>JACXIL010000236.1:0-442204 GCA_014737365.1 Bombus soroeensis
TGTGATCGTTGGTCAGTCCATGTGCACTCCAATCAGCTTCCGCGGTTTATATTTTTATTTCACCTTTATAAGTTATTTTTTTGTTTGCGATTTAGAAGTCTCGAGCTTAGATTTAAGTTTCAGCGGGCATTGCGCCCGAAGAAAGAAGAGGCTATAAGCCGAAGAGGCCCGGCAAACTGCCACTCAAGAGGGCAACTACTAATGGCTCCCCATCCTCTGGGTCATCCAGAGCATGGGAAGTCATTATCGTTACTACTTTGTCACTATGCTCGCTTTTAGTATTTTTAGTAGTAGTAGTAGTAGTAGTAGTAGTTTGTTTTTTTGACCGATGTACATATCGGTCCATCGTCCCATTGGGCAAATCGCGATTTTTCTTATTAGTGTCGCGATAGATTTATTACGGGTTGTATTAGAGTTGCGAAATAACATCGCGGCTTTTCGTTAGTGTGGCGAGAAAATGATTACGGTTTGAATTAGAGTTGCGATAAAATGATAATCGCGTTTGCTTTAGAGTTGCGAATTATGATACCGCGATTGTCTTTTGCAATTTTTAGAATTTCTTATAGAACTATACGTATCAGAATTTATCCTGTTTTCTATTGTTTAAAATTAGATTATAAAAATGTTAGCTTTTAATTAATTTTGTAGTATTGCAAGTAGCAATACTAGAATTTTTAAAGTAGCTTTTTCATATAGTAAATATAGTAATTTTCATTGAATTCACTTTAAGAGTTAGCGTTGCGATATTGTTCCATCGCGAATTCTACTAATTTTTCCTGTTAGCGTTGCGCTAATGAATAATCGCGTTTTGTTAAGTAGAGTTGCGTTTACAAAATGCCCAAACCCCCGACTGCATTTGTCGGGCACTGTTCCTGGATCACACGATACAGCTGCAAGAGCTGTACAAGTGTGATCGTTCATCGGCAGCCTCCTAAATGGTTGCACTGCCATTTATCGGCCCTCCACTCGCGATTTTTCTTGTTAGTGTCGCGATAGATTGATAACGGGTTGTATTAGAGTTGCGAAATTACATCGCGGCTTTTCGTTAGTGTGGCGAGAAAATGATTACGGTTTGAATTAGAGTTGCGATAAAATAATAATCGCGTTTGCTTTAGAGTTGCGAATTACCATATCGCGATTGTCTTTTGCAATTTTAATTATGAATTTCTAGAATTTTTTATAGAATTATACGTATCAGAATTATTCCTGTTTTCTATTGCTTAAAATTAGATTATAAAAATGTTAATTTTCAATTAATTTTATAATATTGCAAGTAGCAATACTAGAATTTTTAAAGTAGCTTTTTCATGTAGTAAATATAGTAATTTTCATTGAATTCACTTTAAGAGTTAGCGTTGCGATATTGTTCCATCGCGAGTTCTACTAATTTTTCCTGTTAGCGTTGCGATAATGAATAATCGCGTTTTGTTAAGTAGAGTTGCGTTTACAAAATGCCCAAACCCCCGACTGCATTTGTCGGGCACTGTTCCTGGATCACACGATACAGCTGCAAGAGCTGTACAAGTGTGATCGTTCATCGGCAGCCTCCTAAATGGTTGCACTGCCATTTATCGGCCCTCCACTCGCGATTTTTCTTATTAGTGTCGCGATAGATTGATAACGGGTTGTATTAGAGTTGCGAAATTACATCGCGGCTTTTCGTTAGTGTGGCGAGAAAATGATTACGGTTTGAATTAGAGTTGCGATAAAATAATAATCGCGTTTGCTTTAGAGTTGCGAATTACGATAGCGCGATTGTCTTTTCCAATTTTTATTATGAATTTTTAGAATTTCTTATAGAACTATACGTATCAGAATTATTCCTGTTTTCTATTGCTTAAAATTAGATTATAAAAATGTTAATTTTCAATTAATTTTATAATATTGCAAGTAGCAATACTAGAATATTTAAAGTAGCTTTTTCATATAGTAAATATAATAATTTTCATTAAATTCACTTTAAGAGTTAGCGTTGCGATACTGTTCCATCGCGAGTTCTACTAATTTTTCCTGTTAGCGTTGCGATAATGAATAATCGCGTTTTGTTAAGTAGAGTTGCGTTTACGAAATCCCCAAACCCTCCGACTGTATTTGTCGGACACTGTTCCTGAATCACACGCACAGCTACAAGAGCTGTACAAGTGTGTGATCATTCATCAGCAACCGCTTAAATGGTTGCACTTTGACCCCTCGCTATTAGTGTTGCGTATTACTTAAATACGAGTGCATTAGCGTTGCATATTAAATTTCGGGAATTTTTAAGACTTTTTTTTTTTTTTAATATTAGATTAATTTGATATTGCAAATATAACGAAGCACTCGTCGCGTTTTATTTTGAGAATTTTCTGCTTCATAAATATTACTAGTAAATTAGCGCTGCGAAATAAGAATATTCCGTTCCACTCACGGTTTGTTGATCGGGTTTATATAGAGTGGAACACGAACGAATTTTAGTAGCCCTTCTGGCTACTGCCTTGTTTCTTTTTCACCCCCTTATTAATACTCCCCTTATTAATGCGCCCCTTTTTACTACGTTTATTATTGAAAATACTGCTATAAAACATATTCCTTTGCCAGAGTTAACGTTATCATGACTGCTAAAATACAGAAGTTTGTTAAGAATGTAATGTATATATACATGTATGAAATTGTGAGCGATTTCATGCATAACGAAATATTATAATGAAATATCTTAATGTTGCTATGAAGGCTTGAAATATTTTTTAAAATTTAATTCATTGCTATTAGAATTAATGCTGATGATTGTTCGTTCTTAGAACCATAACTTTTAGAATCTTTTCGACCGCGATATTTTTAATCTTTTAACAGTAATGTAGAATTTTATAAATATTCGAATTTCATTTGCATGAAACAAAAGTTTGTACGCGATCATCGTCACGTTTGTAGCAAAAATTCTGCAAAAAATGATTTATGCTCATATCTTTCGGTTCACTATGTTGCAAGTCATTATGTTGTTGTAGAAAATAACAGATACTGTTAAAAGTTAAAAGACAAAGCAAGTGATTTTATGATAATCGGGTTTTCTCTCATCTTGGTTATTTCAAATGAAATTTTCAAGTTTTAATTCATTTTAAATTCAATTACTTGAAATTCTTGTTTTCAACGTAACCCTAGTTTCGATTAAAAACACACAAATGATTCTCTACTTTTGCTACAATTTAATCAATAATAATTTGATATCAATAGTAATTTGATCTATAATTGATCGTTATTAGTAGTTTATTTTTCATGTATAAAATGTTCTCGCTTTGGAGGTGCCTGTTTCTTTTATATACCATATCCAGTAAATAAGTTTGTTTCAAATTTGTAAATTTACAAAAAATATATTTCAGTTATATATTTGAGCATCTTAAATACGTATGCTTCAAAATAATGAGAGAAATAATGCAAGTGAATAAAAGAAAGAAGCTAATATTACGAAATAATGTTTGAGCCTTATTCCAATCAGGGTGTAATTATACATATTTTATAGAATTGTACTAAGCATTCGCAGATTGAATTTGTTTCACGGTCTTTTGTGGCATCAAGGCATGAGAACTCATACTCCATACAACTAAATCATAATCAATTAGTCTTCGCTTACACGACAGTAAAAGTCCAAAATTTTAATCAATATATAAAGTGCCCCATATAGAATCACAATGAGATTAGGATTTAGTTTGATTTTTAGGTTTCAAGTTTTCATAGATCCTAGTCAGATTTCAAGTTTTCATGGATCCTAGTCAGGTTTCTAGTTTTCGTGTCGGTTTTTCTTGTTTGTTGTGCAAACAAACACCAAAAGGAGTATTTATTTAATGATAAATAAATTTTAAATTTTTTTACGTAAAAGGAGGGTGGATGGGTCGCGGATAGGGTGGGTCTCCATTCGCAGCACCTCCTCGTGGTGAGACCCGGGCAATCGGTATTATTTGAAATATAATTACTAATTGTATCACTATGCAGTGAATCAATTAACTGTGTAACTGGTACAATTATTAATTATATGGCAAGTAATATGAGCTAATTGGCTGCGATCCTGACTAGGTGTTAATATCGATGTATTTATAGTATATTACACTAGTGAGATATAATTCGGATATTAATTTAAAAGTGTAACCAATTAACGAGTACTTTTGGTACTTAGTAAAGTATAAATAAGAATGGAATATTCCAGAATTAAATAACTCCATCCAAACCTCTTATGGATTTCCATGAGTAAGCAGGTTTAATATTCATTCTACCATTTCTTTTGCAAAACGTCGCGCGGGTCGTTTACGTCTATGAATATGGTTTTCTTCTCTACGACTTGTACGAGGTAAGCTGCCGACCATATGTCGTTCGAATTGACGATCACAATGCGCCCCGCTACTTAGGCTGACCTCCTTTCGTTTATGTAAGGTGGTTCGCTAGTGTGCAGGAATATTTTGACCGATTTTTAATTGACAATAATAATCTTGATTTTCGTCTTATTTCGATTTCATGAATCACCCCTTAAATTCACTGACACCTGTAGCCGAACATCTCGTATATTCACACTCTTCGGTTTCCCGTTCGTTCGATACAACGTTGCAAACCTCGGTTTTACAAGTTCAGTTACTTTTGCTTATTTACTTACAATATTATCATTGGTAATGTCTGATATTGTTGAGTCAGTTGTCTCATAACTATGGACGAATCAATTGTAATAATTTGTACACTAATTTAAGACTGTATATATGTAATACTTGTTATATGAAATAAAATTCAAGAAGAAGGAAACTTCTTTTCTTTTAGTGAAAAACACTCTTCTTCTAGAGGATGAATCAGATTCTCATCTGTATGAAATAACACGCGTGACAGAACAGCAGCTTCTTCTAGACGGAACATCTTTTCAAGTAATACCCGAAGAAACAAACATAAATGGTACTGTAACTGTTATTTGTAAAAAGTGTACAGGAAAAGGAGCGAAAGTTATGAGATCTTTTCGGTCCCACTCAAAAAGGGTACATGGAGGAGAGGAACTCAATAATTTGATTGAATATAAAGAACTAAAATCCTCAAAGGAAACAGTTGACGGAGCAAACACATCCTCTTCTACATCTAAAAATATTGTTTCTACGTCTTCTTGTAAACTATCATATTGTCGACAAGAGTTTGAACAAGACATTGTAGATTCTGTTATTGACTCTTTTCTCTATCTGGGTATTATAGAAAATGAAAAATTCCTGAACCATATTTAAAAATATGAATCTCAGTTCGATCTTCAGTCATAGAACATCGTTCTGGAAGACGATAGACGCACGTAAAATACTAGTCACTAATGTTACAACAGCATTGCACAACGTAGGATACGTTTGTACTACTACTGATATTTGATCTTCGAAACATCGGCGATTTTTCGGAATCACAGCTCATTGGATTGACGAGGATACGTATGAAAGAAGATCATTGGCTTTGCCATGCCGTCGCTTCAAAAGCACGCGTTTGTTTGATCGGATCGCTCAGAAATTGCAAGAAATTCGCGTTTTATATAACTTGAGATTTTTCTAAAATTGTTGCAACAGCGACTGACGGCGGTGCGAATTTTTTCAAACAAGAAATTATTCCAACTTCAAGAATTTACATGTACTGTGTGGTGTATTACAAAAATGTGTTCAACTTTGGAATTTGTTATCTCGTTCTAAAATTTGTGACATTATTAAAGAAAAAACTGGAATAATATTTAGCCGACCAAGAGTAATAGGATGGAATTGAACGATTGATTATCTCAAATAGTAGCTAATAAGGAGAACATGATTTTGTTACATGAAACGTTAGATACCTTATATAAATTCACAAAGAAAGATTTCTTCCACTTGGATGAATTATCAATACGTTTGTGTCCCCTTGCGACTGCTCCAGATAAAGTTCAGGCTGAAAATAATAGACATGTATTATAAATGTTTAATCCCATGTCTTCTATATCTTCAACGACAAATTAATGAATTAAAACTTCAAAGCAATTATCCAATTCGGGAAACTTATCCAATTTTAGACGCAACTAGCACAAGAATGAAAGTTTCAGAAAGCTTTTGTCTTTCGAAACCAGTTCTAGGTTTAAAGAGCGTTGACTATCAGAGGTAGCAAATGAAAAACCGAGCTTTACTGCGCATAGTTTTCATTAACAAGATCATGGTAGTAAAGCATTAACACGAAGAAATTACTATTTCTACCGAGTAATCTATTCTACTAAGCAAGTACATGACGATTTCGAATTTGTCGAAGATGAAACAGCAATCAATTCCACGTTTATTATTCAAAGACAAGAGGAAATAAATGCATTAACATTTTTGCAAGATAAAAGAACCGTTTTGTCCACGTTAAATGATTAGCCGATAATAGGAGACATTTTTGTGAAAAATAACTCCTCTCTTCCATCTTCCGTACCAGTGGGACGATATTATTTTCTTTCGCGACAATATTAGACGGACTCAGGCAAGAACCTTTCACATGCGAGCTTTTTTTGAAGAGAGAGTTTTGCTTAAAGCAAATTACTGCAAAGATTTCTCAAAATAAAATATTTTTGTTACATATTCTGAGGATTATTTCTCTTATGAAATTTAAAATAAAAAAACAACGAAATAATTCATTATCTGAAATTGCTACTATTTCGAACGAATCGATAATACCTTTATTTTCAAATAACAGTATTGAAAATAAATGTTCGAAATAAATTCTCTCAAATAGTTCTTTCTCATTTGTACTTCAACTAAAATTTCCCCAAATCTGCAACCCCCTGAATCGTTCATATAACTAGATTCTCTGATTCCGATATATCGACCATCTGCCATGCTTATAGAGCTTTTAATTACAATAGATTAATATGCAATTATAACAACTACTAGATAGATTTTCATTATTGGGCAACCTCGATCATCAGCAAATTATTTAGACCTCAAGTACTGGTGGCTCGATCCAACCTAACTTTAGCTCGAGTAAGTCATACTTTTTTTAGAATAATACTATTACTATCATAATAATATTCATTAATATATATTAATGTAATATATTTAAATTTTACATTTAAAATCATGCGATGTTAATTTATTTATTCATTTTTTACATATTCCTCCCCCTGCTATCCTTATTCTTGATTTAATATAAACCGTACCAAATTTACGTTATATGTACGAGTGTAATGTTATTATATTCATAGGATTCCTGTGTGTAAATTTTGACAGCAAACACCTCTTATATATAATTCGCGTTTTGTTTGACCAACTCGGTGTTATCGATGATAATGATAAATACCAGCCAAGCTTAAGAGGGGACTTCGTTATCACGCGTTCACATTAACAACGCAATGATCGTTTGTTAATTGCCGGCAAACTTCTTGGGGCTATATAACCCTGAGAAAAGCGGGAGAGAAGATCAGACGGACGAGCAACCATGTCACCTTATGTAAGCGCTAAACCCTTTGCCTTAAGCGGAAAATCTTCCGGTCGAGTGTTGCCACGCGACGTGAAACTGTTTGAGAATATCTTTGTTCGTCCAAAGTTTTATCTTTAAAATGCATTAATTAAAAGAGTGAATTGCTGAATTTTCTTTTTTCTTTCACGCTCTTTATCTCCTTCAATTCTATCCAAATGTAGGATCCTTCTCTTTACTTCTTTGCAGTGCACATATTTCACTAAATTTCTACTACAGTACAAGCTGGTTATTTTTATCTTTATTCATGGTGACTCAATCGTTTTATAAAAACGAAGCGATTGTTTTAACCTAATTGTTTTAAAACATTTCGAAACGTAAAACGTTGATAAGAGGACTTTGGCGATCAAATTTATGCAACAGCTTCGAAAAAATCAAAGTTCGATCGTAATCAATAGTAAAAAAAGACTGTGCTCGGAACACACGCATCGATATTTCAGTGGTAGGCTCAAAGCCGTTTGATTTTCGATTGACCGTTCGTACACTATAGGTATATCAGTACAGCAGGTTGTGTATCGTACAGGATCAGCGTCTATCATAATCCAATTTTCATTGTTTTCGGAATAACCATGAATAAATGTGAAGAACATTATAGTTTTCAACGTCACTTGCGGAAGCTCGGGAAAAAATTTTTACCCAAAAATACGATGCAACGCAAACCCCGCTAATACTCACAGACGAATTATTCTCGCCAAATACAACCTTAAAGTCATTAACGTGTTTCAACAATAAGCGAACTCATTAAACAGGAAATAACGAACAAACGAAATTATGAAAAAAGCGGTACGAAAACTTTTAATTCGCTATAACTCGAGTTCCCGGTTTAGACGAAGTTATAATTAAAAACGCGACGAAAATGAAGCGGTAATTAAAAGGAAGTGGCTACGAAATTGAGATAAACGAGACGAGGTTCATGGTCAACGATTACATTTCATCGATCAAAAAGTTTAGACAAGGATCATCCTTTTTTGTCGTATAGTTATTTCAACGAGATCCTCTGTCGCAGAATCTCACAATGGACACAACACGCAGCCTTGTTTACAAAATGGCTCCCAGCCAGCACAATTATTAATCCGTGTTTAATGAACATTAAATAAATCGCGGGATATGCGACGTTAGTTCGGTGGGTAACGGTTAGAAAAAGATAAATCCATTAGAAAATGACCGTAGGGTGATTCGTTTGAATTTTGACGGTTTTGCGATTGATAAATATTATAAGGGAACAAACGAGCATCACAGCGGCACGTATCAAGTTACACTCAGGGTGAAGTAGTCTCTTGGCGGCCACGGGGCTGGAACAAAATCCGTTTGGGATTTGAATAATTTTTGTCCCTTATCGTGAGCGCGGCAGGAAACGAGGCCACCGGTAGTTTTGCCGGAAGGCAATAAATTATACTTGGAAATATCGAGCAGCTTCGACGCTCTCTACACCTAACACGCGCAACTTTCGAATTCCGAACCGGAGTAATTCTACCAAGGATTAACAAGAGTTAATAGTTCTCGCGACGAATTTTCACTTAATTTATTTTCACCCCGGTACTGTCCCACGACACCGTCGACGTATTCATAGCGCGACGATATCTTTCAAAAGGAAACCGTGCTGAGACTCGAAAACCATATTCTTCGCGTATGTTTGAGACTCTCTCTCTCTCTCTCTCTCTCTCTCTCTAGGAAGAAACTTGATTGTACTTCCTACGCACACGCACTAACGAAAAAAGTAACACTAACAAATTCAAAAGTGGACAGACCGGCAACTTTACATTAGAACGTACTGCCGTATATTTTTTGGACACCGATATTACACGTTTCACGTTACTTTTATTCAGGAGCAATAAGGTCAGAGTTGAACTCTGTATAAAGAAAGGACTATTTTAGCCACTTTACACAACGTACTAGCTTTTAAACAACTTCGTAGGAACGATTCTCCTCTAATTAATCAAAAAGTCATTTGATCAGCGTCTTTCTATTTGACAGTACGGGACTAATAAATCCTGTGATGAAGTTTCTTACTTGGGGCGACAGTGTCCCGTAGCAATTTTGGTTGAACGACCGTATTGTACTTTCTTACTTGGCAGTAGGGGAGTAGCGGAACCCAGTATCCATCTCAACGTATATTTCATATTGCACTTTCGTATTTGAAAGATTTGCGAAGTATATGACGTTTATTTCAAACCAATTAATAAATGTAATACGTACACAATGGTCCTTTTCTGCAGTCGGAATAATGAATTTATAACGGGTAGCACTGTTTCGTTCTTAGCGATGCGGGACAAATAAGTTCCGTAGAATTTTTCACCGTGTTGCGTTACTTTAGCCTGAAAACACTCAATTAGTGTTTATTTCATTGAGAAATGTGAAAAAATGACGGAAATGTCAGATTCGCAAATAGAGAAAGTTCAGTGAAAAGGAGGCCATCCAGAAAGAAGGTTCATTACGAGGTCTATATATCCCGTACCGCAGTGAACGTGTTAAAACTTTCAACTTTGAAGATGAATATCTCCATTTCGGTAAGGCTGGGCGTTCGAAACATTTAATCGCGTATGGACAAAAATCAACGTATCGAGAAAATTTCAAAGAAATTGCAAGAAAGTCAATCTACGTTACACATAGGTACCATACTGTTTCGGTGAACCGCGTTTCTCGCAAGAGCATCGATAAATTCGATCGAACAATTTATTAGAAGAACGTCAATTTTAATCTCTTTCATTCACTCGCGTCCATCTGCCGTTACTAGCGCCACATACAACGCTGTTATATTGAAAATAATGTTCACGCACGTAGCTGCAATAACAAATCGAATAAAAGATTTGTGTTGTTCCACCAGTACGTATCATCTAGATAGGAAAGTGCAATAGACAGGATTATGTAAATTTACTAGTTTGTATAGATAAAAAGAGTTCCTCTAACACGATCGTTTACAGCTCAACAAGCCATTACGCTACACTTTTCCTACGAAATTAATTGATAAGGACGCTACATTCACTTCCCTTGCTGTTTGTTCGATAGATCCTCCCGTTCCTCTTCGACCCTGTTGTCTCATCTACTCAAAAACTGAGTCAATTGATGCAAAATTTAGCCGATTAAATCCAAGCTTACTCTTAGTAACCTAACTTTCCATGCACTGGCAAACTGATTTTTCAGAGGAACGCTTTTTACGTGGTCAGTAGTTCTAGATTCCTTTTCTCTGGAGGCCGTTTTTCTCATTTCACGGATGGCCATCAAGATCATGCCGTCGCCACGGTCGCAGCTCCCATTAGCTACGGAAAAGATGTTTTTCCGCGGGAAATGACATTTCCGACCGAAAGGATGTATTGGTGACTGCGCCACTCGACGATTTTCATCCTGCATCGTCGTATGAAGCGGCATCTCGTTGGGGTACACCATTCTTTCCGTGTCCAGTGCAGCTGCGAATAGTAAAAACACCATCGTGCCATGGATAAAGGATATTTCCATACGAAATGCGCAACTACCGGTTTGTACCAAAACTGTGTAACTTAATTTGCTGGGAAATTCGCCGAGCCAATTCGTGCTACCCGCATCCATTACGATAACGTTTGAAACTTACGCCGAGTCCTTGGTATTACGTGATATTTTCGCAATTAAACGTTACACCGTTGTCCACGTCAAACGGTAATAATCTCGTTTCTACGATGTACCAAAGAATAACTCGGTCGTGGAAAGTTCATTACTTTATCTGTATTCATCGAGTCATTAATTAAGGAGACGTCGGAAGCAGATTTTCTTCAAGACCTAGTTCCGTTACCATCGCTATAATTGTTCTTCGAGATTCCATGCTATTATATATATATATACACTTCATTGTGATATTGAAAACCATAAATCGAGGTTAACAAGTCTAAGAATACGATTCGTACGATTCAGTTGTTTGTCAAAGTTCCGGAAACCATATGTATTTCGCCGGTGCTCTTCTCTGATATTCCGTTGACATCGGTTGACAAACGTTGGTTAGCAACAACTGACAGCTGACAGTCCGTCGGTTTACGCACTATGGGAGTATTTCTCTGATGTCCTCTATTTACCATGTTACAATCGTAGCAGTGACAGAGCAGCGACTAAATTAATTACACCGTGATTCGAACGAAAAGAAAAACGACCAAAGAAAAGACGATAGTGTCTTTGATACCGAATGCATATGAGAAACGCATGAGCCAGTTTAGGCCAGTACATATCTATAATTACCGAGTAAATGTAGGTTAGAAATAATTGGCCGCTTGAGGAGGAACGATCCTCTCGTTTTATCGGTGTGATTCATTAACAAATTGAGAAGGAAAAAAAGCGGGGCCCTCGCTACGTAAATATGTCAAGAATAGATGCGGTATCTGCCGATCTGGATGCTAATTGATTTACCCGGAGGTAATTACGTTCCATAATTAGGTACGCTATAGCGAGTAGAACCGACCAGTAGCAATTTGCTTTTCTCGATAAGAGCGCGATGTGATTGGCTCGGTACCTCTATTCCTGACCATCAGGTAAATCAAGGCTGCCACGTAAATCCAGAGCTCTTTGTGTGCGAAAGCACCACGACGGCAGAGACGTCAAGCTTTATATTATCACAAGCCAGCCTCGTGTTCTCTGAAATACAATACGGACCGAGGTGGGGCCAGGGTTAGCCCGAATTAAATACGCTTATCCCACGCACGAAGAAAGAGAACGTATGAAAAGACTCGATTAGAAAAGTTGCATAGATCGTCCTTCTGTAATATCATCTTTATAAAGGGGATTTCGCCGTGGCTTCATTACGACTAGCAATTTTTTCAAGATTTATACCAACACTGTGTAGCCTAGGATCAGGAGTATGCATGAAGGCGAATCCGGACCGCCCTTAACCAACGATAAATTTTCAATATTATTTTAACCTCCTTCTCTTTCTACATATTAATAAATTGTTAAACCCCATCATGTAGAACGGGTTAAGGAAGCCTTAACAAGTTGGTGGAGGCATAACCACAGTGTTCGGTTAACTGTGATATCGACGTTCCTTAACTCTCATCGCAGTTAATTTAATTAAATGAAAACATCGAAAAGTTTTCGCTAAGAAAATCATAACAACGGCAGAAAGCGTTGATCAGAAACGAATGTATAAACTAGAAGCGAATTTAAAGGAGTTTTCCGATATCGAATCATGAAATTACGATATCTTTGGATTTTCTCGCGCGTCGTATCACGTTCTATGATAAAAAAATAAGATGTAACACGGACGCGCTGCGTTCGAACATTGAACTCCAAAATTATTACAGCAACAGCTGTGCTCGGAAACTCGCGTCGAACGCGACGTCAATCTCGATCAGTTTCGCGCAACATGAGCGAAATGATACCGTAACTCTCAAAGTGGATAGAAGAAGTACAGAAATTAAAGGAACTTTCTCGAGCAGTCGGACAGTATGTCAAAAGTGGTAAATTTATCTTGAGATGACAGCACTAACAAACGTATAGGAGGCGTAAAATTAGTTTGACGAAATTTCTATTTTATAGCAAATTTTGTCACGCGCAAATTTCGTAATTAAATTGACTAAACATTGTAATGTCGTAACCACACACCGCGCATAACACACATTCCATTCCCACTGTTCTGTAAATCAATAACAGATATAAAATCTTCGGCTCTATCAATTCCGTAACAATCACACACCATGTGCGTCCCATTCCTCCACCATTCTGCAAATCATAATACACATAAAGTCTTCGATTCGCAATAAACAGTTTAATTCAGTTCAACCAAAATGATTCGTTATCATTCGTCACTTTCCAATACAAATATTCTCTGTTACAACATTGATATGTTAATCCAGTTGAAGTTTCGCGTTTGTTCAACGCTACGCTCCTAATGTCTGACCAGACAGAATTAATATCCTTTACATATTGCGAATATTATTTCTCTGCATTCTCTGTTTTTGTTCCTTTTGTTTTTCGTATAGCATTTTGTTTTTTCGTGTATCTTTTTACTTTATCCCCCTCTCCCTCGTTTGCCCTCGTTATCTTCTATCAATAAACCGGTACTTTTGCTCGGTATAGCTTTTATGGATGTTTTTCGCGCTTTCGACGTTTCTGAATATAACGCGCATAGATATTTAGTTTTCATAAGATTCGTTTACTCTCGTACATTAATATTTATGTATGTGCATTTCACTGCATCATTTCAGGAGGAACGAAAAATATCTCTATTCGATCGCTTTAATTCGATTTGATTTCATATTGACGCGTGATATAACGTCACTCGAAAATAGCTTTTTTCGAATTAATATAGCACTGTTCGCTTCAGTATCACATTTGGTAAATTGACACAGTTTACAATTTATTACAAATTTGAACGGATATGCTGACTTTTCAAATAACGCCATCCGTTAAAACGAGCGAGTTTTTTAAATATACGTATATACGTGGATATCTGTTTCGATTTGATAATTTTATAGCGTAGTCAAAACGTGACTGTTTTAGGTCCGTTCGGAGGGAAAAACTTTTTCTGGCAATTTCCATCATATTGATGGAAGGTAGAGACACGTCCCGCGAGGTTAGCTTCGTGCGAAAGAAATTCTATGTTAAGAAACAAAGAAGTTATTTAAAGTATTGTTTCTTACCGCAGTTTCAGATTGTATAAAAATACGACACGATCGATATGAAACGCATTATGAACTTTCGTTTACATCCTATTTTTCAACAATTTTTCTAAAATCTTTCGTTCCTTTTACCATTGCAGTTTCTTACGTAGCAAGACAAAGACCTCCTCGATAACTTGCATCACGCGATATCGAGCTTAACGAGGATTTTCATGTAAGTTGGAAAAATGGTTTCTATAGGTCGCATCGCGTGCTTTCACACTTGATTTGCTAATGTACCACGATAAATCGAAGCAATTACTATCTGAAGAGCAAAAATGACAGCCGAATCGAAATTCTTTCGTAAAGATTAATTTGATTATTTGATAATAAATAATCGTCGGTGAATACAATTTACAAAATGAAAAGGCGCGATATCGAGGCTCCGTAAATTCTCAAACTTCGTCGTAAAGTCGAAGCAACGTAAAGAACCCAGGATCTCTTGTAAACTTGGTACATTTGGCAGAACGAAATGGAATAATCGTAAAATGGAGTGGAGTGGAAATTTCAGTCGATCCTAGGGACGCTATCAATTGACCTGAATTTTCTGGAAACATCGACGGGACTTCATTATTAGAAAAGCATATATTCCGAGTCTCAAAAGTGGTACGCTGTGCAGCAAGTGCTACACCATTTACGTATTGATATGCTGTACCATTGATCGTTATGGAACAGCACAAAGCACGACGGCTCGCGAAATTTCCAATTCCACGTTCGACGTGTAAGGTTTAGCAACGGCCACTATACGGTCAGACATTATCCCAAACGAAACGAATCTGTTTGTTTAACCAATAAACGTTACTACGTCTGATATTACAATTCAGACCTGTTCAGGTAGACCACTTCTCGCACGCTTATGTAAATGTTATTCCCCTTTTATGTAAAACTTTTGAAAACTTTTAAGCATTTTGCTACTGTATTTTTACAATTCTTAACAGTTCATCGTTAGAGAAGCAATAAGAACTCTGCTGTTCTCCACGCAACGAATTATAATAATCATAATAAGAATACGTTCGATTTACAGCGCAACCGAAGATTCCAAAAATAAAATTGTTATTAAATAAATCGTATACAGTTTAGTCTCCTACATGAAAATAAGCGCACATCGAAATATTCGATGAAACGCGTCTTAATGGAAAGGCAGTTTACACCAGGTCCGTAGAAACGGTAGTTGCGCACGTTTACAAGCAACTGCTACCAGCGTAACGAGAACAACGGAAATGCCACAGATGCGTTGCACGTAGGCACGCGCGCCGTACACGCGTGTACAAATGTACAGGACTAAACGCGAGGATACGCGTGGAGTAACAGTCACGGTACATCAACCGATACTGACGTATGTCCCAACATGCGCATTGGATTAGCAGGAATCTCCAATATGTTGCGGAATATTCGCTCGATATAATTGTCGTCTTATTGCATTCGTGCGTTGTCTATGCCCTAATTTTGACAAAGGATCCCAAGCTAGCGGAACCGTTCGCGTATCTTCTATCGATCGTCTCGAAAAGCTGAACGACGCGATGTTTCGCCAGAGACGACGCGTTTACTGGACGTTCGTTAAAAATTTTACACGAAAATTTAAGCGGAACGTACCTACTCATTACCAACCGACTGGTTTGTTTAACGAGCAAGCCCTTCTTTCTCCGTCTCGCTCGCGAAAAGTAAATATTTGCTTGGAACGTACCGCTCGCACACGTTAACTTGCAGTAAAGCGAATCGACGAGATGTGTAGCTACACGCCAACGAGGACGAAGCTTAATCGCACCCTCGTACCGCGCTATGCCGCGCCGACGAGAGATTTTGTTCCAGTTCGCTTGCGTGTGTTACTTCTGCCACTGTTACTCTTGCATTATCCCAACTATTTGTATAATCATCCAGCAACATCCGAGAGAGCTCCGGTTCATGAAGATTTGCTACATCGAAGCTTGCGACGCGAAGCACATACAACGTCGGTAAATTACTAATGGATTTCAATTTACCAAAGGGACCATTCGGTAACTCGATAGCGAGCGCAAAGGGCGCTTTGAACAAGGAACTGAAAGATATTGTCTTATGAAAAGCGAAGAAGGTGTGATTTCTATCTGACGCTACAAAGGACGTTAGAGTTGATACGAGTCGTGCAAAAGATAACAAATGCAGACGAAAGTAATTAAAAGTGACGATATCGCGAGTTCTCGCAAGAAGTGTAAAGGGAGCACTCGCAGAGATCCATCCAACGAATTATTTTCCCCTTGTTTCTTGTTCAAAAGGCAAGGCACACAACGTGTACGGAGGGCTGGTCGGTAAAAAGGACCGAAGCGGCAAGTCAAATAGAAATCAGTACGGGCGAACCCTCCCTCTTGCCGTTCTTCGTACCAACATCTACTTCTATAAGCTCGCTCGTTCATTTTCTACTCTCCTCCATTCTTTCCCGCCATTATTCTTCGCCTCGTACGATCTCTAATACCGACAGACGCCGTCTTCCCCCAGTGTTCTTATTATTTATGGTGAAATTCATCGGTACGAGCTCGCTCCCGTAGTATTCATCGAGCTACGAGGAAAAAGAGACAATGATCTGAAAGAACGAGCTTCGCTTCAACGTGACGCAATGTCCGTTCCAACGATGATAATCGTTCAAATAGAAAGCGATCGAAAACGATGCACGAGATCAAACGAATTTCAATCGAATCAGAGAGAAATAAAGCTAACAACGAAGACGTTTCTTCTATTTTCTCTTCCGTTCTTTCTTGACGCATAATCCGAATATTATTGAAATCTATGCTTCGTAAAATGCGTTTGACCGACGTCAAGACATTCCAAGCTCTTGCGTGGATAACGCTTGAATCGTTATTAAAGGCGGGAGAAGATGGTAAATAACCAGGTTTTCCGTCGCATCAGTTGCACGATGCGACGGCGGCGTGGCCACATTACGCGACTCCTTGTCGCGCGATTCGCGTTCCACGTACGATATAATGGCACCTAGCCAAAACAATCGCCGGCTGCTAAATTTCCAGTCAACAAACATTGGACGAGAGCCAAGTGCTCTCCTGCTGGCTGCTCTTTGGTCCGAGAGACTTTTATCCCAGGACCGTTGCCACCAACCTTGCTACCGATTTCTTGTCTCAAGGAAGGGCTTCTCGGTCTTGTGAATAAGTAATTCCGTTTTTCAGGCAGACCGATTCATTGTCGACCAACTTTACTTGCTGCGACGACAGTCTAACCATTTGCTTCTCGTCCGTTGCCCGTTTCTTCTCATAGACAAAAGACGCTTTCGTACCTTGCAAGTCTCGCTAATACCGTAATCAACGATTCATACAAACAATTAAAGCCAACAATCTTCGACATTTATAAAAAGGTATCGAGGTAAATAGGTCTCAAGACGAAAGATCGAAACGATGGAAAGCTGTTTGTCGCCAACGATATTAGGAAAATCGCGTCCAGTGAAACCGTATTCCAGATTTCCAACGCACAATCGGTGCTGCGTGAAAAATTGATCTTCCTTTTTCGTTAACTTTTTCTAACGACCCACCTTCGACGCTTTCTGTTTCCTGTTGCGCGAACGAATCATCGGAGCATCTAGCACCGCGTTTTCGCTAAAAAATAGTTTCGCAATAACGAACGTGAATACGTAAAAACTATGTAGAATTCGTCGATAGACTTAAAACATATACGTACATTGTACAGTATTAGCATCTCTGCTAACAGCGTTGCAAATAAATCAAATCGAATTGGAAATTCGAGCGAAGCTCTGATTGCTTTTTCCCATGTTTCCATTACATTATTATTATTGTTATATATTAGATACTTAATGGTCCTTTTTTTTCGACTTTTCTTCCATTACATCTTTCTTCTGATTTTTAATTAATAAAGATAACGAAAGAGACGAACGAGTGTACAGGACAACGTGAATTTGGAATAAGAAATATAAAACGTTGGAAACTGAAAGGCCGTAAATTCGTAAAATCGTAAATTTTCATGTTCGAGAGCCACAGAATCGGAGAATAAGCAGACCAAAACCACGAGACAGCTTGTCGAATTGTCATTCGACTAAGAAAAAGCACGTGTTATTTGAAAAATTATTACCGTGATTTCTACTGATTTCGCGTTTGGTCTCTTCTCAATTTCTGATACCTTATTAAACGCAACGTCTTTACATTACTCACAGTTCAATTGTTAAGGCTCCTTCCTGATAAAACTATCGATTCTCCGATGTAAAAAAAAAAAAACTATTCCATGGATTTGATTAAATCGAACAAAAAGAATTGTCTTTCTACTGCCGTTTCAGACTTTTTTACACTCTCGATAGAAAACGAGGGAGCCACTTTTTCTAAAACAGATACCTATATCAATCGAGATCCTACTTTCCAGCTACAAGAAGCAACGTACGAGATCAGTTTCCAATTGACCAGTGCCAGTAGTGTCCTCGTTCGTTTGCTTGAACGGAGTTTGGGAAAGTTGGGCCCATCCGGTGATTTGTCAACGAAGAATATCGAATCCCATAGTATCGAAGTATAAATCGTTAGCTCGTAGCCGTATTTGAAGGAGCGCAGCTAGTGTTTGTTAAATTTTAAAAGGATTCTTTACATCAAAGGACCGATTAGTTTCTCTCGTGAGGATTTCTAATTATAAACGCGTCAGCTAGAATTATTCAGCTCGAAAGCAGATGGATAGGATTTACGTCGTTTGGTGAAGATAAATTTCTACACGCAAAGTTTGATGATTTTCGTACGGTAAATCCAGCACGGCTATCGAGTTTCGTTGATGAAACTTTTGAATATGCAGAAGAATTGGAAAGATCGCGTGCTTGTAGGTATGTAAGTATTTTAAGTTAACGTCGAAAAATAAATAGATTGACATCGAAAATTGGCATAGGGATCGACTCGAACAAACTATAAGGAACATCAAAAGGAAACATCAATCGTCGTGATTCACGTTATCGTTTCTATCCGAGGCGGGAATGAAATGAAGCACGGACACGAAAGATGGACGAGGGTGTTGGAAACACGGAAAGAAACTGGAAGAATATTTTTGTGATATATCTATTTCCACCTGTAGAATAAATTCAACCAGCCGTCTATCTAACTACGATATCTCGAAGTGATCGAGTAACTTTATCGAGATCGTTTATCAAATTGCGCCAAGTATTAGTAGGACAGACCTAATGTATCTACGCTTGGCCAGATGAAAGATGATCCTGGCTCTCTAATTAATAATTAAACGCATCAAAATTATCGTACGTATCGGTACTCCAAAGGCACTAATTACGATGAAAACACCTGCCGTAAGACTAAGTTCTATCGCGGTCGCCTATACTGTTACTGTTTTTTTCTTTTTTTTCAATATTCACACATATCGAACACATATCCATAAGCGAAATTGTGTCAGGTGTGGAAGCAGGAATCGCTCGTCAAGTATGCAAAACTTTTCAGCACTCTGACAATTTACAATGGAAATCGACTAGCACGAACAGCGCTGTGCATCGTATAAACGTTTGAGACAAAACGGAAGAATCTTTTCGCAAGGATTCTCGGCTCGCCTAATCCAATTATTCGGAATATTTGATGGCCGTGAAGATTCCATTGATATCGATTGAACTCGCGAGTATCCTCGCCGAAGACAGTAAGGCATGTGTGTGCACGGGATTACGAGCCTTCCGCGCAAAACCGTATGGCCGAACTAAAATATACCGAGCGAACATTTTCGCAAATATTGAGTTACCTCGCTACGTCCGTATTCATAGATCGAGAGACACACGGCTGCGATTGACAGCTATTGCCTTTAGAAATTTGGGAATGCTTGGATTGTGCCAAACGTGGACAATGAAATAAAACGACGAAATTTGCAATTAACCGAAGTCGCATTGCCTTTAGAAGCTCGTAAGTTTAAAATATAGAAAACTCGTTCAAGAATTGTTCGGAAATGCATAAGATACGGAAACACAGTTGAAAGAGATTGGCTGGCGCTGCATTTTTTCTGTGAAAAAGCGTCGAACGTGCAACCGAAATATTCCTGCGCTATTATGGAATCTAATTTGATTATATGAAAAGCAAAAGCAGAAGAAAGAGGACTCGAGAAGAGAAAAATAGTGACTCGTTGCGAACACCTTCGGCTCAGAGTCTCGTGAACAGAACGAAAGAAAGTGGGAAGAGTAAGATCAATAATCAGAGAACGAATAAAGGAAGTCGGAGAGTGATTGTGAACTGTGGTACATCCGGTGCAACGAAAACAACAAAGAGTGTATAGGAATCGGAGAAAGGAACGTAAAAGGAAAAAGACGGGGAATGAGGAGGATAGGAGAGAAGAGAGCACGACCGATGCAACCGAGACGGAAGAAAAATGCGACGATCTGAAGAAACATTCCTCCCGCGCGCTGGGCCGCGTCAGAGAAAAACGGATAGAAAAGAAGCAAAGTTAGAGAGTCGGCCCTCTCCCATCCAATGTCTCGATAAACAAGCCTGAGAAACAAAGGAATGGAGAAACCGGTAGGACCGATGGAAGGAGTTCCGTTTCGAGGTCCATCGTGTGCACAGACATTCCGTTGCATTTATTTATCCGTGGCAATCGTAACTCTCGCGATTTCCTTGCTTTAACTCGATGCAGCACACCAAGGGTCACCGAAAGAACCCAAAGTGAAGTTTAAACGCCCCTGTCTTTCCTTTCTGGAATCCGTATCGAGATACAGTCACGTTCTTTCTTTTTTTAAAGGACCCTATTGCTTTCGTATTTGTCACGTTCTTCCAAATGTTTTGCTAAATTGGTTGCAGAATAGGTACTTTTCATTATGCGTTTGACATTCTAAAAATTGCCAATACTTGCCAGTAGACCGCTTAGTCCCATTGTTGCTCTTTAATTACGCTTCATCTACGATCCGACGAGGCGTTACGATGTTAATTAAATTTTAATCTCAGAATTTTTCCCGTCGAGGAAAGTTGAGATTATCCGCAGCTTTGCGTTACCCCTCCGCAAGTAAACTTTTGATTGCTGATACTCTGCGAATCCTTCGATTCCTCTGGATAGTTTCGGTGGTCGTCGCCGCAACATGGGCGTGTCATCAAGGAGATGTCGCCTTAGTATTATCGCGCGGCTGAATGCATGTGTAGTCACTGTGCACTAATCGATATGTCTGATCATCTTTGGAGCGACGTCAAAGAAATAAACTCTTTCAGACACAGCTATTTACAAGGAAATCTTTTTCAGATTTGAAATACGTCGATATACTTTGTACACGTGTTGTAAAAAAGAACAACCGAGTGATCTGTCTAACGTCGTCATTATTCATCGAAGTAATGAATTGAACCGAAAAACTAACAGCCATGAAAGTCACGCGTATTGCACGAAAATGTATCGAGAGATCGACGTAACGAACCAGAAAATAAGAAAATATGCTTCAAGCTTGACATGCCAGTAGTTTACGAGAAATCGGTCAATTACGTGGCTATTTTTGACGACGACGACGCGACGACGACGAGAACGAAGACGACGACGACAACGGCACGACCGCACCCGATCGACGTACCCTCGGGGGAACCGCGTCGCGAAAAAGAATCGCACGTTGACGCAAACGTAATTATCGTCAGAGAGAAGTCGCGCCGGCTGGCAGCTGTCGTCCAATCGAATCATGCCATCGCTTTTCGTTCGCAAGATTTTTATCCGTCCTGGTGACGGACGTTTCACCAAAGCACGGAACTCTTTTTATCTTACGCTCAGTTTCTTTTATGAACGCTCATTCGCAAATTCTACGTCGTTCTACGTCGTTCTACATTTCCTCGGTTGTAAAATATCGATTAAGTTTTCACTAGAACTAACGCGCACCGACTCGTCGTCGGGAAAAGTATTCGTTAAAATTTCCAATATCGCAGAACAAGTATTAATAGCCGCAAAAGTAATTCGGATTACACAAATTTTCACAAAAGCTCCACTAATAACGTTAATAATAATATTCCGTGCAAATAGCTCTATTAATTAAAAGCTTTTCATTAGTAATTAAAATGTTAACGAAAGTCGCAGATTCCTATAGAAATTACTCAACTTGGTCCGGAATAGCTGCACGCTCGCACGTATGGCAATTACCATGAAGGTTTTCTCAATCAACGAGAATAGGTCAATGTTTTGTTCCTCCCTCTCGTTTTATTCCTATATAAATAAAGATCAAAGCATCGACCAACTTCTTAGTTATCCTTTATCCATCTTAGCGTTTACACTGAATAGCCGGTTAATCGTTACGTTTATCTCAAGATGGAAATATCTTTTATGAGTTCGCGTTGTTGAAAAGATCGCGAATCGCACATATATTGAACAAGAAAAGATACTCTCGAGTTAAATCATGAAGGACGGACATCACCACTCTGTTTTCTCGATTTCCTTTCATTTCGAATCGCGTCTGAATCACGCCGTTGAGCTATCAGCCCTTTTTCGCCCTGTGATTATATCGACTTTATTTCAGATAACCGAGCAGAATTACCGAGTCGACGAGGATGAATGGATATTGATTTGAATGCTAACTCGACTGTACTCGAAATACTCTTCGTTTTGTCTTTAACGAGTACAGGATAAACGCGAAAGAAAGGAGACGACGAGGTAGGGCCGATGGCGGACAATTCCAGATAGATAGTTTGAGAAGAGAGAAAGATAGCGGGAGGATAAGAGCGAGTGGTCGAGAGAATCGAATGTCTGCAGGGATCCAGGATAGGTACTACTCGATCGGAATCTATTTACCAGGTGCTTAAGTGGACTCGAACTACCGTCCAGGATTAAATTGACCTGCAACTAGACCAGTACGGGTTTCTCGCAATCTCGCGTGCGTTCGCTTTCTCTCTCTCTCTCTCTCTCTCTCTCTCTCTCTCTCTCTCACATTCACTCACTCACTCACTCTCTCCCTCTCTCCCTCTCTCTCGTTGATTCTACGAAACGCCGTGCTTTAGTTAGTTACGATTCACGATAATGATGGAGATCCGCAAACGCACTAATGTTCGTTGCAGAATAGGTATAGCCGTTACACGTCCAAACTTAATACGAATTGCAATTTATTTCGGTATTATACTAAGAAGATGTTCTGTATGCAGAAGATAAACACAAAGAGCAGCAGATTTTGCAGCCATCGAAGATCGACGGTTTCTCGTGTTCGTCGCGATCGCATGCTAACCACAAATAGTAGATTAAGGGATCTTGCGCGTAATTGAGTGAACGTTATTGGATTATCACAGAGCGCATTGTCCTAATTATTGACAATGGGAGAACTTAATGCGTCATTACTCGAAATCGGTCCAACGTGAACAGCATCGACATCGAGCATTGCTGGTGTACGATGGACTGCTGGGAGTTCGGTATAATAACGTTTCACGCGAATTACCTTATCGAGATATCATGCGAGAAATCGTAGCTCGAAGGGTGAATCAGAAATTCATCGACGAAATAACGCGAGATGGCGATATAACGTTCTTTATCGTTTTATGAATTTTATAGAAATAACGACAAGAGTATTTCTAAAACCGTTTAAATTCAAGATATTTTAAACTGTTACTACACTGTGGAATATAAAAACGAAGGAGAGACGGACGTTTCGTACAAAGGTGACGGGGCCGTATGAAGCAGATTTCTTTGACGATCTCTTCGCCTTTTAACAAATCTTCTTTTGAACAACGTAAACCGCAGACACGACTAAGTTCAGAAACGAGACACCAAAGCGGGAAGAAGCATCTGTTACCTGCCGGTTTGAGGTTGCGGAGATTATGCATTTATGCAACACGGTAGATTAAATGGAGTGCTTAGCTCTTCTGCACTTCTCCTTTCTTTTTTTTCTTCGTCTGGTTAGCTGCAGTCACACCGGCTTCTTGTTCCTACACCATTTACGTACGCGTAGTAGCTAACTGGTGTCGTGTCTCTTTCTTCCCTTTCCTCTTTATTCTTTAGCGCTTTTTCCGCCTCCCCAGTCGTTTCGAGGCAACGACAACGAATCTACGTTGTAATTTCAGGCTCCCTCGTTCTGTGGCCAGCATTACGACTCCACTATTTCATTCTTCTGAATTCATGCCGCGTGTATACGCGCGTCTACCGTGACGAATTCTACTACTTTTTCATCTCTTTCGCCTCTTGGCTGTTTTCAAGCGGCTCTTTCGCTTTACGGCTACACCGATTGTCTCAGATAGTTACGCAAGGACGCCACCCGGGCTTTGCGAATTTTCTTGGAAATTGAGAATGAAATCGTTTAATCATTCGACGCGTTGTTAATTAGCTGTCAGTGGCCCAATTAATAATTAGTAGCGTTTGAAATTCGGTTAGCTACTCTTCGACTTAGAGCTCGCTTGCAATTACTTAATTGCAGAAATTGCTTAAAGGACAAACGTCTGAATGATCGCATTGGAAATGCTCGCCCTACCATGCTTCTAATTAAGATCGAATTACCGAGTCAAAATTCGTGTACATTCAGGCTCGAAGAATCGATGATCTTTTGCTAGCGATTTTTCGCGATTCACCGCCGTCGAAACAATTTTTAACTATAACACGACACTTGCCGTTAACACGCTTGAAACAAGTGTTTTTCCAAAAATCGAATGAACGCTCGGAAATTCCCGATAAGAGCCAACACCGTTCTCGTAAAGCCAAACAGTTAACGGGGAACTTTTCCTTGGCTCGTGCTGGTCCAAACTTAGATTGCGTCTATTCTCTCTCCCCTCCTTGAACCATAAGAGCGAAAGCATTCTTGGAATATTTCATGATACGAGCCTATTGCCGGTAAATAGACTCTAAGGCATTTCGGGTAAACGTATTGTTCACCACACACCGATTAACCGCGTACGAGTACATCATAGGACTGCATGGTTTGGAGTTTGTAAGTGGTGTTCGTGTAAGCGATTACAACAGCGAAGTTTGGTTTCGAAGATCTCTGCCGTGCAAACTCTCTGCCATGCAAAAGAATATTCTCTAAGTGGAAGTTTCAACTGGTAGCTTCAGGATGGTAAATACTCTGGCAAACGACACTCGAGAAAATGTCTTGTTAAATAGTCATTGTAAGGCGAGAAAAAACCGACGGTAATGGCGAGCGCTGGCTAAAGGAGCAAAAGACCACTCGAATAACCTAAAGCGTAAAGAACGAGGAAGAAAAAATTTGGCCAAGCCATAAAATTAGAGAGGCAAAAAATAGAAGTCTAAGAGAGGTGGAGAATAAAGTAATAGACTAAGAGATTAGCGGGTTAAGCATGCAAATGCTAACAAGAAACGTAATGTCTGTAGTAACGTAACTAGTCGGTCGTTGGTCATGTGCCGATAAGTATTCTCCTTGCTTCAGCATGTACCGACTATTTCTACTGGAGAAACTGTACGCGCAGAGTAGATGCAAATTGCAATGTTGCATACGTAATATAATTGTACAGGGTGGCTGTAAAAGTGGATCGATTTAGAGACACGTGCGCATCTACAAGAACTCGTCAACGATCTTTGAGAAAACAACAAAGACGATACTGGACAGATAGAAGATACAGAGACTTGCCGACGTTGAGAGTCGAGCAGGTGTTTGAAATACGAAGAGAGAAAAAGAGAGATAGAGAGAGAGAGAGAGCGCAACATAGAACTGAAAGGAACCTCTGCATGCGTAATGGGTGAGGATTATCATCGACCGGATAGCGATGAAACGACCCGGAAATCCTGAGTGACGTTATAATACCGGAGAAAGGGCCGTATTGGAGATAGGAAGCTAATACGAAGGGTATCTGTCCATTGTCTTGAGCGGCCGATTGATGGATTACGCGAGCAAGAAGATACATCGATCTCGCTACGGCGACGCGCTATATGTCGATTGGGCCGCTTTTGCGCCAGTTCAATGATCATTCACCTCTGCGTCCTGGTTTCCAATTCTCTTGTCCTATTAATCGTGCGATAAACGACGATACGTTTGCTTTTTAACGTCCATCGGAAGAGCCGCGATTAATCTTTCGGATCCTTATCTTCTCGGATTTCTATCAATTCGCTTGTCGACATAGTTCGAACCTTTCTATCGCGTGGCGAGACTACAAATAAACCTAACGCTTTGTAATTCGTTAGTGTATTAAGTAATACGCTAAAATACCCTAGATAATTCTCGCCGAGATTCAGGATACAGAGGTTCCATGCAACAACGTGATTTATCGTTGCCTCTCGAGTATACGTTAATTTCAGGGAATCGGCACTTTCCTCCATTCTATCTCTAAGCAACAACATGCAAGATCCAATTCGTAAATCTTGCACGTTCCAGCGAGAGTATAAATAAATCTTAAGTTACGTTCCATTCCTCGCTGTCTGATTCTTATTATCTGATATTATCTATGTATTAATTTTCGAACGATTATCGGTCCGACTTACGATCTATTATTTTTCATTTGTGTCCGTACAGCATTGCAACATTTTATTAGAGCGCGGATGCCCGAATATTTTAAATGACTTTGTCCCTTTCTATTCCGTAAACAACAGTATGCAAATTTCCAGCGTCGCTTTTTCGTTACGGCAGTATTTTTATCGACTTTCATCGCTATGTCGAGTAAAAATTCCAACATTACGGTACTCAAAATAAATTACGGATCTTTATCCTCCTATATTTTTACGGCGTGTCCCTGCAGGAGAATTCTAGGGCTATCCGCTTTCATACGCTTCCTACGTCGTGAGTTACTTTGATCTTTCGCGTTTTTAATTATTCCAAATTATCATAAAAAGGATTGTATTAAGTCCTTTTTCTAGAAACGCGACGAAGGACGTCGATGGATCACACAAATCCAATGATTTTTTAATCAAATTGATTGGGTCGCTACCACGATACGATTTCCTTCTTTCGAATTTTTTCAGCCAACGGAGAGACGCATACGGAAGCGCACGCAATATGACATTTCTACTGCATAGGAAAGTACGAGCATAGGCCTACAGTGAGAGACAACGATAGGAAACCAATCGGCATTATTACTGCTCTTTCCATACGATTCGAGGGATTCGAATCAACATACACGACCATAATCCGCATTGTCACTGCCACTAGTATCTACGCAGACGCTGCTACCGCGTTTAACCAGAAAGGACGAGCCTGTGCAACTGCTTTTATTCTCCGACGTATTCTCCGCGTTTTATTCACATCGCATTCCCTTTTCAGCTGAGCATTATGTAAAAATCGTCTGATTTTGTATGTTTTCATGAAACATATATTAACATATATTAGGCGTTGCTTCCACTGCAAATACTAAAATGTAGAAATTTACGTGAAAGTTCGGACAGTTAAGAGATCAGAGAAATGGGAGTACGGGGTTGCACGAGCAACGTCTTTATTTTCGATGTCATTTTCATTCTTCCTCGTAACATACCGTTGCCCCTTTTATTCTGTTTGCGAAAATCAGTTAACCGCTATTCGCCACAGGAAACATTTCAGCGATACATCTAAAAACCACCGGCCTCTTTCCAAGTATATACTATCTGTTACGATTTATGATAGCGATATACATGAAACCCCTAACGAATAATGGTATTGTTCAATATTACGTGTGAAATCTGCGATGAATAGAAATCATACTCCATCTACCACGCAGCTTCCTCGTCATTATAATCTTAACAATGAGCTCTTCAAATTGACGTTGCGATTAACCGGCAATCACCGTGGCGTTTAATTAAATGGGCTGTATCTATCTTCGCATCACTGTTCAACTATGTCACGACTATGTGTACCATTCTGATCTGCGAATTTTCCTTGTTATCAAATTTTCCAAGCGTGTTGGCTGATTCGATATAGATACGAATCGATTTGCCGTTCAATTTTAGAAAGATTGATTTAAACGTAATTTCTACCTCGGTCCGCCGTTTAAGCATATGTCGACGAAAAGAAGGAGCGATATAGCTTCGAAACTTTTTCCTTTAAAAGATGTGACAAAAATTAAACGACGTAATATCATAGAATGATTATGACGTGTTTGCGTGCAGTACGCGTTTAAGCAAATACGTGTTTGCTTGAGTACACTTGTGGAAGAAACGAGGTGAAGTTGGTCTGCCAAATATTTGGTGGCAAATAATTGTTTGCAGATGGCAACGTAATAATAAGCGTATGCGTCACTGCGAAAGACACGTTACATATTACAATCATACGAAAGGCAAAACCACGTATAAATTCATTAATGCGAATTCATCGATGTTTTTTACGATCTAAGCTGTTTATTCCGTATAAATTTTCTACCGCGCTATGTAACAGCAGTATGAAAATCTCGGATTTGAATTCGCGTAAATATATATATTTGATTTTTCGTTTAGCAAGTATTTCAATCGAATATTCAGGAATTTCAAATGTAAAAGAAAAATCCTTTAAGAAACTTTGTAGATACACGAAGTAATACAAGCAGGACCATAAACCAAATGTTTGAAAGAAATCGAAAAGAGCTTCGCGCGTTCATTATTGTTCGACCAATGTCTTTACTTGCGAATTAGCGAAAGAAGAACGCCAGTTTCCTAATTATTCGCAGTCTTGATGTTCCAGCGAAGCCACAAAGTAGAAGACAAAATTATAGTTCATTGTTTGCCACGATCGTTTAAAAGATATACATAGCTCTTTTTAACGATGATACACGACAAGGAACGTTTCTTACCTCTTCTCGCTTTGACCGAACGAGATTGATTCGTATTCGATGACAAATTACTGATGACAGATTCGATTAACTTCGAGCTTACTAATTCGATCATTGACAAATTCAATTTGCTTGGCTGAAAATAGTATTTGATCGACATTCCAATGCTATCTCTATTGAGAATTCTACGAATTTCAAGAATCAATTCAATCTCTTGAACTGGAGGGCGTCTCTGAAATTTCATACATTCGGCTACATTCAACAAACCGAGTTAACCCGACGAACGTCTGTGCACGTGATTCTGGTGCGCAGCTTGAAACGTTGAATCTTTTAAGAGAACAATCTCGCGAATACGAATACCTTGTCAAATATAAACCCCTCCTCATCAGGCTTTCGATCTTTTTTCTAGGGAATACGAAACATTTCATGCCCGAATGATTATTTGAATTTGTCTTGCGCGGTGAAGTTGAAGCGTACTCTCGCGAGACAACGAAAGCTACTACCATTTATTCGAACAAGCGCATTAAATATTACGGAGGTATCGAAAATACGAAGGCGGAAGTATTTCGATCGAGCGAACACGACCCATCATACTCGAGATTTCTCGCGTTCCATCTTCCAGTACCTCTGTTAATATCGATTGGCAATGCGTCGGAGAAATTCCCCGACCATTCATTAGAATATTCACAGACAAGGTAAAAGGACAAGCTCTGGCTCGCAGCGAGAATTTCTGTTTCGAAGAGGCAGTAACATTTACGAGGGCATTCTTGCTAATTACTTCGCTTTTCAGGGATCGGAGTTCGTTCTCTATTTTCTCCCTTTTCCATCTTCTTTTTCCTCGCACTTATTACTCCCTTTTCCCTATTTTATCAATTCCTCTCTCTCTCTTTTTGCATCTATCTTTACCTTCCCGCGTGATGTCCCTTTACCCGTTTCTTTGCGTGTCGATGCACCGTGTCATCGCTGAATTATCTTTTTCAAGGCCCAAGTTGCATAAAAGTGCTGATAGAACGTGAGAGTAGCTTACGGCGAATATGAAGCGAAATAATTATAACGCGAGTCAAAGAAATGGCAACCCTCCGTTACCTTTCTCTCTTTTCCTTTTCTTTTTCTTCTTTTTTTTTTTTTTACGACACGCGGCCTCTTACACGAATTTTTTACTTTTATAACTCTGTAGTATTTTATTCCGTGTCGAATTATGTATATTGCATCCTTTTGCATCGCAAAGAGACATATAAAGGGCTGAAATTCGTATTATTCGTAACATTCGCTAAATTTTTCTCGTTTCATTCGTTTTCTTCTAACTACAACCAAACCTGGGAATTACTTCGTATCGTTGTTTGCATCGCAAATGCGCGTATACGTACGTAATAATACGTAATAATGCATATTGAAATCTAACAATTTACTCTTTATTATCGTTGTTTGTTATTTGAACGCGTCTATGCTACGCATTTCTTCTTGGGAATAAGGCAGAAGCTAACACGGTGATAATTAGCGATCACAGTTGCTAAAAAAAACATAATATGTGAAACTTATTAGTTGTTATTAATGCGTTTGTTTAAAGGAAACGAGCTCTCGAACCGTCTTGCAACCTTTGACTAATGCACTTCCTTGCTTCTTTGGAAGAAGAAACGAAATATCCGTCGTCTAAAAGATTTTTGCTACTTCGAACTCTACGTCCCTTGCTCCTCGCGCGAGAGTGAAGGAATGAGGAAAAGAAGGTTCTACGCTTCTGTATGACGGAATTTAACGTTTAAATTTAACGTTCGTAAAATCAAATTCAATGTACCAAAATGTTTCCCTTAACAACTTATCTCTTAAACAAACGTTTTCTTTCAAAACTCTGTGATTTTACTTTCAAATTACGCTCTTATAACGTAACGCAAACACCTTGCAGTATAATACTAGAATTTACAACGATACGCGAAAGCGGAAATAGAAGTTATAAAGCGAGCTAAGATGATCAAAGGTTTGATAAGAATAATCAAAGGTCTTTAAATTAACGCTGTAAAAATTAATACAACAACGATGAAGATATAATCTCCTCGTTCAAATAGCACAATGAACAACTTGTTGCAGTTCCCTGATAAATCTTGTATATCTGCGCCCTTGTATTCTTCGTATCATTTCATACGTTTCGTATCGTTGAAAATATTCTTCTTGGCACGTTTAATGCATTCTCTCGAAATTGTACATCGCGTTGTGTTTGTCCTCTTGTTCGTATCACGGACGACAATCATCGAGCGAGAAGCGTTCGTTTTCCGAATAAACGAATAAACAGTTTAATGCGATTACAAGACCGTAAAACTGTCGGCGGATAATTTGAATGGTTGTTCGGGTTCCGACAGCTTTCCTTTCCAATGCAACGACCATTCATGAGAAACAAAGGATCGTCCATAATCAAAGTAAACTACAGCGAAATGCGACATTTCTTTCGCTGTCCTCTCGTTGCAGCGCGTCATAAACGATTCGAAAGAAAGGAAATCGATAAATCGATGCTGCTGGACGGGCTCGTGCAGCGCAACCCAGCGCGACGTAGAGACGTAGCGTGGACACCGCTTAAGCATCTGGCGCGATGATTTGATCGTGGTGTAACTACGCGTTTGTTTACCGAACCTAAACAAGCTTCGAATCGACGCGGACATGGACCATCTTGCCGATGTGTACTTGCATTCCGAATGCTCTGGCATTCTCATTAGACCAGGCGTCGTAGTAAGACCACTAAACCGAAACTCAAACGAAAGTTTGATAGCTTGCCTGTTTTCCATTTTATACCGTTCCATGTTATTCCGTTTCGTGGGAATTTTTAGCTCAGAGTGTTTACGGTTCCGCCGAGAGATCGTAATTTCGTAGCAACTTATCGAAACACCGGCCATCTCGTTAAACAAACGTCTAACTTCCCATTTAATCATGACAGAAAGCTGAATTTCCAAAATAATATTCTCTCGTGCACAGCAAGAGGGTCGTAACCAATTAGTTTTTATCCATTGAGAGACACGCAGCGCAGCTTGTGCAATTTACTAGAAGAAGACCGAGAATGTGCTGCAATCGCGAATATAATTTCCGTCTCGGCGAATATTAAGGTTTCGCTTGTCGGCAGCCGAGTACCACGGCAAACTTTCGTTTACTCGTGAAAAACACACACTTCTTTATGTGCCCGCGGATAAAAGGGATTTATATTTCACGAGATCCGAGAATACAACGGAGAAATATTTTCCTCGCCCGCTTGCCTCTCCGTGCAGCGATTCTGTCAAGTAACAGCAACGATTTTCAACACCTACAAAGGAAAAAGGAAAACCGAAAGTCGGTCGTGATTGTTCATTCGATGACATCTCATTATCAAAATAAGTGGTAGAATTACGGGGAAATAACTGGGTGAAACAGGTTCTTTGCGTGTGCATTGTCTGGCTGCTATGACATGCAAGTTCGGATACGCGGTCTATCTTTCCTCGGCTCTTTCTCTTTCTTTTTTTCTCACCTCTCATCGACTTCTTTTCCATCTGTTCGTTCGAAGGTGAAATTAAACCGGATAGAAAAGTGCCGACACGATGGTGCAGCCGAGTGTCAGCACCATCGGCACGAATCTAACCATGCGCGCTAGACTTGGCGTTATTCGAATCGTCGGGGCGTACCTCGACCCTCGATGGAATTGGCATTAGAAGCAGCCACGAAAACCGAGACGAGCCAACGAAAGTAAAAGTGGAACAATACGTTCGCTCGAATTTCTATCGAGAAAAGATCTTTTTTCGATCTCCTCTCCTATCACACAGAAGTCTGTTCTTTCCGTAAAACGTCAAATATGTACCTTTTCTCGACAGATGGACACATCCTTCTCGATGTGTAAGACTCATAGTGAAATTAAATTCAGTGTGAACCAAGTTTTTTGTGCCAGATAATGAAAAGAAGAGTGGATCGCTATCCACGCAGATAGAAATATGATTTGAACAAGACACGTGGACGTGGAAAGGCATAAGGCGTAAAGTTGATTTCCATGAAGGGAAGTGGAAACTTGGACGTTTTTAACGGCGAAAGAATTTCTCGTCTTACGACCAACGAAACCTCGTCGATCTGATCCCACGTACGTGGACGCTGTACAAAACGAACACACGTAACTTTTATTATAAGACGTCGAAGTCTAGTATCCGTCGTAGATGTCGCGTAACTCCGTCCGTCGAATGAGATTTCCAGAAACTTCGACGCGCTTCGTTGAATCGAAAAATCTACGGTCCAACGCTGTGTCGACATCGAGATAAAGAAGAGAATTTTGATCATTTATTTAGTACTATTCTTGATCGATAAACTCGTCCTCCAACTCGACGAAAGCTTCGCTTCTCATACTTCAAGTTGCGATTCGCGAGAAAAGTGAAAAAGAACACGCGTGACAGTTGGGACGGAGATCAAAGGAATTTGGTCTACAACCAGGAAATTTGAACGCCAAATTTTCCTAATCAACAGAATACGGCGAAGAGAAGTTCGACGGTCTTTGCACGCGCACCAGGCAGCATCCTCTCGTTAAACTTGTAAATGAGTCTTGCACAAATTACGCGGGTTAAATGTCAAATACGAGTAAACTCGTAGAATTCCTGACGATCTAGTTTCCTTCGATAAACCAAATCGGTAACAATGGCAGTGGCAATGACGTAAGGTAGTAAGGTAGAAGGCGAAAGACGAGTCAAAGAAGTGGTTGTCATCGCGACGACAGAATTAACAAATCCGACAAACCGCTCCGAATGAACTTAATGGAGCGAACAATACGCGTCAATCTTCTCGTTAAGCACGTAATCTAGTTACAAACTTTTTTCATTTCGCTCAAAGCCCTCGTCTCTTCAATGTTCACGTTCCTTCAGACGGATTCCAATTGCAGTTGAAAACGCGCGTCATCAAATACTTTTAAACCAGAAGTGTCTTGGATCGATAAAATTTTCTGACCTTTGACCTCATCCCGAGAAATCTTTGCCAAAATCGTGTCTTTCTTCTGCCTGCGTGAAAATTTACGGCCTCTGACGCGTTATAAATCTCCAACTCACGCTTCCAGCAGCCGTAATTTCATTATTTACGTGGTTCGTGTACCTGACGGAAACCGCTAATGTTATTGGCGAAACGCGTAATTAATTTCCACCCGAGTTAAACATCGATTTCTTGCTTTCACGCGCTGGCTAATCTCTTCTCCCATTAAACACTTTAAGAATATGTTCAAAAAAAAAAAAAATAAAAAAATAAAAATGAAATAACAAGAAAGGGAAGCAATAGAAGCATAGCTATCGGTAAATGATGACTCAATGGGCATTGTAGGCAATGGGTAGCTCGGTGAATTGCCATTTTAATTGGACCGGAGAGCGTTCAGAATGAAATGATAGAACATCGTTAAGTGTACACACATAGCGCACCTCAACGATCCTTATCTTAATTGTCGATAAAGCCCCGAAATGCGTCGATATAGCGGGACATGTTCATCGGCCGCTTCCCAGTCGCGTTCCGGGTATTGGATTAACGATCAGAAAACCAGTGAAATTCAGCCTTTAATTGTAGTCGCAATTGTTGGAACACATCGAACGATAACCGGTCCTCGCGTGCTTGGCAACTACGAAACGTCAAGCGAACTTGTGAGATTTTCTATGTAACGACCGGGACCGAACGATAAGCCGCGCGAATTACCACGATTCTCGTCCATCTAAAGAAAGCAAAACTATACTCCCCGAAAATTAGAAGAAAAAAAGGACGACGTGCAGGCTTTGAACGCGTGTACTATCATCGTCAAGAGACGGGCCTCACACGCAATTTGTAATGTTGCCGAGCATAATATAATATATACGTTCTGACAAAATTGACTTTCCTTTAGCGAAACTTCGAACCAATCAAAAGCTCTTCGACTTGTTCCTTTTTCCAAAGTTATAATTAAGTTTAATCCCCGACGTTATTCCCTTAGTTTAAGAAACATGTCGGGACAACCGAAAATCCAACTAAACGAAAATAGAGTGCGAGTGGATCGGAGCGAGAGTTAATAAAGATAAAGTTTTCGTTGGCAACGTTTACAGCTAAAGAACAGCGGAGAACGCTCTGCATACTATCATCTTAAGAAGTTCCCTTTCCGCTGAACTTCTTTTCTGGCAGCTTGTGAAATTCAATTCTATCGCGAGCAATCCTGCGTTCGTAAAACTATACTTTCCAAACAATTGTCCATAACGTCAGTGCAACGTGGTTGACTCAGACGTTAAACGATGTATGCATTTTTCTTTGCGCTTTTCACAATTTATTTTCACCGTATGTGTGTATGTGTGTATGTTACACGCTCTCCGTAATGATACATGTATACCAATATCTAAAATTGTCAGTTTTGCGTACACAATCTACATTCCTCTGACATTGTAGCACTTTCTTACCCTTTCGTTGTCTCATTCGTCTCGATGGTACGCTACGCCGTGTCGCTCGCGCCATAAGCAAACACAAGTTCGTCAGTTTCCACCAGTATTGCCACAAATGGTGGCGGTTTGTATGCAGTAGTGTAACGCGCAGCCGAGCTGAGTCGAGGATGCAGTCTTTGCCATTTACACGAGCTGCGAAGCAGCGCGTTTCCTCATTAGGTATACTTAATTAGAAAACTTGTGCGGCATACGGCACGCGAGTAAATCTCTCTGTGACAACGTTCGGTTGCTTCTCTCGTGGTAAAACACGTACGTATAACCTTTTCGCGAGTTTACCGTTGAGAATACACGATGCTCTGTTTTCGATCCGACTCATTGTCTACGAGCCGACATTCTTCTCACCGAGCATACCGTCACGTCGTTACGCGACGACGAATTCCAACAAACGCGAGGTCACCTGCCACTGCGATACGATTTACGGATCTTTGGTAGATGTGATTCCATACACATCGCGCTATTGCTCCCCTCTAGTCCAACGATCTCGATACTGGCATCTCTAACAATAACGTGTTTGATTATCGAGTTAAGAACAGAGACGCGCGATTGATAAATTTTATGCGCTATGACGTTGATCGTTAATGCTGTCAGTTACGGTTACCAGGAATCCATGAAACGTCGTCGGAGAAAGAAGACGTGGAATTCGACAGAGGATTGAACGATGCGCCGGTAATCTAGCTGATTACTTTAGGAGCGTGAACAGAAGCGAAGTAAACGACGTTGAGAAAGTTTTCGAGTTTCGTCGAAGACGTCAGCGGCAACGAAGAGGACGTTCAACGAAGCTAATCCCAACTTGTTAGCTTTCACTTTTGAGCGAGATACTTGAAATTTAAAAAACGTGAAATTTAATCAAATTGGCAGGAATTTTTTTATATCTCCATACGTTAAACTCTACTATTTAAAAGCACGAACACGTTTCGACCGGATAGATTGCGATGCGAAATTTAAAAACTTTCCTTTAAAACTTTCCCTCGTGTAAAAAAAGAACATAAATCAAAGTTATTTCAACATTGCCGCTTAATTACAATCGCTACTATTCTGTAATAGAATAAAAACTGAAAAAGCGTATTTTCAAGGTAAACGCTTTCGTTCGCGATAGCGAAGAAATTGCTATCAAAATGCAACGTAATTAAAGAAGCAGGAGCGTATGCTAATTAAAAGCTAATATTGACTAATGGCCGTTAATCTTTAGCCTAGTAAATGAAGTATAAGTCATGCTGTGGTGCAATATATTTGCGCGTGAATGGTTTACACAAAAGTATATTGTGCTTTAGGTACGTGCGAAGCGATTTAAGCGTTTTGAGTTTCAGCAATGCCGTTCTATAGCGGCAATTACTTAAATCTATTATTTTCTCTTTCTTCGGTTCATAAATAACAAATCACTATCTTTCAAATTATCCAGCAGAGATAATACAACGAAGAGTATGTTCTACCGGTAATGTAAAAGCTAGAACGGTAGCAAATACGATTACCTTCTATTTAATTTTATTGTTTTTCGTCCGTAACTCCAATTCCATATTGTGTTTGCATATCTTCGTTGCATCTGACAAGTAGTTACGTCTATTCCGCCGCTGCATCGTATCGTTACGGCTGTAAAATTACTTTACGAAGCAATCTATGCGCCAGGGTATGTAAGGCCGCAATCCTAAACCGCTGATATGTAACTAACGATACTCTGCAAATGTACCGCTATGGTGAGACTTAACTTACAGATAATAAGAAACAGCTGTGCCCGTACTTACACGTACATACACATATTATCTTGCTAGTTTTAGCTAGAATGAAATGTGCGAGACTGTAACGCGAGATCTAATTTGTGAAAAGCTGGCGACATAATATTTTCCAGAACAACGTTCGTTGAATATTTTTAATTGACGCTCAAACGAATTTGAAATTTAAGCTCGATGAAAAATATTGCAAAATGGAACCGCAACGATCGAAGCTATCCAAGACGAATATTTTCAGAAGAATAAGCGAAGGTTTGTCGAATAGGATTCGTGCGTTTGAAACAAACTGAAGAGAAGTTTCAAGAGGTGCTTCAATTTTGGTTTGGTAGTAAAATCGATGAATCGTGATGCGTTAACTTTGAAGCGATCGCGATGCGAGCAAGAATTTAAAAAATCTCGACAAAGTCGATGTATCGTGACGTTAATTTATCGTTATCCCTCGAGTAAAGTACACGTGTATTTGGTTTTCGATAAATTTTCTATAATTTAGTTATAGAAAATAAGTAGATAGTAACTAGTTATTAAGAGACGATCCTTCTCCGATTAAAATTACCGATTTCAGCGAAATTGAAGAAATCTTTGATCTGGCAACAGAGGGAACAGAAGGTCCCAGTTTAAATGCTTCACAAGGGTCGTGCCGACCTGGCCTGCGAAATTTGGCACGGAATCCCGCGTCTTTACGCAAGAAATCTATGCGTTTTCCTTTCTATTTGCGTAACCGTTTGCTTCGGAATTAATATTCTACCGCAATATTCTAATACACTCCAAGTCGAACGTAATATGAAATATTCCTTTGGCGTGTTTACTATTACTCAAATTAATTCGGAACTCTTATTACCCTTTCTGTAACAAGACGCTGAGATGTACATCGAGACGATTGATACGTACGTACGTATATATCTATAAATTAGAAGGCGAATCCTCCCACCACGGTGTCCATCTTTACTCATCAGAAGACGAAAAAATAAACCACTATAGCGTGAGCTAACAGCTGCGAACACATTGCTACTGCTGGCTCGCTATATCTAAAACAAAAAAGGACAGAGAGAATCGTGAGATCGGCCGTCGTTGAAAATGTTATCATTCCGTAACTGTACTCGACCTTTTTCGCGCACAAAATCTATAATGCCGTCACGTATCGAGCATCCCAGCTTCCAAGGGCTAAGACCTACATCAGATCCAGACGAAAATTGGAAGATGTTCTTCAGTTTCGTTGGTGCGAACGGGTGAACATCTCGCTTCAGCTGCAACCCTGACGAAATGTTTCCCAGTTGAATCTACCGACTCTGCTAATCTTTGATCTCGCTCGATCCTCGTTAACGTTTCGCTCAGCTCTGTGCGCCACGCCTCCAGCCATCTTCCTCGCGCTTTCCAAGTTCCCCAATAATATCGCAAGGAAATTAAATCGATCAGAAACGAAACTGGCGCGTGATAGACGTCAGTTTCCAAATTATTTTCGAAGCTATCGCGATAAGTTGATCGTATACGAATAGAAGAACGAGCATCTCGTTCCAGTCGATAAATCCTTTTTAAAGTCAAATTTTCAATTGGACGGTCTCCAAGTGTAGCGCCATACCGATAGAAAGGTAGAACGACCAGGGGAGAAGAGGAATCTGCGAGATCACGAAAGGGAGATATAGCGTAGCGAAGCTGTGGCGGCGAAATTGCGGAGGAGGAAATCGGGATCTCCGAGCGTAGCTGTGATATTACGTAATAAATCATCTGAATTTCGCGGTGTCATACAATATGGACTAGTGCAAGCGAACGACGTCTATACCAATTTTCATTCCGAGCGACATTTGACGTTCCCGTTGTAGTTCCAGTCCTTTCAAGTTATGCTCCCTTACTACTTCTCCAGTGCCTCTACCAGCCTGTCCTCTCAACTATACATATGTATAACCAGCCTGGTCTTCCAACTCACGGTGAAAATTAATTCATCCTACGCCACGCTGTGCCGAGGCGTGCCGGTTCAATTTCAAATTCGATAGTTTCAAAAATTTATAGCCATCGAGGATTTCTGTACCAGAAAGTTCTCGCTTTATCCAATTTAAAAAGGTTGCTTGTTTGCGAACAAATCGTCAAATTGACTTAACTCGCTGAATTGATACGCACGCGCAACGGAGGAATAGCTTGATTTCGACCTATATACACGTGTATTGCAATACCAATTTTTATATAGAAGCACATATAATTGGTCGTCGTCGACAAACTTCACAACGTCCATGCATAAAAATATTTGGAAAAATATTTTGCGCCTATTCCATCAGATCATCCTGACCACTGCAATATTAAAAGAGACGGAATGATGGAAATTCCACCCACTCGTATCGGGAAATTCGACCCTTACTTCTACTCGTTTCCAGATAGGATGGCCATTTATCCCTCTTTTTTAGTCAAACGGTTAACGAGTCGTTTCGTTAGCTGGTATTAGCGCGCTTTTCAGACTTTGGCCGCGCCATCCCTTTACCTTGATCCGCAAAAGTCGAGTCAGACAACAAGGCGAGAAGTCGGTGCGCTTTATTGAAAAGATGGAAAACGAACAAGTCTCCCAGGAACTTTTTAATTTCCCGATACTTTCGACTATCATTGAAAAATCAATAACTCTAAAGAATAATTTCGAGATGCTTTTACGGCAGAAATCCTTCGTGATTGAATATCGTTACTTCAATATTATTGTGCTTCTTATTCGCAACAGAAGAATATGGAAACGAACCAGGCGACACCCGAGAAACACTTTCGCACGATTTTAAGATAAAGACTTAATCGTAAAATTACATGCTTGCTACGTACTTTATAGCTGTCAAAGTTGAAACATTACGCGATCATTTGGTACGAAATGTTAAATAGGTGAAAAAATAAAGATAATCGTACAATCTCAGGGAAATAGATCGTTGCCTCAGTTAAAAAAAACCCGTGTATGCAATGCTATTTGCTAAAAAGATTTGCTGACCGTTTTCACCGGTGTACTCCATCGATAAATTTACAAATATAAATGACGACACACCGGGGAATCGGTATACATCGTACCGTATTTAATTTCGCAGTATGCCGTGTTCTCCCATTTTGAAACGCGTGGCTACGTATTTCGTAATTACGCGAACTGTTATGAATTTCTAAATCAGCGCTTGCCCTTGATCACAACGCGATATGCAGGTATATGTATGCAGTGCTGGAAACTCGTGATGCACGAGTCATTACGACAACATTTGGATGTTTCAAAGGAATTACGAACTAATTCGTAACGATAATACTAGCGATAACGACATGGTATATCAGAGGAAACGCACTTTAATCGGAAGCAAATTCTGGCAGATTTTCGTTTTGACCAGCGGATCGTTAACTCCGATACTTTGCAGCCGCACATAAATTAAATCATACTTACACGCGCGTACTGATATCTGCGTCATACGAACCGAGTGGCGGATTTATACGTGTACGCGGATCGAGTGGCATTTTAACTTTCCCGTGATCCACGAGAGTCGAGCCATTAATTTTCACGGGCGGTTTCCATTAATTTCCATCAATCTGTCAGTAATTTTCGTCAATCAATCACTCTTCTCGCCAACAGATTCGGAATTCTCAGCTAGCGACCTCTTCTGCATCTATACTCCAGTTCCCCTTCCTTTCCACACATATAGAAAATGCACATTCCCTTCGATAAACTACGTTTCCACACCTCCTGAGGAATATTTCTTCTTATAACTGTAACACCACTATCTACAATTTCTCTACTCGAAGCATATGAATAGATGTGTATGTACAGTTGTATATATGTATTGTATAAAAACTCTATAACACTCTATAACTAAACTATATTTTATAACTACGCTGGTTAAAACTGCGCGAACCTCTCGCGTTATGCTTTTTCTAAACAGTATCCGATGACAAATTTGAATCGAAGTTTCCTAAACGCGTAAATCCAATGTTTGCGTTCCATAAGGCACACTCCTTTTTGTCGTGTGACATTTTGCGTCAAAAGCTGAAATCCGCTTTCGTTCGGAAGCGTAACGCGGAAACTCGGGATGTCGATTTCATTCGACTGGCATGTTCGCACTAGCCGCGCGCTAGTCAAGCTTCAAAGATTCACGCAACGACGAATGTCCTTTCTCGTATCAAAGTATCGGATATCGAAATGTTTAACGATGTCCTGAATAACTTAAAAAAAAAAAGCCTGGCCACCTTCTCGTCTACAATTTCGTTTGACACGCTTCGTTGCGATGACTTATCTCTTTTGGACGGACGAGCTGATATTATATGAAACTTATGAACACTGTCTTGGCTCTCTTATTCACCACTTCTGCCAGCACATATATAACGACGTATTCCGTGGCGGTTCCGAAGAGGAAAGGCCTCGAACTCGACCGAGATAAAGTTAAAATTAACTCTTCAACGTCGATACCGAGAGAGCCTTCGGAAGTTGCTAAGTAGTTTTGAGACGACGCGACGCGACGCCGCGCTACTCCGCGTTCCCATCTACCGATCCTCACCGCTTCCAGAAAACACTTGCGTCTTACCAATCTGTCGAATACCTGCTCGAATTTTCGATCCTCTTTCGTGGTCCGGGGAAATTCGTGCGCCGTACGGAAACGCGTCAACTGCTTCTTAAGTGTAACGGCGAAACACGAGTAATCGAATCAACTAATTACCGTCGTTAAATCGATGGAACGATCGATGAACGCCCATTGGAAGAAAACCAATTAAATCGCGAACGAGAGACCATCGTTCGGACGGTGAAAAAGTTCGATTCACGCGGCATGACCGATATTGGAAGAGCTTCAAAACGGAGGCCAGGAAAGATATCCGATAGCAAGGACGTCTCACCGCAAAGAAAAACTACGGCAGACTGCCAACGATGAATCTTCTCTTGGTACTCTCGTTTCGTGCCTTTACTTCGTCCCTTCTTATTTCTTCCGAACATACTTGCAGACCTTGGACTCTCCGCCTTCTCCGCGTACGGTCACGTGACACGTAACACAACCCTGTTCCATCTTTCTCCTCCTAATCCCTCGGCAGCCGTTCGATTCGCCGAGAATGAGGGATCTTGTGTGTGGTTCGACAGGAGATCGATAAAGTGGTCGGTCCTTTTACAAAAAGATAGCCCCTCTCGATCTTCCATGCTAGAACCATCTCGTCCGACTATGTATTTACACGGCTGCCTCTTCTCGTTACTCTCTTGTCCGTCTCTGTATATACGCTATTATACACGTTACATCGAATTTCTGCCTTCGAGCATCGCGCAGAAACACCTCGTTAAATTCTAGACAGAGCCTTGTGAAATTTAATACCGAGCCTTTTACGTCGATAAAGCCAGCTCTCATTCTAAGGTACGCTCGTGTGCACCAACGATACGCGCAATCGATTTCACTCGATATCGAAACGGAACTTAAGCAATGGTATTTGTGTCAAACCGGTACATCCGTATCATTACCGATGTCGAAAAGTCGCACGACGATCCGTTCGATTTTACACGCGCGCCGAAGGAAAGCAAAGAACGACGAGCAAAAGGCAATGTCAGGAGACCGGCCAACGGTAAATTATTCCGCACCGTCGACAGAAAACCGTTTCAAATTGACAAATGGACGAAGCCCTGTACTAGTTCGCTGGCCCAACTATCCTGTTTTTCTTAATTGTTTGTATACCCATTCTCCACTCTGGCATACAAATGAAAAACACGCATCATCCAATTGGCTGCTGCGTGTGTTAACGCGTTCGCGATCCTATGACATTTGCATTCAGAACCTGATGTACACCAAAATCAAACACCATATCGTTGGATGAAACTTTCCATTTAGAATATTTGTACTAATTCTAGTACAACGAGAAACCATTACGAGTACAATGTAAGCGTCGCCATGAAGATTCGATCCTTATCGATCAACATGTACAATTCTGAGATTGGATGTTCCGGTTCTTCTAGGGAGACGAATATAAAATTGTACGAGTTGGACCGACTCCCTTGGCAAAAGTAGCTGGACAACCAAAGTCCCGTACTCCTCGTGTTTTTCGCTCTTCCCAAACTTTTCACGATATAAACGTACGGAATAATTTTTCCTTTCGCCGATACGCAACATCGCTTTCAGCAGCCCCTGCCTCCTAAATTGTTTACACGGATGTAGGAGATATTTTTCGAAACCAAGGGAGGAACAAAAACTAGCATCCAGTCGTGTACATAACGTCACATGCACGCGTCCGCGCGTAGCCAGCCTGCTTACAACCAGCGTGTCGACTCGAATACAGCAACGGGGGTACATTTTGCCGCAAACGCGACAAGAGCCGAGGGGCTGGAACCCGGCCGCATACATAGACCTGCTAACAATAAAGCTGGTGCCAGGGTTCCTGCTACTACCGGCCATTGCTGGTCACTCTATACAGAGCATTCGTGGATTTGCTATTATCGTCGGTATTGCCACTGCGGTTGCTGCACCGTTAGACCACCGACGTACGCCAATCGATCTGCTAGAGTTATCCATTCTCACCTTTCTGCGCCATTTAAATACCTTCGATATAATTTAGAATCACATGGTTATCGCATTGGATCTTGTTATCTCGTCCGATCGCTGACTGATGTACATTTTTAGCCGATCAAAAGGCAAATGAAAACGGACGCGCGAAGTAAGAATAAAATGGGCAACGATGTAGTTCTGTCGTCGATTATTAAAAGACGGAGGAGGTGAACATTTTTCGTTGCTGGGATACACGAGAAAGCTCGATGATGAAAGATATCGCTTTTACTAGAAATTCGATACGATCTATCTTGCTATTTCATAGGCCTCGTATCGTATGTCACAATTAATATGACTGGACAAAAGCACCGAGGTTCGAAATAAGGACAAACCCAACACTATCTAAAGCTATTGATTTTCGAGTACTTTCGAGTTTCCTCTTTGACTTTTTTAACGATGTTCGGTTTTTGCTCGTAGCCGTCGAAGTTTCCAACTTGAACAAGGTCGTCTGAGTAAAGTAAGGAGATATTCACGGCAAGCTTCTCCTAGTAACGGAGCTTTATCAACGGCGGCGTTCGTTACAACGTCGTACAGTGCTACAGTATCGTAACAACGTGGCACGTCTCTCGTCGAAATTCGCGCATATACTCGCATCGCGAGTGAAGGCGCGATGCGAAGACGCAAAGCGAAGATCAAGCTTCGTCGTCACCAAGAGCGCGACTTGGCTAGAGGAATATCCTCCGGATATTGGCGTGCCTTTCTCTCGCCGACAGAATATCGATAGCAGTGCTTCGATAGTTGTTTGCTCGTTTGCGATGCCCGGTCCGTAACCGTACGATATCGACAGGAAATCGTCGTTACCTCGGAATTCTCCATGGAATGGTAAACGAACAGACAAGCTACATATCTTTCATACGGACCAAACTACTCTTGGGATTTATACAAACCTCGCACAACTTTATCCACGCATGAGTCGACGAGTCTAGTTTCCCTTTGATTCGTGACTCGATGCGTGGAATACTTTGCCGGTAAAGTATCGAATTACAAGAGAGAAACGATATTAGCAACATTTCGGCATCGTTCTTTGTTGCTAATGCCGTTTCGCGTACCTACCGCTCGTTAGCAAGGATATAAAAGCTCATTGATCATAGAAGGTTTTACGTTTCAAATACCTGCATAATTAAATTCTCATTCCAACGATTGAATTTCGTTTTATAAATTTACCGTAAATCTACTGGGGTTCGTAAATTCGATACTAACAATAAGCTGATTATCGTACCAGCGAGAACCGAACTTGCCACGTCGGTATTATACACTCGTCCCCACGATCCCCGATAATTGTCCTTATTTACTTTTCTTGTGATATTTATTCTCGTTCTACTCTTGCATTCGTTATCTGTATCAATATTCCAAGCACGAGTTCGCATCGATTGTTTACCGATGAGAAACAGAGAAACAGAAAAACTTAATAGCGAAATTTCGTTAGGCAAAGGTATCGTAAAGCTAAGTGGTGCACTCCTCGGACGAGTCTGGCATTAGCAACGAAAATCAGCTTGATTCTAACTAGCTTTATCCAACTTTGAGGAAACGGTCCGCAACCGTAAATGCATGAAACGAATAAATTAAAATTGATTGTTAGTCGTTTATAATGCGAACGACTGAAAAACGGCATAGATCCGAAAAAACGAGAATGAACTATGGCAGATAAAAACTTGACTACGATCCAACGATTTGCCTAAATGAGCCAATAATTGCCAATCCCAGCGAATATATGGACGCCCGCTTCTCCTACAAAACCTAGATCTCAGATTCTGGGATTTGGATAACGCTGAGGTTAGGACTAATTGTAAGGGAAAAAGACGGTTCTCGGTTGGACGAAACGAAAGGTAAAAAGATTATCTCTGCTTATCCGTTTGTCTATCGTTATCGTTCGAGAAGAGACCGCTCGAACGATCTTTTTCTACCATATTTCTTTTCTCTTTTTCTATTCGCCTTCCAAACTTAGATAAGAGGTAAATTAAAATAAATTTCACAGCAGCAGAGTGGAACGATTTGTAGGTGGCTAAAAGCTATGTAACGAACGTTTATGTTCGCTTTCAAAGCTCGATTACGTCTACGCTCGATGAAACGTAAATAGAAAAGACTCTGAATCTACTGTACGTTCGCGTTTACCACAGATCTACTTCCTTGGGCACGTTTTACCCAGCAGTATCGTTACGCTAAGGGTTACCGTGGTAATACAGCTTTATTATTCGTACAATATAGAAACGCATTAGTGGAAGCGCTAAAGAGGTCTCGCTACTAAAAACAGCTGTCCTCTTTCTCTCTCGTTGGACCCCTTCTTTAGATATAGAGAACCGCGTACTGTTCCCCGCAATTGAGCCTTGCACCACGAAGAAAAGAGAAAGAAGCGGGAAGATAAAGAATGCTTGAGGGAAGTAGTTCGTCTACTCGCCATAATCGAGGTAAAGAAAGAGCGGTTGAATACCTGAGAGTGGCTTGACATACGTCCTCGTGCGATTGTTTTGTACAAGACCACTACGTACGTTCGCCTTTGGCGGTTCTTCTCTCTGCTGGTCAGAACGACGAATATTCTCTCTCGTCTGTTAGCCGCGCCTGCGAACGAAACGTTTCATAGCGCACGATAAAACCGCTTCCTTTTTCGTAACGCTTATTCATTCCGCCGGCCACGAAAAGAGAAAGATCCTTCTTATTCGCCACCGTGTATTTTACGGCGAACCACGATATATTTCATCTTTATCGGAATTTTCCTTGCCGGTCCTTTCGGCCTGTTCTCGTCGAATTGCTCGCGCCAATGAGAATTTCACATTCGAAAGCAAACCAACAAAAAGATTGGTATCGACGATAGTAACGACCGACGATAATACAGAAGGCATGGCGGAAGCTTTGAAAGCAACGAGTGGAATCGATCGCCACTCCACCCCTAAACGATTTTTATTCAGCCGATCAACGCATTTGCACTTCGCAACCTGGGAAATGTAATCAATTATTTAAACGCGGCAGTTTTTACGCCAAGCTATCATTCTCGTATCTTCGTTTAACATTTTGCTTATTTCTCCCGGTTAGGCGAATCCGTTCGAGCTACTCCTCTCTGTTCTATTCTTCTCTTTCGATCCATTTAGCCCGTTCGCACCATGTAGCACGGAAGCGCAATTAGACCGCGTCGGAGGAAGGAAACGGTGAGATGGCGGAGAAGCACGATGACGAAGCAACGAGGAAACAAAAAGCGAAACACGAACATAGATTAATATAACCTGACGGTGCATTTTTCTCAGACTCTCTAGTTGGCGAAAAATCAACGCGATATCAGTCTAAAAATGGTTGATATCGTCTACCATTGAAATAAATTTCCCTTACGATCGCCACTACGTTACTCCTTTTCGTCGTCAACGTTTCGATCAACTCCGAAGATCCATCTACTGCTTTCGTTTCTCGTTCTATTAACACGTCGAGATTCGAGATGCAGCTGCAAAAGCAATCTCAAAAGAAAAGCGGAGTAACGCCGAAGAAGAACGACGATATAACGATGGTAGAACGATGAGAAAAGAGTGCGATAGCGTAACAATGAAACAACGGTAACAACGAAAGGGAGATTTGCTAAGATGTTGATTTCTCTATAGGATACGTAAAAATATACTTCGTTGAAGAGAAAAGAGAAGAGAAACGGGAATAAAAGGAGCAGCGAATAAACATTGGCCAGAAGCTGTATCTTCTTATTTAATATACGGCACTTACTCACGCACGTAATCATCCTGTTAGTTCGTAGAGTCGAGACGCTGGCTCTCTTTTCGAAGAAAATTACTCGCAAAGGAGTATGTAAAGAAGGTGGATGAAGGGTTTCAAGTTTGGTTGCGACTGTGAGATAACGTAGTGCAGAGAGGCAGTATAAAATTAAACCGGAATTCATGGAAACAGGCGAGTACGGATAAAAGAGAAAGCGGAGAAAAATCAACAGTGGCCAAGAGTTTGTGTTCTCCGGTATCTGAAACGGAGTATGCGTTCACAAGATGCATGTATGCGGGCCGCGAAACAAAAAAGGGCTTTCAGACGATTCGCGGCACCATTCATCCGCGATGCTCCGCGTTGCACTCCGTTGCACCGTGAAACAATGCGCCCGTCCATTTACCGAATGAAAACACGGACCGTAGACTTAGACGGAAATGCGCGTCGCCTTGCAACGAGCAACGAGCAACGAGCAACGAGCAACCGGGTGCCTATCGCAAACTGTTATCGTACCTGGAATAGAGTTCTATATAAAGTCCCTAACAGGATGAAGTCTAGGGGGATGCGAGACGCGTACGCCTACACTTCCACGCATACGTTCCCTTATCGGTGTCCCGGTTAATCCTCATACGTCTCGTATATAATACAACAACACCGATACAACTGGGACTTCGATACGATCTTGTCGCGTATCGCGCGTCACCTGCTCGATCGATTGGGTGAAACTCCGAGAACACTATATTCCTGTGTTGTTTACCAAACTCTCGCGCACCATGGACGAACGAAATTAAACACGCAGAATTATTTACCATGGATGGTCGACGAAATCGCAGTGCGAAATCAAAGCGTTCCGATTATTATTAACACGTTGTATCATACGTGCGAGGTTTCTAATAAATTTTATGTACGGATAAATATTTAAACGCGGAAAATAACCGCTGTATCTATGTGTACGCGTACCTATATCTACGAATACGCGTCCATCGATGTTTCCGCGTTATTCGTTATTGCAAACAAACACTTGCGGTGGCGGAACGCGATTTATACCGAACAGAGATTGATTTATCTGAAAACTGGCTCATGAACGTTCTATGTACATACATTTAAATTCATTGTCACTCGCTATTCGATAATCACGCTGTACGCTGTACACCGCGTTATCTACCTCACCAAATTCCCGTCAATTACTAAAAATCTCTCGTCAGTGATCGATTAGTCACCTATCGGAAGAGGAAATACCGCGCTCCTCGATACACAGAGATTCGTTCGTTGTTTTGAAAATACATATTTTACTATCTCGATCAGTAGCCCGATTGTGTCTATAATATGATGCGTATGTAATTGGTTTTGCATTTATCGTAATATCGTTTCGATATACGTACTATGTATAGCGTATATTTACATATTGCTTACACAAGTGTAGTTTTCAAATATTTTTTACAAATTTGCATTCCTGCTGATAAAGTGCGGGATTTTCTGTTGACGATATAACGCGAGTATCATGTCGCATGCAAAGCTATCGATTGTTACTAATAGGTTCAATATCCGTCAACGAGTCGCATTTAGAACAAGGATCGAGTCTATGAAAGCTTGGAGTACGCTACTTGTTGCTCAAGAGTTTACCCGTTTCACGCGAGTATATACCAAACCGGCCTCGTTTCGGAGCAGGATATCATTCTGTATCTTTCAAGCTGACAGAAGAGCTAACTGGTCCAAGTCGAAGATCAATTCTCCCGTTGAAACAATGTTTGTGAAATTCGTGGGACAGATGGACGATTCGAATCGATGTATTTCGTAAAAAGAGTCACAACTGGCGATGGAAAAAGGGAAAGAACACTTTCGCTTGAAATGGTCGATAAAAAATTTCCAGTTTCTGTTGGCTCTCTACCTCGTTTTCATTGTCTCTGGTTTCTACCGGAGGCCAGCAACAGAAAAAACGCCAACGCCTAATTGCTGGTTGAAAGCATTCAAAATATACGACAGAACGATGTAATACCTCAAACGAAATTTTAAAAGAACTGGATTATCGATTAAGCGTTGAATGGTACGTTTAGAAAAATGGCGAAAATCTTTTTCGATAAATTCGCACAACGAAACGATACGCGGTTTACAACGGGAACAAGTGGGACAGAAATCTCTCTGTAAAACTGTCGGCTAAAAGTTCACGGAAATTCGGGGGGAACACGCGATTCCGTGTTGAACGATATACCGATCTGTTTCCGGCGATCGGACAACGGAAACACTGTCTTCTCAACGCCAAGCAATCCTCGTTTCCAGCGTAACAATCAAAGAATTTTATCAATAGAAACTGCTCTGCCGGTTCTTGCTTCGCGATGAATACGTTGCCAATTAAATTTCGAAAAACGCTCCGGGTTATTGATATTATCGGGCGTTCCGTTTCAGGGCACGTGCATTTCAGTAATTCATTTGCAGCAATCGCATTCATCCCGTGCGCATATCCATCCAATTAGCATTTCGAATTCGGCTTTAATTTTCAATTTCAGCTTCCCATCTTCGATTTTACCACGTAAAATCAAACGGTTGATATTTTGAAATGAGAAGGAAGGATCGATAGTGGAGAAGAAATTAGTTCCGCTTGCCATCAGTTGGCAATATTTTGCCGCAGCCATTTAACAGCAGCTCGTTTATGTATCACTATTGTTCGACAGCATATTTATTATCAAGGTACAGTTTGTACTTTTCGTGTACTTCGACGACGTGTTTCGATAGTTTTGTCGTCCCAGTGGAAGACCCTCGTAATAAAAGGAGCGAGCTGTGGGACATCGATCGGTGAGCTGACACGACACGGTGCGGCGCGGCGCATCGAAACTCGCTTCTCTTGTTGTTTTCGTCCGTTGTATGTACCGTTCATATACGGTGCGAACGTATTCCCTGAGGTAAGCATCTACGTACCGAATGGCGTTTCATAGCTAGTTTAACGTTCTCTAATGGCAACGAGCTAAATGGAATATCGCGCGAACGGATTTTGGATGTACGAAACTATTTTTCTATTCGCGAAACCGTAATTCAATCTCTCCCGATATATTTTCTTTTCTCGTGTTTCGGGGAAAAACAATCTGCTCGCTTTAACGGGCATTTATCATCCTAGACGTAGAATGTAACAGATCGCAATCCGATCTGACTCTCCGAATAATCGAAAAAGGCATTTCGTTCAGAGGTTTAACGCTGAAATTTCTTTCGGTGATGATGACTCTTCTCTCGGGAAATAACCAGGAAAGATAGTGACACCAGATTGCTGGAAGAAAACAACGTGACAGGAAAAGAGAAACACGCCGTGGTCCCGCTAGGAAACAAGAGTCTCGGCGTAGGTGCGTAGGCGATCTCAACGGTATCGATTATGCAAATCATGATTGCCTCTGTTTGGTCTCTCGGCGCGAAAAGTTGGCGAGTACGAGTGAAATCGACGGCGTGTAAAGTCGAGTCAATTCGCCAAGCGGTTGAATATAAACGTGAGCAACTTTGACAGGGCTAAGTAGAATCAACGGTATGTTTGTCAGCTATCTCAAGAAATTGCGGAGAATACAACACGAAGATATCTGTCTTTCTTTCTCGTAAAGCGCTCTAACAAAATTAATATCACCTGATCGTTTTTAATTCGATTGGTATTTTAATTTCGTATTAGAAGACTCGTTGGTAGTTAGCCGCCTTTGATTGAATCTCCTTGGCCGCGTAGGATCGTTTATCATCGCCGCAAATCCGCGGAGAATTAATTTACCCATGGTAGAATATGAAAATCTTTCGAACTATCTATCTTATCGGATCTTGCAGAGTCCAAAAATATTAGGAGTCTCGATATATCCGGAACGCAATATTCCAGCTTTCTCTCTCTCTCCCTTTCTTCCTCGTTATCTTTCCCCGTTGAACGGGTACATCAAGAATCCGTGGAATCTCGTCTGTATGCAAGTACAGGATCGGCGTTATTATGTGATACAATGCGCCGACGAGTATATCGCCGATCAAACAAATACCAGAGTCTTCCTTTGAATTGATATTACCATCATGGTGTATCTTCTCGTTACGATGGATCATAATTGAAAATCTCTAGTCTCACGCGGCTCAAGCAGGTATTTGGTTAAATATTTTATTAAGGTCGTTCTCGGTACGATGAAATTACAAAAGTTTGATGTTAATCCCGTCAAAAGTGCGAATGGTGATCGATGCTTTCTCGAGTCGCGATGGCGAGCGAAACTTTCCGCGTAAAAAAAAGGCTGCAAATTCGAGAGAGAGAGAGAGAGAGAGAGAGAGCATTCGACAAGTTTCTGTATTTCAAGCGAGTCAAACGAGTCAAGCGAGTCTCCCGAGTCCCGATACAGCAGTTGGTATTACCATTGCACGAGATACGAGATGGAAAAAGCTGACAGGGAGCGGCGAGAGGGCGAACGGCCAAGAGAAGTTCGAAAAATAAGAACAATCGTGGAAAAGCCAGTGGTTCTGTAACTAATGGCGGAATAGCCGGGGCCTGGGAGGCAAAAGTGCCGCTCGTTGCTGCTGCACGGGATGCCACAAATTCTGTCCGTTGCCCATAAAGCCGGAGAAATGGGAGCGCGGCCAAAACAATCGTCCGACGTATCCCGTAGGACACTGCGCCATTTCCGCATCCTCTGCCGTTCTCCGCGGTGTGCCGTTCTTTTCTACGCTCGAGAACCTGACCATACCTTTCTTACATGTCCACGCTTTTCTGCTTTTTACCACCTTTCTTCCTATTTTCGAAACGAGACCGCCACGCGGCACACTCCACATCGAAACAACAAACACTAGACCTGAACAGAATGGCGAAATGTAACACGCCACGTTGATGAAACCGCGATATTTACGACGACCAAATCGTCGAACTGCGAATGATCGATGCTCGTTAATTCTCGTAAAATTAAATCTGACTTTTCACGATGACAGAGCGATTCTACGTGGATCTCGCGGCGAGTTTCCAAACACGGGTCTTGCATTCGTTGAGTTTCCGATACAACAACTGGCAAAAACGTAGGAGTAATAAAAAAAAGACACGCGATTCGCGACGCTAGTCGATTCGTACGCTTCAAAACGAATCGATGTTAGCTGGACGATGTGAGACTTCCGTCGACCAAACTTTTCTCAACTAATTATCGGTGAAAACGGCGGCCATCGAAAAGAGATAATATTTTGTCCAGCTTGTGGAAAACCCTTACGTCGCTCCTACTAGACATCTTGTTTTTCTCTCTAGCGAACATAATTCACTAGCATCTGTGTTCGTTGAAAATTCATGAGGATCAAAGTTCAGCCGCGTACTACTACGGACTGGATTTAATTATTGACCTCCCAAAGTTGTCCGTGCTCGGAACTTGGCGCAAATTTCCAGCGACGGTTCTCTTTGTGCTCGACATTCCGAGCTCGACCTCGGAACCGCGTCGAGTTCCATTCTGTCGCTACCATTTACCGCCACCAACGCTTCGTCCAGAATCGACGCGTCGCTCGAAAGAAGGATCTTTCTACGTATGTGCGCGACACTTTCGCTCGAATAAAAGGTAGCGCGATGCCTACAGCAAAGTACAAAGGAGAAACCTTACCGGAATGCGGGTTGTCTGTGAATTTTGGACGTTGGCCAAGCTAGTTATCTGCGGCTGGCGACCGGCGCCCGACGATCGGCGCCGCGGCGACCACGACGAACGGGTGTGAACGGGCGGTGGACGAACCAGGAAAAGACGACGACACCAGGTTGGCCTAGCCTGCACGGAGACAAAGACAGGGGATAGGATTAAGCCATCGATGGAAGAGGTAATATCGGCCATCGCAACTTCTCTTTGAACTATTCTGACCTACCATCGCCATAAAGCAATTCCTTTCCTCTTGCCAGATCTAGTACCGAAGCCGATGCTAACTATATGTACGGCACGGCAAACTCCTCGTGGCGCAGTTAAGGTTAAATGCAACCCCTGCTCCCTTTTCGCTTCTCTTCGTAAGCTGATCCACCTTGCTCGAGGTACTCGGTAACGAGTCAGGGAGGGTAAACCATTGAAATTGGTCAACACGAGGTTAAGTTCGACGTCCCGGCCAATAAACTCGGTCTCGTTGATTAAATTGTTCGTGCCGACGGATTCCGCTTCGAGATTCACCGACGAAGGTCGCAATTGAGATCGTCGCAGTCAGATACGTGATATCTCTACTGTCCTGTCTCGTTCCAACTTAACCGAAACGCGTCCGAAACCGTTCGACCGAATTTCAATGCAGTCGGGTTTGCCCAGGTTCCGTGTGCCGTTCAATTTCTTTCACGACGATTTGTTACGGTCAAAGGAAGGAGATAATTGCTTTATAGAAAATTGATTTCAGCTTGGAAGACTTTGGTCCAGGTAACGTGGCAATGATCTAGCGAATGCCTCTGTTCTAGAGAACACGGTAGGTACAAATTCAGGCAGCAGCTACATTAAGTTCCATCGGTTAACGGACGAACAAGAAAATTAACGCCAACATGGTTATTCGCCCTGTCCGTCGTTCTCGCTCTCAGGGTAAACGAGCCTCTCTCGACGGCACGACAGGAAAGTCCAATTGAATTTTTGTCCGGAAATTTTCCGAGGATTTCGTATCCGTGAGGCAATTATCGTGTAAAAGACTATAACGTTCAAGCCCAAAGTGCTGAATGTATTTGTAAATGGACGAGCACGCCAAAGTACCGGATATTTGGAGGATAATGTAGGATGAAAGGGGATGAAGAGGAATGAAATGGGATACGAAGCGCAAGCAAATGATTTTCCTGCCAGTATTTACCAAAGTTATTTGATTCTCATTCTCGGGGCTTCCTAAATTTGTATTCGCAATCCTAGTAACCAACTCCACCATGATACCGTTGCCGTTAATACGCCATCGACTTCTCAAAAGCTATAGTTAACGTCCTGGCTGATAAATGGGGTGAATCTCGATCGCGAAAGATTGTATTTCATGGAACAGCCGCAACGACAATCTTGAATAAACGCGAACATAGCGGAAAAATAAAAATTCCTCTATCGATGGTATACGATGCCCGAGGCATAAGATCGTGCACACGCCACGATAAATCTATCGCGCGGTGGCATAAAACAAAAATTTGTCACCCTGGTATGCCACGGATCCACCAGACGCGTCCAAAATAAATCGTGGAAATTTACGATTCTATCGGCGCGTTTCGCTGGTATTTTGAAGGGAAGTTGGCCCGCGGAACGTTTCGCGAGGATTCCGGTTAGCTGAATAGGAAGCAGCGCGGCGAAGCGAGCGGTGTTTCCTCTCGGTCGAAAAACGCAATCTTAACGCGAGCCGGTTCTTCACCGGAGAAGATTTACGCTCGCAGCTCATTGCCGATGTCGAAAGTTTCTCCTTCCGGCCGTGACGGAACTTTTGCAATTGCGGACGCTATTCAAGTTCCTCGGCATTTTTTTTTCCCCAATAGCCGCTAGCTACGCGTTAACTCGCGCCCACCTACGGACTAATGCCATACCGCACCGCGGCAAAATCGCGCGGCTCAACTCCCTGAATTTACTGGAAAACTTGCTTACGGTAACCAACCTCGACTCGTTCCTCGCCCTTTTCAACTCTCACTCCCATTCAACTCGACCTCCGCCGTACTCCGCTTCGCTCTACCTACCGCTTCCTACCAGCAATAACACCGACATTTTTTAATCCTTCCACTAGAAGCGTTGAACCTAGTTCGCAAGATTTCTCTTCTATCCAGTCTCGAGCGTATTTTTCAAGACGAGAATTGTTTACACGATAGAATCGTTTCGTACGAAACGTTTGTAATCTTTGCCGCCAAAGCGGGAAGAAAAACGAAAAAGCGAGAGACGAATGTCGTTTAAAATTTTATCTCGAGCGCAATTCTCTCAAACGAACAAACACGCGGCTTTAAAAAATCACCGATGAATAAGAAACCGATTCTACTTTGAAAACGCATCGCGCGTATTTCGTTTCGCTTTGAGTGGACAAATTTCAGGAAATACGTTTGGTTGAAATTTTTTAAAGCGATAACCGGACGAATTGAAAACCGCGAGAACAAAACAAATCGAGTTGAAATTCACGCTTGCATCTCGCCCCAACCAGTTGCGATGTGTGTCGAAGAAAAATATCACGTGATGGTAGTAAAATGCTCGTAAAATGCCGAATCATTAATATCGTTTTCGGTTTGATCGTTTTCACATGGAGTTTGTAATTCTCATCATTTCTTGTTGAAACGAGGCATTCGGCAACTGAATGAAAACAAAGATTGATTAAATGTAATAGAGGTTAATCAACGCGTGGATAAATAGATGGTAATTGGAAACGGTTTATCGAGGTTAAATTGATACATAGCAACAAAGAATTTATTCCGATAACTGGACACGTTGCTTGGCAAACGAAGAGATTAAAGATAGAGTATCGCGGAGTGTATCGTCGATACTTGTAGCGTACGTTCGTAGATAGATTTAAATTACCACATCGTTATGTCAAACTTTAATCAAAGTTTTCTGACCATTCGCACCGATCTACGTACCTCTCACTACTTACGCTATTTTCCCATGATTGATACTCAAATTTGTTACCGCGTTATATGTTTCTGGCTCATGGACGTAAATTAAACTAACCGCTAAAAGCTGCGATCTTTACCAGCGAGACAACTACGAGTAAGACGAGGCTACACTGTCAAGTCAAATTTCTTTCACAAAAACCTTATTAAAACGTGATTTCTTTTCCAGTATAGAGAGGATATAGATGTTATCCAGTACAGTGGAATTCGTGTGAATTGGGAATTATCCTAACTGCAGATAATCACTTTCAGACTCTAGTAACACGACTCAAAATTCGAGTGCGATGATTAAAATTGTTAAACGAATCCGACAAGGGATGTTCGAACACGACGCTGTAACTTAAATTCGATGAAAGCAAACATTTCGATTATCATGGTTGCAAATGAACAAACATCGAATATACAGGCAATTGCAGAGTTACAGGAGCGCGATATTTAATTGTTTATCGACTAACACGTTGCTCGTTACCTAGTAGCTCGTTATAAATCGCCGAGTTGTATCTGTACAGACGAGATTTCCCAGAATATTTTGCAATCGAGCATTTGTACCGGCAGTAATTATAACAAGTGCTTCGGTTCTCGCAAGCTAAAAATGTATACGTAGACCACTGGTCGAATGGTCGATTCTTTTCACGAGACACGCGAATTTCGTAGATTCCAAGAACGGTATCGTTACGATCACTATCGAATATCGATAGATCGAGCAAAAAGGATACCGATACTACGTTTACGAAAGCCTTGTAGCGTGCAATGAAAGAGGCATCGTAGCGCGGTACGTACCGAGCCTCGATTGCTCGAGTTTCATTTAAATTAAGCAGGCCATTAGGCTGTAAACAGCATCGTTAAACGTCGATTATCGGCGACTGCTTCGAGCTAGATAACGCGGGAATAATGAAGCCTGGGGTAAGATTAACCCATTGTCTAACCCATCCCCTTCTCCCGAGACACGTAACACGCGAATCCGACTGTTCTTTTTTTTTATTTCCTGAATATCGTCCGACTTAATAATTCTAACGTACGTACATAAATTATAAGTACTCAGGTACTTGATTTTCTTCTGTAACTCGTTTCACGGGGCTCGTTTTCACGTGATGTTCCAATCTTTCGGCTCTATGACTTTTCCATCGGTTGAAACGTTATCTTTCTTCGCGTTATATATTTTACACGCATATGTAAGAATATATATATAATACTCGAAGTAGATTGCTAACTTTTCGTTTATTCCGCTTTGATTCGCTACGTTCACGCGTACGTATAAAGATGGAATAAATTTTCCGCGATTGCACGCGAGTCGTCGAAATCTGTCATCGTTTCTTTCAGATCGGAACTAAATTTGTTATCGGATGCTCGATGATTCGAAAACTAGGCTAACCTCGTCTGCGCGTCATCGGGAAATCGATAAATTTTCCCGAGTTAAGACCTTAATAATCACCATCGACCGATGGAATAGCAGCAACAGTATAAATTCACGCGCGAACTCCCCTTCTCGCTAGTTAGCAGAAGTTCGCAGACTACGCGTTTCTAGAAAAAGCGCGCTCGCGTCGAAGGAAAAACGCTGCAGAAAATGCATATCGTGTTCCGTTCTACTCTTTCCGCGACGTTCTTCCAAATCGTAAAGTTTATTCCATTAACGAAGGAAAAGTTGAAAAATCTCATTCACGTACGTAATCATTCTTCATTCACGACGCGATAGCAGTTCCTTTCCGAATTGAAATCAATTTGAAACTCGCTGTTAAAAAAGGCAATGGAACGGCCATGATACAGCGAACATTCGTCAATTTTTAGTTTGTTATTTCGTAAATTTCGTTAGTAGATCGGCCTGCAGTCGGGTTTAACGAAAGTTCCTTTATTAGATACCCGTCGTTTTGTTCACTTCCATATTTCCAAATATCGTAAATTCATATTCCAAAGGTTTCTTGGAATCCAAATGCTCGGTGGTATCGAGGCTAACGATTCTCCTTCTCTTCGTAGTGCCGAGACTTGATCTGGTGATGGACCTCGTCACCTTCGTTTCCCAAGCGTCTGTGGACTCGCTCGAAGAGAACGACTCACATTTGTGGAATTAGTTTATCAAGGAACGTGCTGCTCTCGGGCCACGCTTTTCATATTAATCGAAATTCTGAGAAATGGGAGAAGCGCGAGACATCGAAACACTTGGTAGTTTCTTGTTACATCGCCAGAAATACCTGGTCTCTCGCAGCGATCAATTGCAGAAATACTTTGGCTCTCGCAGCGATCAATTCTGGGAATAGTTTGTCTCTCGTAGCGATCAGTTCTCGAAGTCTAGTAATCGTAGTTCTTCGCAATCGTCCCTCAAACTCGTACATTTGATCTCAAAATAAGTAGCACCGAGCTCACGGTTCATTAAAGATTACTATTACGACTACACAGTCGATCCAATAGTTATTTTCTACAGTAGTAAGTGCTCCTTCGAGTTAGTTGCCTTTATCAGTCGGCACATCTTTCTACAGACATCAATAAATCCCAAACTATCGATATTTCATCAACCACGGAAATAAACACTCGGCAACTTTGTCGTCATCCGTAAAACTTCTCAATTGAGGAAAGATAGGATATGATCTGATCGAGAAGATTATTGATTGCAGCAAATCTCTCGGGTATTATATTAATACTGTCGAAATATCTTAGATCAAAACACTCGTTTCTAAATCTTGCTACTTAATTTTACAGGGCAACATTTCCATGTTTAATTTTTTACTCTCCATTCGATCGATTTAACTACGTAATGAATATTAATGCAAACACGTAATTTTCTTCAGAATCGCCCTAAAGATATACCAGAAACACGAAGCTCATCCACCACATAATTTTCAAAGCTGAAATAATCGCGTATCGTAATATTTTTTAGCTTCCATGGTCCGGCCGATACGCTATTAAGCACGCTAGGAGCGTAGAGAACAGACTTGTTCCTTTTTTTTTTTTTTATTTTTTAGCTTTATAAGTTGCTAAGAGTTTGTTAATTATTGCAAGAGTTTGTTAACTTTTCATCGTAGATGCGCTGAATGATGTTTCTCTTCGCGGAAGAGAAAACTGTAGAGGAAAAGGTTACGCGAACACTCTTCTAAAGTACGTAGAACAACAAGAACCCTTTATCGCGATAGCAACACCTTCGCAAAATTCACGTCGACATCGTTCTCTTTTGCTTCGAACTTGCTTTTCGTTTCAATGATCATCGACCAAATGGAATCCGCAACGATTACAATTGAGTCGCGTGGTACGACAAACTTCGCAATCGCTGAATTCGTAAATTTTTGAGTCTTGCTGGAAAAATCTCTAGCGAATCATGGCCTGGGGGTAACGAAAACGAGACTCGAGAGTTCTCTTATCGTAAAAGTCGATTGCTGTCGCGCAATATGTTGCGATAAGAAAAAAAAATCTATCAAGTAATAAAAAAGAACCGAGGCAAAGCAAGACGAAGCTCGTTTACCATCTCTCTCCGGTTTAAACCGACGACTAAAATTTGTTTATGCAAATTTTAATTGCGACCCAAGGCGTAACTCCTAATTCCGTTGAAATTAATACAAATTGCGTTCTCTCGGCAACTGCTCAGACCTTCCTTCCGTCGTCCCACGTTCTATATGTATAACTTGGCTCCCTAACGCCGCGAGGGACATTTATGCAGAGACTTTTCCTTCTTTCGCACCGTTTGCTTCTTTTCCGACAACCGTGCACCTCCCGTTGTCTCCGGTTTCGCTTCTTACGAAACCAGCCTTTTCTTTCCTCTTTCGTTTATTCACGCTAATCTCGCAACTTCTTAGCAAACTCTCAAAGTTCAACTCGATTCAGCTAAATTCAAGATAAACGTTAAGCAAAGTACATTCTAATTGTCCGCGTAAGAGAACACGTTTGCAAGGATCTCGATAAAACAGTGAACAATCGAAAGATAAGGTTCTGACCTCGATTTCGATTTCGATTTCAGTTTCGAAACGCGTTTTCAATCGTTGCCACGCGCGTACGTGCATTGAAAGCTCTACGAGTCGAAAGCGTCAACAGTACGCGATTCTGTACATATACGCGTATATGCAGATGCGATGTGCAAGCCACGAGAATTTTTTGACACCGTGCATTTCGTTTTTATCCAAAATGCTTCGTTCGTGATGCGAATTTATTTATTGAAAAGATTTAAATCGTCGCGAGAAAGTGTCGTTATCGGCGAATCGGAAAACTTTGGATCCCGCGTGAATCGCGTGTTAAGCACTTTAGCTGCACAGTTTAGTGTATTGTTATCGAAAAAGCGGCACCATAAAGTGTGTCCATGATCGACGATCTTCAAAGCCACTCGTTACTGTTCGAATCGACAGCAAAATTGTAATAAAGAATGCCGGCCAATGACGATTCCATGTTTACGGCAAACACGTGCAAAACGTTGTGTATGACGTTTCGCGTTGCAATGGCGATGGATCGCAATGGCCTAACGGACGTAATTTACAATATTCGGTCGGACCGCTTCGTTAAATTGCCTTCATTTCGTGGACAGGCTGTCGTGTTTATCACGTCGATATTAGCATTGTACGAATAATGGCGAATATTCAGAGTGGCTGCGAACGCCGAATCAACATTATCGTTTACTCGATTAAATTCCACGTTTTCGCTACGAATATTCCAACATTCTGTGTTTGTTTGCGAAAAGGCGGCATGGTAACGGACTTAATTTTTTCCAGGCTGAATCGACTCGATCCTATCGTTTGACTGATCTTCGTAACGTTATCAAGCTGATTTCTCGTTAATAGCGTAACACGAGCGAAACCTCTGAAAAGCAACTCACCCCGATTTTACTTTCCGCTTGTTGCAATTGTTGCATCAATTTCCGCTTATCTTGCTTCGTCATCGAACGAACGATTGTCTCGTCAAACCCATCTTGCCGTCGCAACATTTATGACAATTCCGTTCCAATTGCCGCGTCGGTGAACTCGATCGAAAAGCTGACAAAAAATTCTATGTCCGAGCCAGGCAAAACTTTTGTCTCGTTTGTTTAACGCTGTATTTTCGTGGAAGGTTTCGATGCCAGTGACAAATATAAAAATCCAACGATTTATTCGAACAAACGATACGATGAAAATCAAATGGTTCGCAAAGCTACGCAAATCAAAGCCATCTCCTTGCGCCTCTGTACGATAATACACGTTTCATACGAAAAATAATTTCGTTGATGGACTTGCAGCTCGCGTATAATGATTTTTCACGCATGCTGTTCCTGCGAACATCCGCGCTTCTGCTATATCCCAGCCTTACTCTCTGCAATCAAAACTGCGTTTATATTCAGATTCAACCTTTTGTAACATTAACCCACTCCTGCCGCGTTACGCTCGCTTTGATCGATCCGATTCATTTCAATCATTTTTACACCGATAACCCTTCGTTTTTTACATTCTTCTCTGCTTTGCACAACGAATCGATACGAATTCGAAATAAAATCACGATACAGAGATACATAGTATAGTACCCTACGTTAAAGTCTAAACTACGATATCGAGGAACATCGACTCATCTACGTAAATCCAGTACGGCACGTACTAATTTGCCTATATACTTCTTCGATAGAAACTGAATCGGAGCAAGCTATTAAATGCGAGTGTAATATCAAAATGGGGGATATACACTTGGTCTCTATCGTGTATTTAAGTACGAGTTTAAGGTATAAACTAAGAATCGTAAGAGTGCTGGGGAAGAGAGAAAGAGAGAGAGAGTGTGAGTAAGAGTGTATATCTTGGTGACGTCAAAGCTAAATGAGTAAAGGAGTGGGAGAAGGGTGCGAGGGTTGAGGGTCGGCATTTTTTGAGCTGGAAAGACAGAAGCTGTGAGCCGAGTGTCAGAATAAGACTTACGAGGATATTGTAGTCAGTTTTTGCATTGGATATTGCTTGTTAAAATAGAACTAAACTTGACTTCAAATAGAACATCCTTCCTTATCCTTACTCCAGACCATTAAGATACTACACGAGTATTTATTTTTTCAGATTTCTAATTCGTTTCAGATTCGCAATCTACGACGCCACGATGATTTGACGATGCTGTGTCACGGAGGACTATCGTTGATACGAAAAAGTAAGGGGAATCCTATTTTCGACGAACGATACACGCTTCTTTCTCGCGTAAAAGATCGATGAAATATACCGCGAGCGTATCTCTTGTGTCCTTGGCAAATGACGCGTCTTTCCCTTCTCATCCTTCCACTTATATCCAAAATCGTGTTTCGTTCCTCCGAATGATAACAATCTTTTTCTATCCGGACGTAGCGTAAATTCGGCCGCGATATTTCTTAGAAAGGAAGGCTGTGAATTCAAATTTATCCTTCCACGCCGTCGACCGTTGGTCGCATAAATCTTAGAAACGACTCTAACAGCGAGTCAAGATTTTCCGTAGCGGCAAGTCGTGAAATAAAAAGCCCGCACTTATCGAAATTGCCTGGAGATGATCGCGATCGTACGGCTGGTTCGACGTTACAAGTACGGTACGATACCTACATTGAAACGTTATTAAACGCCACACGTTTATTATTCTCGTTCAAATATCCAGAACCATTTAACGGCAACTCGTAAAACTACCGTGAATCGAACGAGTATTTAACTTCAACGAGAAGGATTAAGCTAACACAAGAATCAAACGATATCCACTGACTGGCCGATCTGGAAATTTAACAAACAAGCTGTTTCGATCCCTCCTATACCTGCAACAGGGAAAACGACTAGCTCAAAGGACGAGTAACTTTCAATGGACAAACAGGCACGTACGTAGCTGGCGAACAGCGGAACGCGACTCGACGCGATGGTCGATCTATCCCTTCGTAACGTGTATTCGCGCAGTGTACACTGATGTACACACAAGCGTCGCTGTTATTGCATGGAAAGACTGACTTAATACGAACGTTCGCCTCGTCACTGTATTCGAGGGGTAACACCCTTCTCGTGGATACGGCTCGGTCTGCTTGCACTCTGTATTCGAGGTATTAATAATGTATCGCGAACAATACGCGGAAGAGCAAGATCAACATCGTGGAAAGAAGAGAATCGAAACAGAGCCGTATACCACTCTATCGCTAGCTGCCGACGCGTTCCGTCTGCATTGTTCGTCGGCCAACACCGGTGCTTTACGATCGTACGCGTTTCTCCTTGCGAACATTTTGTTTCTACTGCGCAAAACCGAAACGTTCCGATTGTAGTTTCATCTTGCGCCCTTCGCGCGATAGTCTGTGTCACACACACACACACGCAAACGCAACTCGTACACTTTGCAAACTCACGTCAATTCTTGCAACAGTTGTCGTCGAATTATCGTTCCTACCGACAGACGGACGATAATCGAACGAATTAGCATGTATTTGTGGCGGCACTCGACCACGGCACTTTCCGTTGCCTTCGCGATACAAAGTGCCATTGTTACACGCTCAAGAAAACCACCCAATCAGATAGACGGAACATTCTCCATGCCATAGCTATCGAAACAATAACCAAACAATAACCAGACGAAATAGCCACCTCCGATATACACCCGACGATAACCCCTCCAAAGGGACTAAAACCTCAATATAAAAACTCTCCTAAATTAGCGCTCCACTTTATTCTGTTGTAACACTTTGATGTGTCCATCTGTCGGATTTATATAATAAACTCCATTATCGTATACGAAGTTCAATTTCTTCACTTCATACGTGAAAAGTTCGAACTGCGACGCGAGATCACCGGCGATCTATCGGTTTTCGCGATTTATTGCGTCTCCGACGCGACACCGTCAAAGCGCAGCATCGACGTGCCCAATGTACCATCGATATCCCTACGTTTCTTTCGCCAAATTCTCGGAACAATGGTTAGTAGGGATATCGACGGGCAATTAAGGGAAGAAATCTGTTCGATCTCGAACAAAGGATTCATTCTGTCTCGAGCCGCGAAGCGCGTAAAGTCCTCAGTGCCATTGCGAAGCAAACACGTCGGTTGATAACTCTTGGTGTTAAATGTTAATTGTTAATCGTTATTTGTTGACTCTGACTGTTAACTTGTCACTGTTAATAAATTGTTTCTGTCAAACATCGAGAGTAATTTCTTGTGTGCACTCTCACCAACAACCGCCTCATATTGCAAAACCGTTAGGTGTGACTTTCGACTCGTTCTTTAACCAAAGAATTTCGTTACCTATTCTGTTTCATCTCGTATGCTGCAATCTATCATCTCGACCCACGCGGTTTCGCAGAAGCCAAACCATCCGATACGAATATTCGATTTCGAGTCATGCATATTCATCATCGATTTCCTATTACCCTCGTTTCAACGTGGCCTGAACAAACTCATAAGAAAGGTCGCCGTTCGCCGTAGTTCACCGTACAGTCGAACCGTTTCAGTCACTATGAACGAATTTACGAATACGTTCGTTCATCGGATGGAGACGTGCGAGCATATTACGCGCAACGCGATATAGAACGCGCATAAAACTGCGCGGATGTGTCATGGAACAAATGGAATCGACGCGTACAACGGAGACCTACCCCATCAGCCTCGGGACCGTACGTAACGCAATATAGCTCGACGTAAAATTTAATTGGCAGCGTTACATTCAATTATGCCGACGCGTTTCGCCCTTGCAGAATTTATCGTTCGCCTTATACGCGAAACTACACCAGATCCTATAATCGTGTCTCCTATTTTCACTGAGGAACGGAACAGCACTTAACAAATTAATCTTCTTTTAAAGAAAAAACGAAGAAAAAAGATAAATTCCTGTATAAGAAATTCGAGAATTCCGAGCTCGCAGTTTCGATAGCATTCGCAATTTTGCTTTCGAAGCGACGAGTTCGCCGCTGAAATTCGCGAATAAAGTTATCGCGAGAGGAGAGAGAAAGAGACTGCGTGTAAACGATAAGACCGAAAGAGATACGTACGTCGACATTCTTCTCAAATATCTATATTTTGTGAGAAACCAGAGCAAACAGCGGATCGGAACTCTATGATCTTTGGATTCGGTCTCTCTACTAAAGTATCCGACGCAACGAGTGTGAGATCTGAAGATCTCGGCGCTCAATCGTTGTCGTAAACACAAGACAAATACACGCGCAATATGAAATATAATTCAAGCAATATAATCATGAAGTATGGTCGGGATTAGGATTAAATTTTAGATACGATTATCGAGACCGAAGAAACCGATAAGCAGCGAAGAATAAGTTCTGCGACTCTGGAATCGAATAATTTTAAAGGTAACAAACCGTGTACGACTATGTTGTACAATTAACGAACAATTATAAAAGTATAAGAATAAAACAAAATGCAAAAGAAAATATATGTATTGGTCGAATTGAGAATATACCTTTCTTCTCTTCCGGAATCGCTGCAACAAACACGATACAATCGCCAAGTTTCTATCTTTAGAAATTACAGATTGAAGATACTCAATTGGCGATAATAAATTGATAATTTAAGTTTCATCGATACGATTGAAATTCTCATGGACAATAGCTGGCGATCCGACCCAATTGAAAAGATTATTTCCAACGGTACGAATATTTGAATACTCCGATTATACCTTCGACCGATTTCGATCACGCAATAGTATGTACACAGCAAATTTAGCGTTAATGCGCATTCGCTAGTATGTACCGTAGCACCAAATGCATAATAATTCGACTCGAATAGCTAGGTATCCGAGGTTTATACGTTTCCTTTATGCTCCAGTTAATTTTAATATCTTTCGCACATCGAAATAAATTCAGTGGAACTCGTCGTCGATCAACGTCACCGACGGAGTATAAATTGCTGTGTCGCAAAGTCGAATCCCCATCTGTTCCACTGTTCCGGTCTCCTTCGGCGATCCATCGTTAGAAAGCGATTAATTTTACAAAGATCGGTAAAAGATACGTTTTCTCTGCGAAATCCCCGGTGCAATTCCCAGTAGCGCAAAGACTATTACCGTGACACGCTACCCTACAGGCATTCGTCAAAGTATCCGATAAAATGAACGTCAAAGTTACCAGTAACGAAACTTGCTTGAAAATCTCTTGTACTTATTTACGTTGCTGCTATGAGACGAGAAAAGCGCGATTCCCAGAAACAGACGTAAGGAAAAGGGGGAATGTTAAGGAAAGGGGAAGGGGTGGACTACTACTTTTCCGCAGTCCCGTAGGATTTTAGAAGAAAAATATATAGGATCGTGGAAGAGATTCGGATAAAAATAGGCAGTCAGCCAGGGTAAGAAATCCGGGTTCTTGAGAGGATTTTATATCGAAGATACAACAATGTCGCCAAGCAAATCGAATCGACGGATACGAGAAAACGATAACGCAAGCGGCGTTGTTCCAGCGATCGTCTCCAACAAACATAGCGGTGATACAAGAACAGAAATTGGTTACGCGAGTCATTAGAGAAACGAATGTCCACAAACGATACTTGACACGGCTTTTTCATCTTTATTTTATCGTCCCTTTACATGTTTATGTTACATTTTATATTTTTTCTCCAAGTTTAACATTTTTACGGTCCTCGTGACGCGGCAAACGATCGAAAAGTTATCGGAAAACGAAAAGACCTGTCCGCTGTCTATGTGCTCGTATAAACGTACCTACGAAACTTCTACTCCTTTTTTCTGCAAAGCACGAAGCTCGCGTAATTTCGTATCATTCGGTATTCTTCGTAAGCAAATGTCTTTTGAAGTATTAACTCTTCGAAATCCTTCTTTACGTCTCCTTACGAATCCTATCGTAAGAAGAGGTTTCTCTCGATCACAAGGATCAACCTCGTTCCGTACATATTAGTCTCGAGGTAAAGGAAAATATCCCATCGGTCCGTCCGTTCGATCGTTAAATTTTATGTTACGTTCAGCGAGTGCCTTTACTGCACAGACACCGCCCCGAGTTAATCCTATAGATTTCTTATTACCCTAGTTTCGATCTCAATCTCTCCGGTTGATTCGTAAAATCCTCGGCTATTGCGATAGTATTTGCGATCATCCGCTGTAACCAAGAACGACTATGGATTTGCAAAAATCGATAACGGACACGAAACCAGACCGATCTACCGGCGAACGATGTTTCTTTAATGCTGAAAAGTAATGACCAAATTCAACGATACTAAATTTCTTTCTCTACGCTCTCGAAATAAACGTCTGGCACAGATAAGATAAACGGGTCGCTCAATTGCGGTTAACTTTATTATTTACGTGCATCGCAATATTCAAATTGTTTTTATCCATAAGATGTTATCACTTTGTACCGTGGAGTAGCTCAATTTTCAGGTAGATGACATAAAGTTTATCGAAGGACACGCAGGCACTCCCATCGATCATGTTCTCCCGTCAACAAACCTTTTCCATTCTCGTCGTAAAATAACCTAGAACGGGCGACAGATTTTTATGTTTGAAATTCAATATCGACAAAGAAACCGATTGCGCGTCTTGACGGTTTTAAATTAAAATGCACGGTATGTTCTTTTTACGTTTCAATTATTTTCCGTTAAACGAATCACGGACAAGCGAACAATTTTACTGAAAAGGGTTCGAATCGAAAGTCGCGTCTCTATAAATAAATAAATAAATAAATAAATAAATAAATAAATAAACGTATCTTTATAATTCGAAATTGTCCGTCATCCCTCTCCCCTACCAATGTTCGGCGTTGACTAAAAATACACAATGGCGAAGCACGATACGAATGGACGATAATGATTAGTCGTACGAAAATACAGGAAAGCACAACTATCCGTGTGCCGATAAAGCATACAGAGTAATAACAAATTTCCATTGAAATACGTGAAATTAATTTCATCGAATTATTTGCTACGGTCCTACGAAACGCCTGTTGCATTTTCATGCCGTTCAAAAAGAAGATTAATCCCGTAGTTAGATTAAATCTGTCGCGTAATTACGATGAAAACAAATTTCGCTGGTACACCCACGCCATTGCTATCACCGTTCTCTCACTACGTTACAAATGAAATCTGATTACGCATTATTAAATAATTTATCGCGTTATTCGATTAACGTTGCGACGTAATTTGTAATATTATGTGCATGTAGCAGTCGAACGAGTGCGAATCGCTTTAAATTGACAATGCGGAACGCTTTCCTCGTGATTAATGCGTATTTTTACCATTCTTGCGTAATAGATCGTACAGAATGTAAAATCATAAAATCTCTTAAAATTGCCACGGGCTGGAAGCCAAGCTCCCGGCTTTTCATTTAAACGTCGATGGATAACATTCGATTTGGCGCGAGAAGCAACGCGGCGTAAACTGTGAAAATAAAATGACGACAAAAATAAAGATTTCAACCATGCGCGAATAATGACCTATATACTTGCACGTTTTGTTTATCGCTTTATCTATCGTAGCTTTAGTTCCAAAGGAAAAAGTAACCCGAAAGGTAGAAAGATAGAAGGATCGAGAATTATAGAAGGAAAGTAAAACCGTTTGCGTGGGAGGAAGATCGCGGAGGATCTAAAACGAGCGGCAAAAACATTGACAAATACGTGGCATGTAGCGAAACGAAAGCTGAAAAAGAAGAAAAGAGGAAGAAGCAAAGATAGCGTCGACGTAACCGAGCAAGTTGTTCCATCAAGCAGCAACAGCACGTCCACGCGATATTTTTTCGAAAATTAAAATCACGCGACAGGATCGCAGTCGCGTATTCGTTGGATACGACGCCAATCCGGGCAACGCGCTCGTGTTTCCTCTACTCTTTCCTCGAACGAAGTATCCACACGTTTAACGTACAGCTTTTTTGCAACTAGAAACGTTTAGCAAGGAGAATAAATCTGCGATCGTAAGTGGCAAACGTCGCGACGGACTCGAAAGTACCAAGTTTATTGGGTCGCGAAGCGAAACAATGTGGCGGGACGCGACGCGTCGGGTTTACGTGTCGCAGGTTTGACCGTAAAATCGATCGGAGCTTGGCAAACAATTTTTGCCGATATAGCACACACGTACGCAAAAGCGACGCGCAAAATGCTCGTACGAAGATAATCGAATCGGTGTCTGCGCTAAATCAAGCTATCGAAGCGAGCAGACCGGCTCGAAACGAGTATCCTTCCATCGTTGTCTAGCAACCAACACTCCTACTGTGTTGTCTGCGAGTCGAACTCTGGCCGATTCTTCCGCCTCTCGGTTCAACGCTACCCACACACTCTCGGCTCTCTCGACTCTAGAGAAGGCACGTTAAGTGGCATCGATTATTCCGTCCGCGAGATATGCAAATCTCCTTTTCTGTTCTCTCCTATTTCCCTCTTTCTCCCACGCTTTTCCGCCTCTACGCTTGACACATACCTACCTACTTCTTCCTTATCTATCTACCGATTTTCTCCCTTAGCCTTTCTCTCCGTGCAAATCGCAGTACGCTTGTCGTCTGATTTACGTGCCGAGAAATAAAAGATCGTATAACCCATCTCTAAAATAAAGTGGAATTAACGCGACGGAGAAGAAAAGGAAAACATTCGAAACCCGATGTTCTTGGACGTGAAATACGCAATTCTGCCGTTTCTCTCGCGGAAAGTACATATTTTCTTTTGCGCTATCGTTTCATTTCCGCTTCGTTTTCATATTTCATCAACTTCTCTTCGAATCGCTTTTGTTTCTTTAAATAAAATTGGAAATGAAATCTCACAGGACAGTCTTTGTCCGCCGTTTTCACTTACTCGAATGTCGAAGAGAAAACGGTATTACGCATTAATGAGTCCGCTGGGGAACGCTATGCAAATTCAGTGCAGTAAAACTCTCGTTAGAATTTATCGGATTTATCGACGATTCTTCGGCAATTGCGACTTGTTGCAAACGATCAAAACAAGGTACAAACGTATCGCACTCTGTTTTGTACGCGAATAGCACTAGACCACTGGTAATTTGAAATGACATGGTGCGAAGAGTATTCCGATAGTCATTCGATTACCATGGGCGGTGTTGTACACCAAACAAACAGAGCGTAAGAAAACCTCTCGAGTTATTTTCCATCGATGAGGGAACAACGGGAGAAAAATGCGGCAAAATAATTACTAGACGATGAAACGTTCGTGCGGACTAGTGACAAAGGGTTGACGCAATTTCGAAGATCGTGTTGGCACGTTCGGTTACGACTCCCAACAAATTCGATTTAACGCTCGTGCCTCTAACGGAACATGCACCGATACCTATCGCGTTACGCATCATCGTACGTGATGCGCGATGCAATTAATAATCGAGCAATCCGCGTTGCTAGAAGAGTGTCGTAAATCTGGATGTCCGATCAACAACCTTATACAATCCATGCGGTGAACCGTTACCCGATCAAGTTGCCCGGTTACATTGACTGGTTACCTCAACCGCCATGGAACGTTATACTAGCGAAATATATACTACGTACACATAGATATTTCTACGAGTCTACGTCTACGTCATGTCAGTCTCATTATATATAACTCGACCATTATACACATCTATAATTTAAGGTTCAATGAATTTAAAAACAAAAAGAAATAGTTTCGAGTGCTGCCAGAAGAACCATTACATATAAGAAATTGATAACTATTTAAACGATTTACAGTCTTTATAAATATCGTGAAGAAGAAATTTTGTAATAATGTATTCTTCTGTCTGGCAGAAAATCGCAATTATAAGGATAATGTTTACGTCATCGACTAAATAAGGATTCTGCTTCGCGGTGTTACTTCTAGCAAGCTATATTACAAATTATTCATTTATTCCGAGTGATCCGATAGTTTGTCGACCGACGTCGATAAAAATATACCGAATTTCCCCCGTGTAAGATTTGGTACGGTTTCAAACATCGATCGGATAGTATCTCGGCCACGGTAAATCGTTACCTGCAAGAACGAATGCAGTGTAATTTTTCTTGAATCCGCAATTCTCGAGGATTTCCCGCAAGATCGTTATATTATTCGACGAGAGATTACGATATAATTCCCGTCATGAGTGGCCGAGTTGGCAAACAGCAACATTCCCGATTACCTGTAATCTGCGTGTCGGTGTGGCCACTCCGCGTATCCGGAAATGAGACGAGCCGATTATCCCGAATAATTACAGCCGTTACGTGCATCCGTTTTATTAAGGTAATACGTACACGTACACGTACACGTACACGTTCATGTATATCGATACGCTTAATCTTCTTGATATTTGATGTAATGAATATTCATTAAGCGATACGAGTTAGAAACTATTCCAACGAATAATCGCGCGTTTTAAAACTATTCGAGTCACGAGAAACTCTTTTAATTGAATTTAGAATAACCAAAAAAGAGTTTATAACCTATATTCTACATGATAAGTAGATTAAGTACTGATGCAAGAGGCAACCACAAGTCAACCTTAAGCTACAGAGGAGCTTAGCAAGAGGATTACGAATAATAGATAAAATAAGTAATTTAGTTTAATTTAATGCAGGTAGAGAAAATAGCAAATTCGTGTAAAAATTTTTTACCGATCTTCCGTTCGTTCTTAAAATGAGGAAAAATTTAGGGTCCAAAGAGTCGGACCGTGCACATTGACCGCGAATCATAGTGTAAATCAAGGGAAGGCATTAAACGTGATCAGACAGAGGTGCTTGTTCGAGGTGCTATAAGAATCGCCGTAAGTTGCAGGGCGGTGCGATAAGGGGGTCGTAAAAGCGTTCATGGAACGAAAGAGCGGTTATCGGGCACGAATTTTATCACGTCACTCTTGACGCTTTCAAGAGGAACGAAATTCTAGCTGCTACCACGAAAGTAGCTGCCACTTAAAGCGTCGACAAGTACTGACCAAAACGTCTCTGATACAATAGCATCCTTGATCGTCTCTTCTGTTCGTCGGTTTTCCGTAATTTGACGATACCAATTAATTCCGACACCGACGGAAAATCCCGGAATAACGCGTGAAATTGGTGGTGCCGCGGATAATTGATCAGCGCAGGTCGACACACATTAGTCGGAAGCTCGTAACACTTTCCGGCAAACTCGTAGCCAAGAGTCTCACGCAACTTAACGTTATCACGTTTCAGCGTTTCGGGTCCTCCAATTAGAGGGCCCGTAATTAATCGGTAACATTCGTAGACCGTGTCGAGAGAATACTTTGCCACAAGTTTCTCATAAACAAGACGGATACGTGTTCGCTCAACGAGGCACAAGGATTGGGGCAAGTGTCGAATTAATTGAAAAGATATAAAAATATAAAAATAGTCTATATAAAACTAGACGATCGAAAAAGATCGTCGATACGGCAAAGATGCTACGCGTTTGCGCGAATTCGAATTTACGAACCGATGTTACGACTTTATATGAAATCCACAACACAGGTGAATTCTTTGAACAGCATGTTTCCTGCTGATCATGAATATAATTCGACCACTAGCGAACAGCGTTAATTTCAACGAGAGCAAATTGTAAAATGTAGCAGCCAAGGTCTATTAAGCGATTAAACGAACGTTTCGTTTGCTCTCGTTCTGAAAGAACGATTAATGCGATATAAATGTCTGTACAAATTGCGCTATCAGAGCACTTTAATATTTCTAACGATTACGCGTGGTTGATGACCGCGCGATACGACGTATGGATCCGGCTTTACATTTTCATTTACCTCGTTTTCATTTGATTTCCAGCGACCTCGAAACCATGTCGCTATCGTCGTTAACATTGCATTTCTTTCGGCTCTAATTAACATCAATGCGTTTCTGCTATCCTGTTGCGAAGCGAAACGAAGCCCGTACTATTATGAATCGCGCGCGCCTGCAACAACGGTTTTATTATTGTACAAATATACAAATATTGGCAAAACGCAGCTGTTCTTTCGGCAGTTCGGTGTATCTCGCGATTTCGCATTAAACAAACCAGTGTTTCGTTTACTCGTTTATCGAAACTCTGAAAACAGGTTCGTGTCGTTGATAAACCGATGCGCCGCGAGAATCGCGATACGACCTCGACCAAGTCTTTTCCCTTCGAAAGTTCACGATAACAGGACGATCAAGTTTCGGTTGGTTAGGCGAACGCGAGATAGAGTCGCAGATTGTCGCATCACAAGTGACGTTCGACCACTTGCACATTTATCGGGAGTATTGAAACGACGACCAACTCGAGAGCGATAGATCGATCGAATCGTTCAGAAAATATCGTGTACACGGGGTTGCGAAGGTCATTGCTAAGGGACAAAGGGCTTTTCCCGGTGTTCGGGCTAACCGGCAGCGACACAAAAGGACTGCACACTCGTGGCCTGTGATTTATGATCCATTGGTGCGAAATAAATGCTTGGCGATACAATATTCCACCGTGCGAAGGCCGTGTCTATTCTACCTGTACAACACGTAAAAGAAACGATAAGCCGAGTTTGCAATTTTTCTCAATTTTTTGTCACGGTTATTATAGGAAGTACACGAACCGTGAACGATCTTTCATTATTTTCTCTGTTTGCTTTCGAACGCATTGTTGTCGCGCCACCAACCGTTACAGTTTCGTTAATGAAGAAAAAAAGGAAGAAAATTTATTCCTTCGAGCATCGATGATAAAGCCGATGTTTTTTTCCAACGGTGTCTCGCCAACGCAACGATGCCGCTAACACGCTGAAAATTATCATAAGCTTGCCGGAAGGGAAAGCATAGTAAACCGCGAGAGAAATCGATAAACCGCTACCATGAGATGGACGGGCGAAAATGATCGAACGACGACCGTTCTAGCTTTACAGGAAGAGACGATAGGATAAACTCTTAGGAGATCAAGGGATAGGAACAATTTCCTGAGGGGCTTCACGAGTCGGAAGTAGCGCCGGGGTCTTGATTCCTCCCTCTTCGCCGAAGCACCGTCGAAAACTAACCGCGCACCGAGCCTTTCTAACTTTCCTTATCTTTCCGTTTTATTCGCCTTTTAAAGAACACGCAGAAGAATATATTAAATCAATTCTGTAATTAATACAAATGTTTCTTTCCTCTTATTTCCACCTACTTCCTCTTCTCTCTCTCTCTCTCTCTCTCTCTCTCTCTCTCTCTTTCTCTCTCTTCGACAGCTCACTGCTTCGACGTTTAAACATTTTGCTTTTGCAATTACAAACGTTCGACGAACGAGATTAAATACGATTTCGAGAACAAACGACATACTGACACACTTCGTCTTATTCGCCTAGTCTCTGAATTCTGCTTGCAAACTTCTTTGCGATTGTTGGCACAAAATTATTTTACCGCCAGAACAAACGGTCTCGTTAATCTTTGCGACAACACTGGAAAAATTGCAATAAGAAGCATATAGGAGGAACGTGTAGCACCCCATTTCTCTCAACTGTTCCACGCAATTATCGTATTTGCATAAATAACGATGCTGTGTTTGTTCGTATCGATGTGTCGTAACGGATTTCTATCCGCACGTCCGCAGTTATTTTCGTATTATTGGAATATCAAACCCGATCGGACAACAAACGATGAATGTTTCATGAAAAATCTCGAGCAACCGCGTCGCCGGTACTTTACACGAACGTGTTACATATTTTAATGTTGATATTTCGACGTAACACGCCGATCTGTGGATACGAGTTTTAACGAAGGGAGAGAGAGAAACTGTCGTTTGCGCAGTGATAAAATTTAAACAGGCAATGAAATTTCTAAATGTATTTCAGCCGAGAGACGTAAGTACGCGTAGTAAAAATTTTGCTACGACAGTTCACGACTCGACTGCGTAACGATAAACCCACCGGAACGTTAGCCCCATCGATTCCGAAGCCACGTTACGTACATACGTCTATGTTCGTGAAATTGTTGCCCATCTCGTTGCTCGATCTCGAAGCTGTTTGATCCACTCCGATCAATCGATGGAACGACGGAGAAATTGGACGAGAATCGATTAATCAGCATTCATTACGACTATGATGGGCTGATGCGAAGACAAAGAGAACACGTTCAGGCAACACAAGAGAAATTACTAAGATTCGAGCTAGGTAGAAATTGTTCCGTTATCACGAAAGGGTCTACGAACCGCGGCGTCGGAAGGTCCTAGCATGATCCTCGGAATCTAAGCAAACGCGTTACATTCGATGCATATGCATCGACCACTTTCGGCTGACCTGGCTGCATAAATTCTAATTGGATCGACCTCGATATACGAAAACGGCTTGTAAACCGTCCAAGAGACCGAACCTTTCCACGACTAAATCACAGAATCCTTTGCCCCAACCACCACCGTCTCGTATCTTCCGAATGTTCCTTCCTGCAGCTAGCTGTCTGCCTTTCCATTTACTCGTACTACTGCGTTTGACTTGTTAGCTCGATTGCTTGATTTACACTCATGCCAATTCAATTTCATTTCGCGTTCATCGACGATTCAGCTCCGAGTCGAGCCTTTCTTTTTCGCAGCGGCTATTTTTAGCCAATAGCAACGATAACGCATCAGAGGAGAAGAGAAAGAGAAACAGAAAGGAAAATCGCAAAGTTTATCTTACGAGTTTATGCGCGCTGAAAATTTCGCCGATAAAATTCAAACCAACGCATCGTACTATCCCTGTTACTTTTCTTTTTCTGTACTTGCGAAAGGTGGTCGCCTGTGCATTGTACATATTCACAATGACACCTAACAATGCTTTTGTTGTTCAACAAATAGTTTAATAAAAGTCCGCGTTATCTGAGCGACTAGCCTTGCTCGGTTCGTTATCTCGCGTCAGTCATTCCCAATCGTCAATTTTGCTGCAAAACTGACGATTGTTCAAGCTCCAAAAACGTTGATACAATGAATGAAAAGCTTGCGTTATCTCCATCCAGATATTGTCTTTTTTTCTCCTTTTTTTCCTTTTTTTTCTTTTTTTTTTCTTTTTGTACAAGATTGCCTTTGACAAACTCTAAACTGCAATATAGATAGACTACGAATGAAATTATTCGTATAATTGATAAAGTTACTTCGATATAAAATAACGTTACAGCAGCGTGTTAACTATTTCGACGAAAAATGAACGAGCATTTCGTTTGCCTTACATTTTCAACGACGGACAACGTGGTAAGAGGGAGAAAGAGAAAATGAATCAGGATGGCAATTTATCAAGGTTGTACGTCATCGGGCATTAATTAGCCGAGGAAACGCGAGCTCCTTTTTATGACGTGCTTGGCATCAGTTTCCAGTTTCTTTTTTCGGTTCTCGCTTTCATCGGCGACCGTTCTTTTGCATCGCGCTTGCTATTTTGTGCGACCAAATTTATAGACTATCGACGTCCCCGGTTAATATTAACGGGTACCAACTTCTATTCTGATATATATTCGCTTATACTACATATAAATGCATGCAACGAGACTGTAGCGAGTGTACTCGCTCCTTTGCGTCAAGGATTTCTCGCTGTTCAGCTACGATTTAGATTCAAGCGTAATGTGACGCAGCAACCAGAGCGAAGGCAAACCTGAAATGTGTTTCCAGAGAATCCGAAACAGAGGAACGGAGACGAAACTGCGAAATATCATACTTTGCAACTTTATTCGTGGCTTTCTACGCGTCGCGTTACCACGGCCGAGTTTCCTTATAGTTCCGTTAATGTGGCGTTTAACCCTCAACAGGATATTGCATTTTTTTGATAAAAACTTTTGATCGCCTACTTACTAAATTTAAGACACGATGGCGCAGTGGTAAACGACAGTTTTTATTTCAGCGGAAACTTTGTACCACTGGTAGCGGTAATCGACCCTCGAATATTGCCAGAAGGAGGTAGGAAATTCAAACGAGATTAATAATCGAGCGGTACAGAGAACGATGAACGGTGAAACTTATAAAAGTTATTAAGACCAAGGGGCAGAGGAAGAGGGGAAAGTAGAGAATTTGTAAACCGGTAGAATTTTCAGCTCAGGGACGAAAATGCCGTAACGGCGATCCGCCAGGACTTCCTCGTAATTAAAAACTTCCGAGAAAGTATTTCTCTCAGCAGACAAGCAACGATTTCTTCGACCTGTCGTAGGCTAACGTTCGTTTGTGTTGCACTGTCAATCGAATGGTAGGTTAGCGGTCCTGCGCAATCGAGTCATGTAACCGTGAAATTCTACTTACACGAGATACAACGATTGCTCGACGACTCGAAGGTTCTTGTATCGTAAACACCCGCGCCTTTGCAACGAGCACAACTTTACAAGATTATTCGCTCCTCTAACATGCTGTTCATCTTACCAAGAATACAGGTGTCTCGTAGCGATAAAGCTACTCTTTTCTCTAACGCAGAAAAATCGCGAGTATGATTAGAAAGTCGACGAATACGTACATACATACACACATACATGTATGTGAATCAACAGTCTATGTCTCCAATCAACAGTACCGTCCTTCTACGAAATCGTGCAATCTGACGAAATCGATGGTTGCTACAAAGAATCAGCAGAAACAGCCTGTCAAATGATGCCAAATGACTGTCTAGCTCGTAATAAGAGGAACGAACGACTCGACAGTTCATAGCCAAGGAAATACAAGAGAAGGAAGAATAAGCTGGTTAAAAATTCTGACGACAATTCGAGCTAGCATGAGAGTTAAAAAGGAGCTAAAAGACGAAAAGAGAGAAGGATTAACAGCGAAAACGTGGATTCGTTTGAGACTAGATGGCTCGCAAGAAAAATGAGGACGTAGTTTAGACAAAGAAGAAAATATTGATCGCAGAATCGTCCAGGGAGAAAGAAGGAAGATTCGTTGATGTTGAAGATAGAGTAAGTCGGTACGTGAACCGAATAAAAGTCAACGTTGAAAATATGCTTGGCTCTCAAATACAGTCCTACCCCGTCGACCCGACCTATCCAGTTCTGATGTGGGATCTTTATTTCATGTTTTCACGATCATACTCCGATCTACCCGCTATCTAACTTCGATAACGTACGCCAACAGACACCGCGTTAAGATCGATACGCATACCAAATCTATATTGTAGGCAAAATTTATACGACACCCGATACCAAAATTATACCCGATGAGAAATCTATTTTTCTACAAAATGACTGCCGTTGACGAAAGTTGCGTCCGCAAATGTCTGAAAACGGTCGAGATGAACGTAACGAAGCGATTCTTCCTGGAAACGGCGCAACGCGACGTTCTTTCTAGAATAGGGTAATCTGGCCGACAACTGGCAAAGGCAGGACCAAGGATGCAAGAGAATTCCTCTTGTGTGAAGCAGGAATTTTTACCTGCTATGTATGTATCTGTTATCGTTGCGACAAGAGTCGGTAAAAGGCTCTACAATGCTCGACAGAGGAGAGAGAAGAAGACGGGTAGAATAGAAATGGAAGAAGGAAGAAAAGAAAACGAACTATTCAAGGAATAAACGAGTGAAATCTGACGCGATGGCCAGAGAATCGAAAGAGAGACTGTGGCTTTGAGAGAAACGTCGAATCGAGTTCGGTGGATACACACCGCTAGTGTCGGATCCATTCGACAGGATCCGTATCAACGTTATCAGATATATTGTTTCGCGCCCGGCGAAAGAACCGGTACGAAAGAAGAATATATATACAATATAGAGTAAGTAGAGTAGTTTACGGTTGGTAGCGATTCATCCTGAGAGCAACACAGGAAGATGGAAGAAAAACCGAGCTACCAGATTTTGTCGTGCCTCTTCTCTTTTCGCGATAAACGACTCCGAGAGAAGGATGAGCGTGAATAGCGATCGAGAATAATACGAAAAGACATGGTAAAAAGTTGGTACGTATATACGAAAACAAGATACACGAAGAAATAAAGAATTCCCCATGGATGGATAAGAAACTGCGCGACATTAACGATGCATAAAGCGCAAACGTTTTCTGAATAAAAGTCAGAGGAGGGACCTTAAGGTGAGGTGAAAAGCTTCGTATTGGGGTGCATGCTAAATTTACAAGTCGTTACGTCGTTGCGAAGCACGTGCGACGATTTGCATGAATCGGAATGGAATCTGTTTCTCACGATGCCAACGAAGAACGTCCGTGGAGCGCGCGTGATCCTGCAGCTACGTCCTTAGGAATTTTCTAGTTGCGAAACAACCGACATGACAAAGCTAGACACGCAGAGTAAAGAAGGAGGAAAAAAGTAGGAAAGAAGGAGAAAAGAAGGAAACAGTTCGACCGAGGAAACGGCGAGGAATCGTATAACTGGATGATTCGTGTTACTGGCAAAGCACAGTCCTCATATATCCTTCGTACGATCAGTCAACGTTGCGCGATTCCGCTTTCGACCGCAACTTCTCATTACGAGAATACGCGCTTCGAAAAATCGCGCCTGCGTAATTCGATCCAATTTGTCAGCAACTCGTTTTCTCCCTTTGAACTTTTTAACTTCAATAACGATTTAACGCTATGAAAGTAATATGAGGAAACGATGCACGTGGAACGCGTGAAAAGAGACAAATCTTTCCCATATACGTAATTGCGAAAAAGAGATAGAAGTCCGTGGAAAACGAATGCGTCTCGTTGATGTAGGATATATCTCGTTAATCGCCGTTTCAACGCGTAAGAATCAGAAACGAAAATCAAAGGGAGAAAAAGGTCGTTAAAAGACTGAACGTTCAATGCTGAGAAATTCGAAGATATAAACAAATTATTCGTGATAAGCGTTTGATTAAATTTCCACGTGGTGTTTCATCTTCTGCTGTCAGCTCGAATACGCGAAAAATTCCACGACCGATTTAATACGTAGGTAACATATAAAACAAACGAGGCCAACAGATAAAGCCCGATGGCAGCAAAAGGACTAATGAACTTGATACACCAACTTTCGGAGAAAGAAAAATACAAGATTAAAAATATCTATTTCACGAGTCAGTTCATCAGGAAAACTGATTATTCATCGTCCGACTTTCCTATTTCTAACTCCTCGACCAACCGTCACACGTTCCGGCGTGGTATCCTCTACCTTTCAGCATTTATCGTCCACGCTCGTTTGTCGCCGTAAAAAGCATCATTAACGCGGACTGTTTCTTTCCTTTATTCTTCTTTTCCACTTCTCACCGCTTAACGTTTTCCAACTCCGACTCCGCCTATCCTGTTTGACCAGCCATTGTTCCGATTTTTTCGCTGGCTCTTCTTTGTGACGAGTTTTCGTAAGTTCGTTTTGTCGTGGTCGCGCAGAACCGCTTGGAACCCGCAGATATAAATTTTACGGAGAAAAACGTCGCCACGCCGACAACGGCGTCAGAGAAATATTAGGACGCGACTCCATTTTATTGCTACTGCGCGATGAAATCCGGTGCTGGCTCTTGCTGCTATGTAATATGAATCTAGTCACCCCGCAACCGGACAACTCGTAATTTTACGATACGCTTATTTCGCACCATTCGCCGTGCCGCTCTTCCGATTATCGATTTGAATTTATTGTTCCACTGGTTCCAACGCTTCCGGCCAGACGATCTTTCTCTTTCGACCCTCGTTCTTCTACGTTCGCTTCCGCTCTAGCCGATATATAAGCTTAATATTGCGTATAAAAAAAGTATACTTCATTGTCTCCCTTCCGATATCAAGAAAAGATATAAGTTTCCGATATCCGAGATCAAGAAGTCTGGCACGTGAAAGAAATACCTATGGAATTAATAAAAACCTGAAAACGTAAGAGCTCGAAACTTTAATTACAACTACGTGAAATATACTATTACCTTGATTCAGCCACTCTTCAAAACCGTACACAAATTACACGATAGATACCATTTGCAATTCTGCAGAGTCAGTACGTATGAAGAAACAAATAAGGCGAATCGGTCAACGGATTATTTAACTTGTTAAAATGACTTACTCGAGATATTCTATTTTCTAAAAAGTGTTATGCGAAAATTCTGTTAAAGAAATAAAAACTTAACAGAATAAAAGGCTGAAAGGTATAAGAATAGAATGGATAGGAAGCATCGCAGGTATTGACAGATTGTTCGAGTTCGCTTCGACATTCAGCGTTCCCATCGAACAACTGTCCAATTAGCAACTCGCCGCAGAGAGAAGCTCTATCGATCGGCTAACAAAAAATTAATTTCCACAACAAAGGGTACGGGATTTGCTTTGCAGGGAACTTGGGCGTAAACAGCCGTGCGCGAACCATGAGAGGATGAGGCTCGAACGCAACGGTCAAAGGAGATCTCTGGATTAGAATCACATTTTATGCTAATAGAAACGCGACGAGCCTTGTCATTGCCGACTATTTTACGCAACTTAAGCAAATATAATTGTTATCGTTAACTAGCGCAAATAAGCTAACAATAACAATGATAATTTACCAATTGCATCGTTAATTGATACGCAATACGTCTATACGTAGGTCATTCATAGGTTTCACGTATGTGGCGATGGTGTAGAATTTATCCGCGCAATATGCGCACTCGGTACACCGCCGCATATTAGTGCAATGCACGACGCACAGTCCTAGTTCCTATCAAACAAATGACTGTAATTTCAAAACTACTTTTATAATTCTTTTACCTGGCGAGCCATGTCTGGGGGACATTTCTTCTCAAAAGTTTCACCTCGAACGTAAGAAACGCCGAATCTCGAGCTTCGCGTACCTTTCTCTACGTGACACGTTTGTAAGTACGCGTGGTAGATGCAAGTCAGCCAAGAGATTCGCCCGAGGAAACATTTGCGAAATTGCTTAGCTGGCATTTGCCAAGGACGCGAGGCGATTCTTCTCTTGCGTACAAATCGCGATGAAATCCCAATAGAAAACACCATAGAAATTTCGAGAAACGGAAACACAGAAGGAAAGATGAAAAACTTTCGAACGAGCCAACGACAGAACAAAAAAGGAGAAAAGTGTGGCGGCACTCGCCACGGAACTTTCCAACGGCTTCGCGATCCAAAGCGCAATGCCGTCAAAGTGCAACGTCGACATGCTCAATATACCATCGATATCCCTACGTTTCTTTCGCCGAATTCTCGGAAGAACACATACGCTGCGACCGCCTCGGTACATCCAATAAACGCGTGCTAGTGGGGATATCGAGGGGCAACAAATGGAAGAAGCTGTTTGATTTCGAACAAAAGATTCTGCCTAGAGCCGCGAAACGCGAAAGGTTTGTGGCGGTACTCGACAGCGTTTACCATCACTCAACACCAACTAGTAGTTGGACGACGATAGCGCAGTGGTTAGCGCTTTAGGTTACGAACGTTAAGGACCGGGTTCCGAATCCCGGCGTCCGTAGTCCGATTTTTCTTCCGCGCCTCTAAATTAGGAAGAGAAGCAGCAGTACCCTAGCAGCGACATTCTTCTACACCTGTAGCGAAACCTACCTCGGCCACTACACTACATCCAGCCAGCAGCATCACCTACCTATCACAATCCTACAGTTACACCTCAGGTGTCTAACGCCATAACGAAGCAAACACACATTAACTGCGATTGTTAACCCTTGATCGTTAACCGTTACCCGTTAATCGTTAAGTGTTAACCGAGATTGTTGATTGTTAATCGTTGACTGTGTTTGTTGAATTTATTCGTTATTCGTTAAATAAACCTTATCTTGTTGAATATTAAAAGTATTTCCTTGTGTGCACTCCCATCGACGGTCACCTCAAAAGCAATCAAAGAGATTCAACGATCGTCAGATATAAAAAAACATCCAGTATGGCGATATTTACAGGATTTTTAGAAAAAGAATGAGGCGCAAAGTTGAGAAGTCGGATACGTTGGTGATAATTTGATAAAGCAGTTCTGACACGGAGTTGAAACAAAGGTGATTTGGTATCGAAAACGAGAATTAACTGCGAAGAATGGAAACACGAGGTGCGACTCTTCGAATAGATAGTCTCCGCATGACGATTACGATTATATCTATCCGTGTATGTACGTATAACTATTTTCGTCGTAAAAAAACGCCATTATGCAACGTCTGTTGTCTTCCAACGCGATCATCTTCCACCGTCATCCATCTACAGTCTACGTTCGTACACATACGTTTAATCCTTGAATTGCATCGGTTCTCAAGGGGCGTTCTTATGCCGCGAAGATGCATCGTCTCCCACGAGAGACTAGTTTTTCATAGACAAAACTGGAGTCAGCGGTACATCTCGATGAACTGTTCCGAAACACTTGTGACACATAATTTATCACGATTAACGTTCGTTCCTGCCATCGTATCTATGGTAATACTTCGTATCGTTGCCGTACGCACAATATCGACGCAAATACCTTTACAAGTTTGCAGTGTGTGTGTATTCTTTGGAAAGTTAAGAAAACGCACGATCCCAATGGAATTTCACGTTTCACAAACCCGCAGAAAGTTTCACGATCAACCCATGTATAGTTGGATCTTTTCGTTCGTTAGCCAAGTTCGCTCTCTCGCGTCCAATTCACAGTTTCTTCGCTCGACCGAAAAACTTTACGCTTCCAAGGTTGGTTTTCTCTTCGCCAACGAGAAACTACCTACGTACGAAAATATGAAAAGAGGATCGAGCAGTTTTATGACTTCACGATCTAAGCATCGAACAATATCGTACCGCGTACTCGTATCCAATCGGTTTACGAAAAACACGCAAGAAGGAAAGATCATTTGCGATTTTCATTTCCTTTGCCAATGAGACATCTAGTCCTTTCGGTTTCTTCTTTTATCAGGATTTCCAATACGGGACCCTTCGGTACATTTCATTCGTGGAACAACTTCGTTATTCACCCGCATTCTTCATCCGTAGAGTAACCAAAGAAATTCACCTTTGGAACGACTATCCGAACCAAAAGGCGTGTTTTAAACGAGTCGCTTAGGATTCGTTTCTCTATTCCTTTCTCCATTTTCTTTTAAACCTCTGTCTTTATGCTCGAAAGAGGTTGTTCGAAAGGTTCGTCGAGAAGCGGTTTGTTAACGAATTACTGAAACGGACCATTTTTCCTTTGCTGCAGTATGACAATTTCGTAACCATGTAACCATGGGAAATAAGCGTAACGATAATAATGAAAATTCGTTAAATATTCATCGATCAATTGTTACACAATTTCAGCTATCGTTTAAAGAGGTATCGTCTTCATCAAGAATGACGATCAACCAAATCGAAAAGGATTAGTCGCGTTAAACCGATAACCGACACAATGATATTTTCCATCACGATGTTTGCCCTTCCCTTGTTAAACGGTTGTAGACAATCCAGAGGATTTAATCAAATTACAAGGGATACTCGACGCGCAAACAACGGCATAAACTAACACAAACGATCCTGCCAGCATCGATCGATACGATTATATATCACCGTTTCTGTAACCAGAAGAAATATATAGGTACATATACATATACATATACATACAGACACATATATACTACTAGATGCGATCAGAGAGGCGTAAGTTTGGTTGGTCGACAATTGCCGACTGGCACGACTGTTAATTTATAACTGTCTGCAAGAGGAATCGCATTCGAACGGGAACATTAAAGAAGAACCTGTTACGCGCACGTTGAAACGTACATATGTCACCGCATCAGCAGCAATATCGAGTTATCGACGATTTCCAATTTATTTGTTAGCTAATAAATACTTCCAGACACGATCAATCTCGTAAGAAATTTACGAGCTTTCGTGTAACCTTGAACGTCTGATACCTATACGTTGAAAGACATCGAAAAACAATCGAAGAAAGTACGTATACTTCTCTAACAAGATTTCGACGTTTGCCTCGAGATTACAAAAATCCCTTCGATACTTAAAGTCTAAGCGATTCGATCGTTGATATAGCTGCTCTACAGATTTCGAAGCTTCGAGGAAGATCGTATTGTGTTTCTCTCGTTTCGAAAAAGAGGGTTCGAAAAACATCGGGACGCATACAATTTCCTTGAAAGGCGTTTCAATGTAGCAACTTGACTGCCTGCGATTCAATCGTAACGTTGATAGAACGTGATCTACATTCCTGGAGACGATCAACGAAATGTACTTTCGATAATGCGCGCGAGTCCTGCAAATGCATGCGACGAGTTGCAAAACTTTAGTTCGCCAGCACACACATCGGGCAGAAGTTACGACTGCCGCTCTGAGAAGACTCCATACTTTCAATCGTTCCACTGAGTACTTAGGAGTAACGAACGCATTTTCATAACCGCATCATCGACTAAAGACGGCAAGAAGCGACAAACGTAAATCGGAAGGTACGTCGAACGTTCTTTCATCGAACATGCGCGCAAACGTGCATTTTCACGCACGTTAAACGAATTAGCTTATAACGTTTTTACGATAAATAGAAAAACTATTATTTTAATAACGTTCGAGTTTCTCTGTAAGTTTGTTATCAAGTAACAAAATACGCCACACGTAGATTAAACTTTCCAAATGGTTTTCGTCGCCGGCGAGATCTACCGCTTTAACGTAAAACGATTATTACTTTTAATGCGTTGTTTCACTACAGCGTAAAAGTAGTACGAACTTCGTAACGAAGTTAATAGTGTACCTATTATTGAGAGTAAACGTTCGAAAAGCTAATTCGTTTACAGTCTTTTATCAACTGTGTTTCTACTATTAAGTTACTTTGCCCGTCTATTCCGCTCTTTCTTTAATCTTACTCGTGTTATATTGCTTCACTGGCGCCATTGTTACTCACAATGCTTGCATAAAACATCAGTTCATCCCGTTGATCTAAATAAATCAATTAAATCAAACAAAAATTAAATTAACACTTTATCATTTTTACGTAATATGTGTACGTCAAAGCGTCCATGCAAAAATCAGTGTTTGACAGGAAATCGATTGCGTGCTTCAATGACGCTTTACTTTTTACAAATTCGTTAATTGTTATATGTTTTCTCGCGATGCTTATCTACGAACGACCGCAACGGTGATGAAATAAATAAAGCGTGTAGGTATACGCATAAATCGATAACTGCGAAAGATGTAAAAAATGGCTGCTCGTTGAAAATAACGGTCACCGTAAGCGAGACGTCGAAAGCGAAAAACGTGGAATCGTAAGACGTAAAATTCCGACAGCAATTCGCTGGCACGTTGGAAACATTATCCGTAGAGAACGAGCAGAATAATAAGCGAGGCCGAAAATGGGGGTTCGATAAGTAGGCGTCGACAGGCCGCAAACATAAGACGTTCAGAGTTCGTGAAAATGGGAAAGTCGGTATGCTCTCGATAAACTGCATCCTACAGAAATTTCCGAATCTTAATTGCGAATAAATGGTGTGTAACGACGTGAAATATTGCCCAGAAAAAGATGCTGACTCTTATTACGGTCGGACGAGGAGCGAACCGCTTAATCCGGTAACTTCTCTCTTTGCGTTTCCACAACTGGCGGAAAACGCTGACCCGTCATTTCCACTGCCAATCTGTCACGCGCGGATCCAACAGGAAGGAACAGCTAATAAGACTAAGAAAAGGAATATGTATCTTTGCTCAGTCGCCCTTTCCATCTCCATTTGCGTTCTTTATTAATAGATATGCCGCGTTTCCTCTGTATTTTATCTTCTAAATTTCGTTCGTCCGTGCTCTTCGTTCTGATTTTTCTTCCATCACCGTAGGCACATCGTATCTACATCGTTTCCACTCAAGTTGAATACTGTGAAATTACTAACGATTGAACTTGGATATTATTAATCGCTGACAAACGATAACGATTGATAACGATCAACGAAAGGAGGCTAAAAAAATCAGGTGAGGATTTTTATCGTGTTTCGGGCTATTTCATCCCAATTAAGGACCACGGCCTCGTTAGCGCGAAACGAACCACGACTTAATTTTAATCTCAAACAACGATCAAACCAAACATCGACCATGGTCGTTCGTCTTATCCGCTCGACGTTTCACCCACCTTCTAATTTCGTTTGGTAACTTCCGATGAAACTTCCCCGATCGTGGTACCAACTCCTTTTCTCTAATTGATGGTTCAAACATCTATCGCACGTTCTTGTTGATACAAGCAGACACGATTTTACGATACAACGAGGAAAGAAAGCTACACCTCACCTCAGGTATGAAGAAGAAGCAAACGGAATAATCATGGTGACGATAGCGGTACCGATGGTAATGCTTGTGGTAGAAGCAATGACGATGTTACGAAGCCACGGTGTTAAACTGTTTCTCCTGTTGCAGGATTTGCATTTCCGTGCAAGGGAATCCTTGTGCAGCGATATGGTAGACAGTAATCTGGATGCATCGGCAAAGCGTGATGCGCGCGGCACGGTCGTAACGCGTCGAGGTGTGTTGGCCACGAACGGGCGCAGGCGTCGTGCCCAGGTACGTTCGTCAGTCGTCGGCCGAACTTGAAACGCACGGTTTCGTGTTCTCGTCGCGGAGCAATTACGACTGTCCTCGCGCCAAAACGTCGACACACCTACATACCTCTACCCTTTCACTATCTGGCGCTTCCGGATGCATCGATCAATCGTTTACGATTCGCGTGTCATCGTACGGCATCCAAAGCGTCTTCACCGAATTGTCTAATTTTCGCGTGCCTGCTACCTCTCCGATCGCAAGTTCGTTTCTCATTGTTCGTGATCGGTCTGTGTTTCGGATTTACAGCAAATCTGTCGTACGTACGTACAAAGTTCCCGTGCACCACGACACGCGTAAACTAAAACAACGTGATTACCAGTAGCTCGTGTGAATCTCGGTATACGCTTGCAAATCGTGTCTGTGTCGTTATAATCTTTTATTTTTCTTTTTACATTTTTGTTCATCAATGTCCTTCGAGTACGACGCATACCATCCGATAATCTATTCGAGACCATCGGATTTCATCATCCTCGCATGCCATTTTGCATACACGTATATCGTCACATAAATTTTTGTGCCCATTCGAAAGTCAATCGAGAACAATGTCTGTAGGTCGAAAGAATTTCATTCCCGTTGCAATTTCATTGCTTTCACGATCCATTTGCCCCTTCCGATCCATCGACCAATCATTGCGTCAGAAAATATATGCGTTGAGCTATTTGACTGTTCGTGAAATAGTAGCATTTACGATGCTCGTATTTCAAAATTCCATTTCTAATCGTAGCATACATACTGGAGCGAGGATTTTCAAATGAATTTAGTTTACTACTACTGGATTCTATTCTCTTTACAATGGTCTTAAATACGACACGCGTTTCGTTGCTGCCTCGTAAATGCATTTATATCCGTAATCAGAGACTAATTGAATCTCTTGTACAGAGTGCAACCGAATCTGCATAGGCGTTGCTAGTTTCAGTGAAATTAATCGGATCATAACTATCGTACAACGCGCGGACACGCTTTCTCGTAGATAAGAAACGTTCTCGTTTTAATCCAATGCCGTTTCTTTCTTTTTACTACATCTAAATTATTATACATCACAAATCTACGCTCATCTCTTTTCTTTCGTTCGTCCCGATTATTTTATTCGTGCATTCTTCTCTTTCCTTTCATAGCAGCGATAACTTTACGTTTCTAGAATCAAATGCAAGAAAAATTCGGATGCATTTGGAAAGCTAATAAGACGTTAGATGCATAAAAGTTCCATACGAAATTTGCTCCGACGAACGAAAAACACAGGTTGCAACACATGCGAAGAATGATGCTTGTTCGAAGTACGGCTCACGATTTCGTCGAACGATAAGTGGTAAGAGCTTCTATCGGACATAGTCCAAAATTCATTGTATGTACAAACTTGCTTAACTGATTTTGCTCCATCGATTCCGTATCTTTCGATTTCTGTCCTACGTCTCCTCTGTATACGCAGACTGGCAAAATAAATCTACGATTTTCTCGTCAACGATCGAAAATTCGCCTTAGAAAATTGTTACCAAGTGTAAAATCTTAAAGGATTGTTTTTAATCCAGAAAAAGGCGAATTTTTGGACCATAATTAGCTTCGAAATGCAGTCCCTCCAACACTGGAGTTACCGCATCGGCGGCTTTGCACCGCTAGTTACCTCCTTCGACATTATGACACCGCAATTACACGAACAGTAAACTTTATACCACAAATTACAACGACGCAAGGATAGACGAGACAACTTTGACGCCGTAGCTGTGCAGCCGGAGATAACTAGGTACATAGAACGTTTATATCAATTTCTTCCCAAGGCGTACGTAATCCATAACGATTCGATCTCGCTGAATCGATCGCTTTCTCTGTAATCCATCGAACGATGCAATGGTAGCAATGACGGAATTTTAAACGATTCTAAACGATATTCGTTTCCGCAGTCTTGAATACATCAGTTTCAATTCACCTCGAATGAATCGCCATTTAAAATATAACTCGACGAATATTACATTTCATCGTTTTAACAGTGTTGCACGGATAAATCGCAAATGACAAACAAAGGAAATACCACGTCCTACGATAATACAAGGAACCGAACAATCCAACTCTCGAGAGAGCTCTGCTAAAGAAAAATTAACGCGTGACCGTATTTTATTTTACTTGGTGTATAAAGCGAGCGTAAAATACGCCACATTCTCCGACGCAAGAGTGTCGCATAATTTAATAACGCAGACCCAATGTTCCTTACGTGCCTGGATTTCTATTCTATTCTATATACATAAGTTCTCTCGACGACGAACGGTAAACTTCCGCCAGACAGCAAGTTCTACGACGAATAGTTCTACTCGACGTTTCATTATTTTAAAGACTGTTAAACTGATATACGTATATATATGTATATATACCTGTGGTGGCGATGCAATCGCAATTCTTCGCGATGAAAAGTTTTCAATAAAGCTTGAGGGATGAAAAATCTATACAACGTGCGCCAAGTGCGATTCTTTTGTTAGAATGTATCGCTGAAATTCGGTTAAGATGTCATCGTTACGTTTCGTGGATTTATTCCCTAATCCCATTGAATGTTTGACGTTCAAGATAAAAGCACAAGCAAAAACATCCAGCAAGCTCGACAGCTGCGTTTAGACCCGAGGCTTTGTTTCCTCCTGCTCGGAAAAAGAGGACGATCCTCTTCTAATCGCACCAAGCAAACCGTCCGTCATTCTCATGCTCGACTGAATTGCGGCCGGGGAAAAACTCAAAACCGAGGTTCGGCTCAAGAAAGGGAAACAAAACCGACCGTAATCTGTGAAATCCCGAGGATCTTTGCCAACGTTGCGTTTTATTAGAATCGTTTACTTACGAGATCGCCAAGATTTAGTCCAAGAATACTTGCGATACTCGCAATCGCAATTGATTCGAAAAAGAGAAACGCTTTTGAATTCGTCTTTTAAATATTAAATAAAGAAAGCACGTGTTAACCAACAGTAATGTTAAAAGACAACCGTCCGAATAAACAATCTTTTCCTCTTTTCCTTTAACGCACAATTCTTTCTTACTACATCTATTTATTTATTTATTTATTTGGTTGAAAATTTCAATAAATTAAAACTATCTGTTTGCGCTGTTCGACGAGCAAAGTACAATTATGTATCGTACTTTTCATATTGTTCTAACAGGGCTTTCCCTGAAAAGAAAAGAGTTGGAAATGAATCGTGCATTCGTGTTTCGTGCAACAATGCGTGATCGATTGTCGGAAAATAAGATAACTTCGGATAGCGTCGAATTGAAACGCTCGACCGAACAGTTTCCGCGCGATTATCGTATCGCGTGGACCGTCAATTTTCCAAACTATACGAGACTGCGTTCTCCGGTCGCGTTCAACAGAAAAATACGGAACGGATTCGGTGTTTCGTTTCGTTTCAGGCTGTTAATAAATCACCATGTAGAATCGCCTTTCGGCGATTTCTTCTCTCCAACGACAAGACGTAGGAACGAATAAAAGAAAACAAGGAATAATAAGAATTCGAAATAAAATACACGACTGAAGCAAGACCGGTTTAAAACGTTATCGATCGTCCGTCATATCATTGAGTATTCGCGCTTCGATAGACGCATATATATCGTGATAATTGGCAAACTACAGGACGACAAGGCAACGCAAAGTCGATGAACGAAACTCGCGGCGCGTTCTTTACGAGAGAAAGGAGAGGAAATTCGCGAAGAAACGAGAAAATGTTGAAATGAGCAGAAAACAAGTATACGTGACTGTAAAGGAACAAAAGCAGAGCACGATGCGACTGACTCCTCGTTGACGCCGCATTTTCGCCTGTATCGGCTAGCTAAAATGCAAAAGAGTGAACCTCGTAGAGAAAGAACAGGCAGGAAAAGCTCGAAGGAAGTGGATATTTCGCCTGGAGAAAATTTGAATAAAATCAGCGGGATAGTAGTTTCCTCTTTGGTCTTTCTCTTTCTTTCGTGCCTGTTCCGCCCACCACTACCGACTTCCTGTCTTCCTTCCACCTCCCTTTGCGCTCGCTAAAGAAATGCAAGTTTAGCGCGGAAAACTCGTAAAAAGCCTTGGCCAGGTCGAGTTACCGCAAGCTCTTCGTTGTCACAGCACCTGCGGTCCGAATATCGACTCTCCTTCCCTTCTTCCTTCGTATTCAACTGTTCACGCAGTCACACTTTGCTTTTACTTTTTCTTCATTCCCACCATGGCAGAATTTTGCGAATTCCGCTGACCATTCTGATCGTTGGATTGATCTAGAAAGAGCTAAACAAAAACTTTTCGCAGTCGTCGTCGTCGTCGTCGACGTTGTCGTTTGCTCGAATCAGTGTCCAGTCCCTTGACTGAAATATTAATCACGACGCATTATACGTACGTGATACGTATGTATACGCCAGTTCGATAATGGAATTGCAATTATCAAGTTCGTAACAACATTTCTCAATTCAACTGTCAAAAGGAAGAAGAAGTTTCCTTATATAGTGCTCCCTCGAATAACCCGAGGGTTAAGTACATCGACTAACTGCGTAGAGCGAAATTCGCGTAGTTACGGAGTCCCCCTCCCCCTGCTCTTCCCTTACCAACCAAAAACCTGAAGTAGATGCTCGCATACATATATACACAAGTTTATATTTTTCCAACACATATGCTTATGCCTGTATATTCACTCGTTGTATTCTTCACTATACATGCGTACCGTATGTAAGACGATTCGATGCAACAGTTTTTCTGAAATTGCTGCTGCATGCATCGAGCAGCAACATCGAATTCAAACAATTGACAAACTGTTTGAAGAAATAGAAGATACGAATTCATTTGTTTTTACGCGTGCATACAATGAAACTGAGACTATGCAGCTCGCGGTGTCACTGTTTCTTGTATGCACGGGCAATTTGCGAGGAATTAGTTCGCACGAACTCATTTACATTTGTTCTTCTTAGCCTCTGCTATTCGCCATGATAAAGTAAAGATATGTTAAATAAATTGATGCAAAATAAATGTAAAAAAAAAGAAATTTGTCAACGAAAAGACCCGCATGTAATCCAAACCGCCTTGTTCCGGGGATCACTGTCTTTCCTATTTTAACCGGAAAATGTAGTCGTAAGAGAAGATTCGTGCGGAGCAAATATTTTCACCCGCTTCTAAAGCGAAGCCATAGTCTCTGTTACACACGTCCTCGCAAAATCAGTTTTTCCGCAATCGTTTCGTCTCATTTTTCCAGTATTCTTATTCCCTTTGATGTCAAACGTGAGACCTTCTTATCTATTTTCGATTTCCCGCTTTTTACTGTTTTCATGATATCCGATAGCGTTCTATGCACGAAACGAGTCCTATTGTACAGATGCATGCACATGAAAATGTTATCGTCTCCACGCGCCACTAAAAACACGACTAAACATGATGACACGAGGAAAGCAGGATATTAACAGCGAGCAAAGAGACCGAAATTGATTAAGCTTCGAATTAAGCATTGTCGTTTAACAAGCTCGTACCGCATTGCCAGTTTCGACTGTCGATTTTCCGGCTAATTCTGTACGGCACCGTACGAGGCTATATTGTACCAGGTAATTCCAAGCGAGTTGAGTAAAGACTTTTGGCCCTGCTCCTTCGTTTGCGAAAACCTGGCAAAATTACGTAGTAGAACGACTACCTATCGTACAGTTTTCAACAGGCGCGTGCAACGATCATTTTCTCTAGAATATTCCTTATCTGTCCAATATCCAAGTGGAATATTTCATTTCTTTGGGTTTTGTACTTCCGTTCTCGATTCAGCTCAGCCATCGTTTAAGTCACCCTCTCGATAACCACGTATACGAGATCGTATTCTACACGCGGTCCGAATCATTCTCCAAGCACTTCTGTCCTCCGCACTCGCCATTCGGAGCAAGAAATCTGCAAAAAAATTGCCGCATTCTACCACGGATTTCGTTATTCGACCAAATGCACCTTGCCAAAACGATCTTTGAAATAGGAAACTAGTTTTATCGAAAATTTTCTTCCCCCTACGATTTTTCTCTTCGCTGCGCAATCGCATTTACATATTTATCGTGAGCGACACGTTTCCAACCGATGTCAAAACATTTCAAACACACCGTTGTGTCTTCCATCGAAATCGCGACTGTAACACAATATCTACGGGTGTAAACGTTATCCGACCATGTAACGCGGTTGACTAATTAAAACGAAATAAAACACCGATATTAACGATAGTTCGAACGAAACGAAAGATCGGTCAACGTTATACGATCGCTTTAATTCCACTTGCTATAGACAGCGATCGATTAAAATAGAAAGACGACGTGATACGAGGTCCGTGAGACAACAGAGAAACGATATCGCGTCAGTACATTTTTCTACAACAAACATCAGGCGAAAATTAAAATATCTAAACGCTCGATAAAGCCGGATCGATTCGATGGATCGGTCACGAGTAGAATAAAATGGAGTAGAGTCGAGTCGACTCGAGTCGAGTCAATAGGTTCGTGTTTCCCCCTCGAACTCATCGATCTTGACTGCGAGATCCTTCCTTATCTCGCACGAACTCGTTAATAACGTCGGATCCGTATAAACGACATTAAAGCAAAGAATCCGTAGGAACGTATCAACCCCTCCGATCTGACGGTGCTGCCATTCCGAGGGATTGTACGTTCGGAGAGGGTCAGCCGGTATGCGTACGCAAAATTGCGCACAATCCGTTTTAACTGCGAGCAAGAGAGATGAGTATCTCGGTTCTATTATCAGAAATAGCATCAGCAATAGGGATCGGTGCTTCGATGGCCAGTCAGCTCACCTAAAACACGACAAAGGAGCGGTGCATCGATAACAGGTAGTACATCGGTCTTACGTGAAAAGATTTCATTTAATGATAATGGCTATTGTTGACCGATACGTCTTATCAAGCAGAACTTCTGCAGCTCTTCTGCAGCTCGAAACAACGGACGTGTTTTGGTGCTTTTCAAAATTTTCACCAGCGAGGTGTTCGCATGCTTCAAAAAAATCCCTGCTGGCTATGAACGATACTCGTGAAAAAAAAACAGATTTCTAAAATGGGCTTCGATGCACGCGAAACGATCTAAATATTTCAGTTTCATTTTTCTCCGCGATCCCGATCTTTAAAATCGTAAAACGCGTTACACGAAACTGACCGTTACGTAAAGCCAAAGAGCACCGGCTGCTGTTACCAAAAAAAGGATTAGGAACAGGGAAAAATATTTTGTTTTATGCTATCGATTTTCGGTTCGCGCCATGAGCTAAAAAACTAACAACTTTTGCAGCATCGCATTGCTTTCGCGTTTTTACGTCGACGGATGGTCGCGGCAAAGGGCATTCAAACTCGCTCTACTGAAGTCCGATAAACGAGAAGTACCTTGTCGGCAGATGGTTGGACAGGGGAGCGCGATTCAGAGCGAAAAACAATAGACAAATTGAAACGTTTAATAAACCACGTGAAACCTCGGCCACTAACTTCGTTTACTGCAACCTGACACGAAACAATCTACGTATCTGTTACCTGTTACCAACAAGAATTTCACCACGATACTTCAACCAGTTTGAATCCTGTTCGTTCGATCGATTAAATTGATCATCCAGAAGCTAAAACGTTTGATCAATTTCGTTGGCTTTTTGTCATTTGCGGACTATGTATTAATAGCATTAACGTTACCTCGTCAGTGGAAAACGGAAAATAAACATCTGCCAAAGAGTAGCGTCGTACCGATTATTCATAATTTGTTTTAACGAAAGCATGTTGGCGGTTTTTACAAAATTTCAAAAGAGACCGAGCTATTAACGAGACATCGTCCGTCGCACTGGGAATAATTTTGACGGAAATTAGACATTCTTGAACATCTCGTCGTTCGTATTTTACGTCACGCCAAATTTTCGAATAACAATGCTGCGCGAACATCGTCAGCCTGGTTCTCTGCTGCGGAAGTAACGTCAAAATGCAGATGACCGAATATCACGCCGCTAATTGCGCTCCTTTCACTGGCAAAATTCCGGTAGCGCATGGTTCGACGAAACGAAGGTGAAAATAACGATGGTCGAATGAAACGAACAACCGCGAATCCGGGCAATTATAATCGATGCATAGTGATATGCCATAGCTCGCAACGATCGGTGAGTAGCGAACGGCTAGTAGTGGATTAATTGAATCGACCGTAAATTGCAATCGACAAAGTCGCAGGGAAATTTGCAGGATGCGCGCGATATGTCACATATCCGTGGCTCGTAATACGCGCGCAACTACGTACGCGAAACACCATGACTCTATATTCGGAACTTATTTGAACGTAGACGTGGACAGATGCGTGCTTATCGAGTTGTCCACTGGATCATCGTATAATAACCAACCGCGTCAAGACAAATATGCGGTGAGCAAGTTTTGACGCGAGCTACTGCGCCCATATTTGTGTTCGATTTTACCTCCTGTTGTAACCGCAGACTTCCGCTTTTCACGTCGCACGTCCATATACCGATTGATCTATCAGCGTTACCAATCCCATTACCGATAGTCTATTTTTCTTCCCACCCTGAGAATCTGTTCCTTCTCGACTGCTATATACGATATACATATATATCTGATTGCAATCGCGAGTTTAAAAGCCGATTTCTCATTCTCCTAGATTAAACACTGATCAGCCTGGCACCGAAAAATCATAATTTTCATTCAGCCTTCCTCCTGCCCGGGTCGCTTCGAACATGCTTCTTCGAAAATGGATAGCAGACAAAGTTTGCTATCCATTGACAGTACCTGGTTCGAAGCTTTCTCTCTATTCGTTACGTCGAATGTGACATCGTCCCTTAAATTATGTCCAATTGATGGTCTATTTCTAGTTGAACCATTGGTGTCGGCATAAAGTTTTCAGTAGCCAAAGACAAACAGGCAAAGCCCTGTGCAAGTCCAGTGGAACTCAACACCTGCCCCTAGCGACAAATTATCGTCCTCCGTTAGCGGAACGATTTAATACTCGATTTAGGGAAGGACCGTTACTTGGGCGCAACCCGCCATTAGCCCGACCGACCGTGGCCGAACTTTATGGTACCAACGACGATGAATAATGGCGCTGCAGAAAATCGTTAGCTTGCCATTAACGGACGTCTCGGTAGGAAATCCTGCTGGTAAACACTCGTAAACCAGACATTCGGGATCTTGATAATGGATATCGGATCGCGGACCCATCGAACATATGTAAAGTTCTCTGTCGAATCGTTTCGACGATCGTCTGATCTTATGGTCGATTACTACATATCCCGTTCGATTCGATAAATCGTGCGATCAAACACCAAGTTATACACATGCACATACATGCTACGTACCTACATTCATAGAGCATACGACGCTCTTAAATTATTCTGAATTCTGATACGAATACCCATTATATCGGCTATATATTTGATAGCGGCGAAAATAGCAACGATCGCAAACACCGTACTGTCGACAAACTTTCATCAATAATCTGTAAATAACAGAAAAGGCAAAGTTCTGATAAAAAAGAAGAAGCTTTGAAAGAAAGCAACGATCACGTTCAACGGTGGAATTTTCGATATCGAAGGTAGAAAGTTTCGCACAGAGAGCAAACCGCAACAAGAAGGGGACAAAGCGGAGGCAAAAGAAAGAAAGGAATGAAAAAAACGGCAGCGAAGAAAGCAATCGTCCCGTAAATCAGTTAGAAACGGTAGAAGAAAACGTCGGAACGCAGGTAGCTTCCTTCCGGCACGTGCGGCTGAGAAAAATTTTCAAGCGAGCTTTCGGCTTCGAACGATTCGTCGTAAGTTCAATCAAGAAAATTGCAACGAATCCAATTTGATGATTGGGGACCATTTTTATTGTTCTTATCTCGCTTACCTATATCACGTTCTAGCCAAGCGATTTCGCGATAAACCAAATTTATTCCTTTTGCCTTTCTCGACATGCCTGAACGAATACGCAACGATAAAACTAACGTAAAGCGGAGAATTTAAACTACGTGGCTAGGGAAAACGAAATCTGAGGCGAGAGAAAACTTTAGTAAATACGAAGCTTTCGAACGAACTAAGAATCATAGGTGCCGGTGAAACGCTAGAAAAAGAGTGCCGATTATCTTCTGAAATAAGAATAAACATTTTTCAATGGATTGGATTTTGCAATTTTTGAAAGAATAAGAAAATACAAGTGAAACGGGCGCGAGAGGAAAGAGATAACGAAACGAGATTAATCGATATACGTCGTAATTATAATTTTAAAGAGATCAATACGAATTTAACATTTTCATATTTTTAGTCATGCGCATCAAAATAAATATACGATTTATTATTCAACCTGCGCGCCGTACACGCAAGTAGCTCTCATTTTTCTGACTTTCATAAGAGACGGAAGCTTTATTCCTCGAAAATATGTTTAAACTGAAGCTTCGCAAAAATTTCACGACGCCATGCATACTTACGAGCGATAATTTACCGAATGTACAAAAATATTGGCATTGTTAATATAATGCACGACAACCTAGTATTTTTAATTTCATGTTAGATTCGCTACTACTGTAATAATTTTGCAGCATGGTTTTACTTAATCATAATAAGCACGACGCGTTGCACTGCCAGCGGCAGAATTCCCGGGCCAATTTACGGCATGTTTCCTCGGAATAACCTGTATTTGTTGTATCTTTTCTTCCTGTATGTCCTCCTCTCCCTCCCTCTCACTCTCTCTCTCTCTCTCTCTCTCTCGCTTTGTTTCGTTTCTCGAATCCGTTGTGCTTCCCGGATTTTCTGCTTTTTCGCAATAATTATGCTTCGCGAACCAACAATTTTTGCGTACTCCCAAACTCTAATTCTTATCGAAAACTAAATACATCTTTCTTTCTTCCTCTTTCGATTTGAATTAAATTTCGATGATTATCAATAGCAGCTTGAAGTTCAACAAATTCTGTCCACCCTCTGTACATTCACAAGTTCTCGTTCACAAGTATCTATATGTAATTATAATTGTGATTAAGTTTTACCCTGTCTCGTTCCCTCGTTACGGCAAGAATCACTAGAAATTCTCTTTTAAATCGGGTTCAAGGTGTGGACAATCAAACTAGTAACAGAAATACAGCGTATCTGCGAATACATACGAACCATTGAAAAATGAACGAAATGATCGCGTGGTTTAAAGTTGAGAACAGCGCAACGACTACTGCCAGTATCGTTATTTCGATAAGAAATAAACGGAGTTTAGTGGAACATGCGTGAAAAGCGTAAAAATCAGTAGAAAACATAGTGGCAAACGATAAGACGTGTCGCGGAGGACTGGAACGCGGAGAGTTGTAGAGTTCAAGCGTTTACATGAGCGTTATCTTCATCGAGATTTATTGATCGATGCACTCTACTTCCGCGACCCATCCTACTCACATGGGATTTCACCCATGTTTCTCTCTCTTCCTCTACTTTACTCTCTACCCTTATATCTGCCCTCTTCGTATCTATTCTACTCTATCTCCTCTTCCTTCCCCGTACCTGTTTCTCTCGCGGGTCGGGTATTCGATTGGGGTCAGGCACTTGGATTTCACACGATCTATAATGCAGGCCTTTCGAATGGGATAGAGATAGAATACCGAAGAGGCTACAATGAGCACACGCTCGAAAAATGGCAATGGAATACGCAGCGTGAAGGAAACTACAGTTTGAAGTTCTAAAGCGTAGCATAAGGTCCGACGGCCACGAAAATCCAAGGGAGAGCGTCGGCGCGCCGCGTCACAGCCTATCAAACCGCTCAAAAGATTTCAAGTTCGCTTTCACACATAAATGTTTTACTTCGTCGTATAATCGGGAGACGACTCGTTAACCGAGGGTTTAATTATCCGGTTAATGACTGCGAAAGCAAGAAAAATGGATCATCGTCGATAGACGCTCGAAAAAGATAAAGAGCGTGTAGCATCGTGACTAAAGTCGAGCAAACGAGCTGATAATGTTTCACCTGTTACGTTAGAAAATTGATACGATTCAGTTTTGATCCCAGTTTCGATTTCAATCCAGCTATATATATATGCAGATAATTACGTTCTTACTTCCTTTTCAACGAATTCGACTTGCTTTTCTTTGGACGTCTTACGTCTACTATGAGCATTTTCACCAAACTACGTGCTCAAGTATATACACTAATAGGAGGTTTTAATACGTTTAGGGGAGATACTTCGTGCAATGTAACTTTGAAAATGTCGCACAGTTTAGAACGGGACCGAGTTTACCCCAGCTCCGTAATCCCAGCGGCCGTTCCCTAATACGTCGGTCGAAGCCGACCGCAACACCAGACGTCGAGTTTGGCATTACAAGCACTAAATCCCGTCAAACCTATCAGCTCTTGGTTCCACATTCTCCTCCATCCTCTAACTACGTTCCTATATCCGTGTCTCCTCTTTCGTTCAAACGCACGTGAAATCCCTCCAATTCCAACATTTTTCGTGAATCTGTCTTTTTGTGTTCTCGACTCCAACTAATATGCCTAATGGTAACCATTGCAAATATTTGACACAAATATTAGAATTGCAAGAAAATGATAAATTGCAAATCTGAATTTTTCCATAGTTTCAAAACTAACGTTCGACACCCTTTAAAACCTAATAAATCGAATTGAATCGATTCGCGCGTACTAAGAAAACGTGGGAGTTTGATTAGCCAGTGGATAACGAACAAGGGGTTTCACGTCGGATTCTGTGCCATGATTCATCAGCCTTTCAAGAATGATGAAGAGAGGTACGCGCTCTACCTTACTCCCCTCTTTCGTTTCGAAGTCCCTTCTTCGATCGGACGAAAGAACGGGCGAGAGAAAGGACACGGAAAAGGGAAAAGAGAATCAAGGAAAACACAGTACGCTCGGCTTAAGCCAAGAATTCGTCTCTTCTTTGGACGTCTTTCATTCTCTCGTCCATTCTCCGATGCTGCAATCTCGAGAGCTCTCCTTACCACGTTTGACATTGATAGGGTACGCGTACAACCTTTCACTCTTCCATGTCCCAAGGAATTTAAGGAGAGAAAAAGTCGATGGAGCAGGGAAAAAGAATAGTAAGGAACGGCATCTTTCGCGTGGCATCGCTTGTCGAATAAAATGCTGCTTTTTTCCTAGAACATATTGAAGCCCGACGAGACCTTGCGCGAGTATGCAAGTGTTAAGAAACAAGTAGGAGGACTGGAAATAAATACGACGATGCGAAAAGAAGAATAAATATGAGAGAAATAACGTATTTGGTAGCAAGTTCGTCGATGGTTATGCTTCGCATATTTCTTCACAACGCGTACAGATCGTTTGTTATTTTTTTAATCGTAGCACATCGGATATTGGTATCGCCATATCATCATTTTTAATTAATCAACGTATATTTATATGTTCCGTAAATACGAAGTTGTGGATAAAAAATTGTGATAACGAAGGGTTCTTAACGATGAAATAATTAACGATCGTAGCAAGGGTCGTATCCACGAAGCAATCCGGTTTCAATTGATCAGCATGTTCAATTCGATCGCCAAACTAATCTGGAACGTACACGATTCAAAAAATAAACGTCGATGATCGGGCGTACGAAACGTTACTTGGTGTACTTTACATACGGCTTACAGATTGCATCGATGATCATTGCAGTTCGTAAGTCCATTAATTTTTTTTTTTTTTTACGACCTTCGACCGAGTATACGAGCAAAAAAGCTCGCAGCATCGATTCTCCATGCGGAACTCGATTCTATCGACTTCGGAAACGGTCAACGATTATTCGCCGATGTATTCAGCGATTTGAAAGTCGTCGAACTTAAACTAGTTCATTTTGTTACTTTTACTACATATTTCCCCAGTTCTCTGGTTTTGTTTCCATTTCACCATCTTCCTGTTCCTACAGTGTCTAATGCGTCCTTGCGCAAATGGAGGAGAACGAATGGACGGAAAGAAACGATAAAACTTGAACGACGAAAGTTTTCTCAGTACAATACAATGCAATACGATAGGATACGATACGGTACGATACGATACGATACGATACGATACGATACGATACGATACGATACGATACGGTACCGTACGGTACGATACGGTACGATACGGTACGATACGATAAGATGGAAAAATTAGAAGTGGAAGATTGCTCAAGTGGAAGTCAGCTCACGTTACTTTTCCAAAACAATGCTGAACGAAAGCGAGTCATAAAAAATTTCAATCATTTCATAACGTGATTACGCTGGTATCGAAGGTAATGACAAATTATAGTGACCACAAATGAAGGACCAATAAAATGCTTATGTACCAATTGTACATTTCATCGAAATTGCTACGTGAATGTTGCTACTTGATTCGTTCTATTCGTCAATACACCATGACGTACCGACCACAGTGCACCTTCATAGGTACTATAAACTCGGTATTTAGGTCAAGAATCGAAGAAATGCTTGCACGTAGGAAAAAAGTCGATATCGACCAAAAAGATATCGAAACGGTCGCTAAGTCGCGTACAAAGGAATGGAGAAAACACGACAGAGGGAATAGAATCATCATTTTGGAACGATCGTCCGATAAAGGTTGATTTACTATATACTTTTGCTATACAATATGGAGCATCACGTAACGGCAACGTCACGTACCGGTCAGTGACGGATAGTGTGAACTGTCTCGTTTAAAACGCATATTTCAATGTTCTGTTATGCCGGTGCCATACGTAACGCAACGTATAAGAACGGAACCGATCAGCTACAATATACATATAGGAACAGTCCTGTCTTATTAAACGCAAAAATGTTTGTCGGAACGGAAACGTACCGTAACAGTGTTGTATCGAAACGAAGATATAAATCCGCCTTAATTCGTTCCAATGAAAAGACGTATTATGATCGTATGCTTCATCGTGCGAGTTGTATTTCATTTATTACACGACTGATTTCACAGAAGTGGGAATCTCTCACGTTCCAACACTCTTGAAAATGTTAAATTGTATTATATTTGTGTAATATCAAAAAGAAGGGGGTCTACCATATATTCAAGTTCGAGTTTAAGGTATAAACTAAGAGTCGTAAGAGTTCAGGGGAAGACAGAAGCTGTGAGCCAAGTGTTAGAATAAGACGTACGAAGATATTTTAGTCAATTTTTGCATTGGATATTGCTTGTTAAAATAGAACTAAACTTCGCTTCAAACAGAGCATCCTTCCTTATCCTTACTCTAGACCATTTTAGATACTGCATTTGCATGACAGAGAAAGATGATAACTGTAACTTTATAGACAAATTATGCGGAAGTATCAATTTGATTTATTTATGTTAAAAAATTACCTCTTGTACGTAAAATTGTCAGTTCTCTGCCATGTCACAACTACAATAACGATCATATTCCGCAACCCATGCTCAGTGAATGAATCTGAACTTATTTTCCAGTACCCCGTCTGTGAAATTATTTCTAAAAAATCAATACCTATGGCATTGAGAACGATATTACGCGAAATAAGTAAAAAGTAATCGAGCGAAGTTGGTAAACCTCTTACGTTTCGTAACAGGTGGTCAATTTTGGTTAACTAAAATTGTACATTTGTTGATAATCACTCGTCGTAAGCAATTAGCTTTTCAGTTCCCTTGTTCGTATTATATTCCGAATTTACTATTTTTATTAAATTTCATTTAATGCAACGTAAATATGACATTGGCATTCAAGTTTCTTTTTACTGGCAGAATTGAATGGTAATTCGCTTGTAGATTTTTAACATTTAACCTCGGAATGCATACTTCACACAAAATGATACAGGTCTAAGAAAAGTGGATCTTGATAAAAGTGTCTGGCGATTGTATTTATGCTACATAGATACCTTGCGTCTTTTAACTATTTCTTTACGACAAAATGTGTGAGAAAATGTTTGTTTTTTCTCAAGTAAAAAGTTTTAAATACAATAGATCGCATGAAACTTTTATTAATCTCAGTCTGCTGCAAATGGTCTTTGAAAAAGTACCGATAAAATCATACATAGTTATTTATTTGTCTGACCGTTTTTGTAAAAATACCAACATGTCCTCTACCATACCCCAAACTTGTTACAATTCATAAATTAAGTGGAAAAGAGTGTGAAGAACAAAATTACAGCCAAATAATTCTCATTTCTATAGAATCGCTAATACGTATAATCAAGGAAGCATTTAGTACGATTATATAATTGATTCGAGCGTCGTAACATTTAATTGTTCAATCGCATAGTATATACATAATTCGTAAAGTGTATCTTGGTATTAACAAGGTTTACCTGGCATGAAATCATAGCAGAACCCTCCGTAACAACTCGTTGACACACGAAGGGTTCCGACCGACTAAATGAAGAGGTCTGAATCATGAATCGGAGGTGTGGCGAGGAAACATGGCGCGAACAAGCATCCTCTTTCGTTATGACGTGCCAATAAATTCTACGTGGCAAGGGTTGCCGTTCGTTCGTTGCCTTGACATCGACAGCTCGTTACACCGTCAAGACGGTCGGCTTACGGCGTTGTACGTATACATAATTCAGGTATCCCTATGTGCGGTTTCTCCGCCACGAGCAGACGTTTTCAGTCACAGGGGCTTCTCTCTGTGCAACTGCCACCCAAGGAAAGCCAATTTTCTCTTAACGTTTCTGCCTTGTTCATCTTGCGCGTTAACACCCTTATCCTTTTTAATTTTAAAATTGACTTTGTAGACTTTAAAAATTATTTTTAGAACAGCCCTGAGACGAGCAAACGTAATGGAACAAATCGCAGCAATCAGGTGCGATCAAGTGTGTTATATGAAATTAAACGAGCGGTAAATGTGCTAAGATCGTTCGTAATCTGTCGAACTCTGGTGGGTACGTATCTTCGACGCACGAGCGAAGAAAAGTTGAAAGAGGAAAAACCCTTCCACGCGTCAAAGTATAGCAACGAACGAAACGAAATAAAATGAAACGGAGCGAAACGAAATGAAATTAAATGAAACGAAAGGCGAAGAAACTATGTCGAATGTATGTGGGACATTATAGGATCCCGTATAGTACCAGCCATGGCGAAAACATATCGCCGTTAATACATCGATGGAAATTACGATCGATAATTCGACTCGTTCGGCACAAATCACGATTCTACGTAAAGCCGCTTTTTTCACGAGAGAAATTGCGAAAGGTTAAATATTACATGGACGATACATCGTGTGCAACGAACCGAATCATAGTGTCTATCCGATTTACGCAAAGCCACGGGCTATGAACCTCCATTACACAGATTTTATTTGTCTTTGCTTTCCGTTAAGTTTATCGCGCAGCGAAGCAATTAAAAAGTCGATCACCGGTCTCCTCTGTTACTATTATATTGTACTTGCAAGCAGACACAATTATTCGGACGAAAGAATTCAACTGGTTTCTACATATTTCAACTCCTGGTTTAATTTACATTACGTTCTCGATCGTAAGACATCGGAGAAACGATATTGATTCAATATTCTCTACTCTCGCATGGAAAAATTGTAAACGTAGGCGTGCGATCAATAACAAAAAGGAAGATGAATCAATGAAATTCGCCAATAACTGTCCGACAAAGAATATTAATTGCCCTAGCGTGATTGCTCCTTAGGGACCTTTACAACCACTTCGATCTTCTTCCTTACTTTATTCGTCCTTTGCGTTGGAGTTCTTCTCATAGACGTAACGGCACGTTTCACCAAAAAGGCCATGTACCCCTCGAACCTTTTTTTTTTTTTTTGTCTCTACGCTAGCGACGAAAAGAGCGACAAACGGAAGAAAGAAAACTACGTGACCCGCGATGAAAGTGCCACATTTATATTTTCTTCTCTCGAGGATTTCGAGCTTCTGCTTGCTACGCTGACACTAATTTACCCGTTCCTCGTTTCTCTTGCTTCTTTCGAGCTCGCCGTGAAACTCCCTCTTGTATAGCAATGCTGTTCAAAGAAACTGAGTGTTCCACGTCCTCCCGTCTCTGACACTTTTCAAACCGATCAGGTATTCGATGAAATATAAAATATGATCCAAATGGAAGGAATTATGTCGTCATTAGCGTAAAAAATAGCCGTAAATAATTAGAAAAATAGAAGACACGAATGTATCGCTGGTACAAAGCCCAAACTCTGTACAGTCTCGAATTCCTGTACACATCGTTGAAGGAGACGTTGATATAAGCGAGCCATCTTTGAAACTTACTTCTAACTTAAGAAAAGCTTATTTTAAATGAAAGCGTGGCAGAGCCACTCTCGACCCACCTCCTCCTCCCTCTATTTATACCCGCAAACACCAACCGGTTGCTTTCATCTCGTAGATTACGCAATTGTATTCAACATAGCTGCAAGGTAAAGTACCGTCTAATTAAGTGGCAAAATTACGAGCTCGTGCGCGAACTTGCTAAACCAACTGGACGGACGCACGTTGTACCGAGCCAGGTTCGATCGCGCGAAATCCGTACACATATTGCCATCACCTCGGAACGATACGAAGAAAATTCATTTTACCTCTAGAATCGGAAACATCCAATCAATCATGTAGTAATGAACTCTTAATCGCTCGAAAACATCCATCCTGGACGTATCATCCACATGCGTCTCGACACAGGCTGTCATCAGTATGAAACATTTTAATTACGCTCACCGTTCGAAGGGGCCGCGTACACGCGAACACAACATTACATCACGTTAATGTATGTATCTGCAAAAATAAATATTCATATGCGCGCGGATCTACACGAATTACAATCAGATCTCGTATGAAACGCGTAACGCAATTCTCATTGTCAGTTTTATTTTACGATTGTTTCGTTATCGATTCGCATTGAACACGGTTATGAATTCGTTAACCTGCAATTATCTGTACGCAATTGCTACTTCTGTAGATTATTAATTACAGATGGAACGTCCTAGAATCGATTCGTATTAGAGACACAATCTCCAGCCATGATCGAAATGCGAACAAAAAAAGAAGGGGGTCGATGGACGAACATGGAGAAAACGAAGACGCATTGGCGTTCGATTAACAGTGCCACAGCGCAGCGGGAGGAAAGGGAAAATGATCGGTCGACTAGGTTCGCGATGTGTTTGGTACGTGGGCCGTAGCGAAGCTTGGTCAAAACCTGTACACGTAGACGAGTAGCCAATGCTTCGTCCTTTACCTGGATTATTCGAGATACTCGATACATCGCCGCGAAATCCCGGACACATTTTCCGAACCAACGAGCTTTTGCCATGCTATAGGCTTGAACGATGAATGCGTGTACGGTAGATGTATGAGAATCGCAATCATCGATCGGCGTTAACAACGTACAGGTACCCTTGCTCGCGATAAGGCTTTACGATCCAGGCTACGCATATCGCGGATTAATTAGAAATTTCATTACAACATGTTCGTTCTATTGTTCTACTACAAAAACGGGAACTCATTATACGAAATACGTACACTTCATTCGGCAATCTGAGAGATTGTTCTTTATCGTTAATTAACTGCCCGTCGTCATTGGAAAAGTCGAAAAGATGGATCGATGTCCCTTTTTTCTAGTTTTACTTAACGATCGCGGCAAGCAACTGATGAAACGGATAATATCGAACGAGTCGTCTACTATATACGTCCATTTACACGTTTTTCCATTGTAGGCGAACTCGTGGATGACCGCACGATGTACACATGAATGGAAACTATGATGGACGCGTTTCGATTGATCCTCCTGTTGCTAGCATCGTCGCGCTACTTCCTACATCCAATCGGTAAGTGAAGCTTTTCTTTGTATATTCGTCGATTCGAATGTTAAGCCGCATCGGTGTAGCATCGGTGTTGCTCTTTGGTCTGCTCTGGTCTAACTTAGTCACGACAATTCCTGCAACGAGAGGGTAAAAAAAAAAGAGAAAAACGGTAACCATTACTAGCGGTTTCAACCATGACGATTTTCCGTGTTTCCTTTCCCTCTGGTTTCCCAGCGCTGCAACCCGTCTAAAGGAACAGGCCTTAATCACGAAGAAGAGGAACAGAGGAGCAGACTTGCCCTCAAAAGTGGTCGGCTATCTTCATCCAGAGGAAACACTGGCAGCGGTACCGGCGAACTTTCTCAATTAGTGCTCCAGCCCGATCGACCAGGACCTCATTCGTATTCACGATGAACCCGGGTCCACAGATATAGTAGACCGATAGCTTCGTTGTCTTCTACTCCTCCATCTTCCCCCCTCGACACTTTCTCTCCTTCGTTTTCCTCTACTTTCTCTTGCCACGTGTCTTTTTCGCTCAACGAAATCTCGAATTTTTAAACAGTCCGTTTCTCTGTGTCCACGTGCAGAACCTACAATTTCGAAACTTTTCACCGAAAAGCCAAAATTTCAAGCTAACGAAGATTATCTCGTCGTTCTGTTAATTGGTTTCAATCGCTGGCACATTGACAAACGAAATCCGTTAAACCTCCTTCGTGGACGAGGATTCACCGAGCTTACGCTTTTATCGCGCCATTACTATCACCTTAAACGTCCGTGAAAACTTTGATCAGTCTTGTCACGGATTTTTGATGTGCCATCGCTTGCAAAGTGTAGCTTGCTTTAGTCGACGGCCGAAAGCAGTTATAAACGTTAAAATATGTTTGTTCCACATCTTGAAACGTGTTTAACGAGAAATACGTTTAACGAAGATAAAGATATCGCTTGTGCCGAAACGAAAACGAGTTACTTCATCTCAGAAACGGGCTTATTCTTTGCCGTAATGATGTAGATAAATCTCACGAAATAATTTTGTGAGCACGACGTTAACGTGAAAACTTGTGTTCTTCTTTCGAAACGTGCGTCGTAAAACTAGGTGAAAGATAGGGCCGTGAGCCGTCAACGAATAATAAAGTAACAAAGCTTTTGGAAACACGCGAGAATCACCACGTTCTTGTACCGTCACGCAAACAAGGTAAAGTTTCTTTTCGGCTTCGATTCCCACAGTTGGTGAGAAAAACTATATATCGTAAAATGGTCGCGAGCGATTCTACGGTTCGTAAAAAGAAAGAGCAGAGACTGAAGCAAAGTAAGCAACTGTCGGTTCTTTTAACCTGTTCGTACACAAAAAAAAGCCAGCTGGAACTTTGCCTTAGCAAGCTTTATTAAGCAACAAATTACAAAACCAAATTAAAGTACACACACATACTCGCATGAAAGAGAGAAAAAAGGAACGTCGAAACGAAAAACAGGTAAAAGAAGAGAGAACTCGACGAGCACATCTACCACGTGTTCGCACACTCAATCGACATCATGCTTGCACGCTGCACGCTATTCAACTAACTCACTCGGCAGTGTTGTCACACTAACATTACTCGGCGGAAACAATAGCACCACATTCAAACAGCGTACCGTCACATAACGATAACGTAACCGGTAATCGTGAGCAAATTTAGTTTGCGAGTTCGCGAGACTAAATTACGTTCCTCTTATTGCGATTCGCATTACTTCTCCATCACTCGTCCTATGTACTTTGCGAACCATGCAACAAAGAAAGTGCTTGAATCGTAGTTACTTCCGCCGAAGGAAAATTTTCATACGAGAAAAGGCTTGAAAAACGGAGAAAGAAATGTCGTTCCTCCTTGAAGATCTTCTTCGTAACACAGCGACAAATTTTTTCGTTTCTCGAGGACCAAGAACTTCTTTTAATAAGAAATGACGAATCTACTTACGAAAGAAAATATTCCTCTGCGCTCTTTACGACCTTATTCGATATGTGCAAGGCTAAAGCTGGAACTAACCATGCCTACGGATTTGCAAGATCACGTAAAAATTGTACACCAGATAGAAATTATATTAGAAATAAAATTTATTCAATCTGCCGATAATAAAGTTCCTCCCCGCTAAAAGTTACGTGGGAGACGAACGTTTACGTCGGTTATATCTGAGAGAAGTAGACGATTGAAAAGAATGGAACGACTCTGTGCGAGAAATTCCTTGAGAAAAAAATCAACGCTATGAAAAGTAAGCTACTACTCTACTCTTATTCTTTATCGAAGAAAAATAATTTCTTGTTTTTAGCCCCGAGGTCCGCAAAAATTTGTCTGCATCGTTATTGGCTACTTCCTAGTACCAAAGCTAGAGATCTTTCCTCTACGCTACAAAACTGACACAATTTTTCGTTATTTTTCTAAGACTCGAGTTTTTAGTCGGCTTCCAACCGATTTTTATAAGAAAAAAATAATAGAAAAGATGGAACGTTTCGTTGCTTCAAAATTTATTCAGAAACGTTTGTTCCACTCTTGAAAGCTGCCGTAAATTTGACGAACGTGGAAATCGATAAATGATCGAACAGATGAAATGAAACGCAAATTCGCGCTATTTGAAGCGAGTCAAAGGGGTCGACCAACAAACGTTCGATACTGGGATGTGGTGAAGAAAAATAGTCGTTTGCAACGTAGTATGTTTACCCGCGTCCATATTTGATCACCGGCTGTTGGTGTCGTTGACCGTCGGTCTCATGAGCGTCGCATCTTTCACGAAGTTCATGTAGAGAACTCTTTATCCCAAACTTTTTTCTACGCTACATCGAGAAAATAGACTGCTCGTCTCGATTTGTATTGATTCGTATATTGACGCGACCGACGAAAATAAACAAAACTAAACGGTTTCAACGATAGGTAAAAACACTTTGCAGAGATACATAATTGATGGAACACTTGCATTCCTTCGAACTAAATACCACCGTTATTGTCGTCAGGAACTGTGTTAACTGGCTGACAACTTTTACTACAATCGTCAACGATGACGTTGACAAGACGTGTCTGCAGGCGTTGTGGCTTCTTGATCCACAAGGTACATGCATATGTACATCACACGTTAACAAACTGCCTTGCGCAATGCAACCGACAGAAAGAGCCGCCGTACCTTCACGAATGCAAGACTCGCCACAGCGCTAGTCCCGTCACTTTAAGCTATTCCACCTATGTTCAACGTTACTGCGCATGATACGTCGCTACGTGATGTTACGCTACATAATATTTTATTACGAAGATGCAAAGAATCGTAAAATTCAATGAGGCGGAACACGTCGATCGAGTCGTTGCGATCATAATTTTACGAAGATTCGAGTTTGTGCAAAAGAATGAGATCTAAGACGGTCATCGTGAATCCATATTGTTTGTCTGCTTGTTTATTCTCTTCGCAATAACTGTAAAGCAAGCTGTATTTTGCGGGATAGCGTAAAGAAATTACCTCGTTCGACCGACCATGCTACGCCGCATGGAATGATTTAAACGGTAGTTTCCTCGATTCTGCGTTACGCGCTGCAGGAACAAACGTAGCCCGAGTTTTGCTCGATATAGAATTTTACATCGTTCATCCAATTGTCCGATGATATAACCAAATTTCGGAGTCCCACGTTCTACGTTTGATTTGGTTGCGATTCACGAAATATGGATACAAACTGTTGGACGTTCGCCATTTCAGATTCCTTCTTTTATGCAAGAAAGACTATATCGTAATTCTATCTTCTCGGAGTCAAAAAATCGTCGCTTTAATCAAGAGACAGAGGAGAAGAGTGGTTTGCAGCCCCTTTGCGAACGTTGCAGCTGAGCAGATAAGCCGAGCTAACCCCGAGTTACCAGCTTCCCTCTTTGCCGCTGCAAATTAGCAGGCACGGCCGAGACCGAGAGGAGCGTACAATTTTAAGGCACTCGCTCTAATAGGTAATGCAATTTAAGAAGCTCGTCAACCAGGATGGCAGCGGGATCGTAGGCAGATGGCCAGTGGGAGAGACGACCGAGATCTACCCTTACACTGGTGTACGTAGAGTGAATCTTAAATTCTGTGGCTACTGCACCGCTTCGTTTCCGTCTGCATACCTGAGTGAATAACTTCGGTAATTACCATCGACCCAGTTGCAACTAACGCTCGAGTCAACGTTTCGAATTGCGTTTGATCGGGAAATTCGAAGCGACAACTTTTGATACCATCTCGCATCAATTACAGCTTTCACCTTGGTGTTCAACCTAACTCGAGAGTCAAGTCTTCGTATACGTTAGCGAAGAAATCTTGTGTACTCGTTCGCAAGCCGTCGCACACCTTCTCTAAGCGTCGATCCGCACGGCAAAGGAGTAATTGAACGATAAAGGATAAACGATAGAGAGAAATTTCTCGTAGAAGATCTCTAGTTTGGCACAGCTTTATGGCTCGTTCGATCAACATCCGGCGCAACGACTTCCGCGATCCTCGTGAACGCTGGACGATATTTTCAAGCAATGAAATGCTTTGAGTTTTCGGCTTGGCTCCAAGTCGTTGTATGTACATTATCCGATAGGCAGACTTTCAACCCATGGAAAATAGCGTCGAGCTCCGAAGGAGGTCGTGCGTTCAACGCGTAACTTTCGCAGCTATAATACGCTGGAACAGCATCGTTAGTCTTAAACTAGAGAAAAAGGAAACAAGCTAGTGCGAATCGAGACATTATAATTTGAACAAAACTGTAAAAGCGTGGAAAAATAAAGGAAAGATAAGAGTTTAACGACCAGAGTTTCACGTAGAGTAGAAGAAAAAGAAAAATATAGAAAGTTTTCGCTTCGACCTACCCAAAACTTTCCCAATATGACGTTACAAAATGTCGTTCCTTTGAAATTCATCTCCTCGATGAACGTTCGTTAAGCGTCGTTGAGTGCACCGCTGGACGAGAGAGCGAAGGAAACGCGGCTTCTTTGTATTTGCGCGTCTTTCCATATCGACAAAACATATCACACCGGTGTTGGTTGAAAAGGTAAAGTAGCTTCGACAAAGTAGTTATTTAGCTTGTAGCTCGTCTCGGAATACGCGAAAGAGAAAACTTCCACAACTATACATATACGTAGATATACCTCTCCACGTATACGATATCGCTATGTTAATTTCCTCTGCCTGTTTTCCAGGCAACCCGGATTCATCGAAATAATCGAGAAATACGGTATAGAGTGATTTTCGATATTTCTAGATGGTGCTATTCGGAGCGAGAAGCCAACCAACGAGGAAGAAAGGAATAACATCCTTTCTTCGGTACCTGTATCTGTCAAGGATGTCCTGGCGCAGACCGGCGGAAACGCTTTGCTTCCCTGTAGATTCACTAGTCCCGGAATAGTGAGTACACCACATATGTATACAAGCAAATATATGCGTTCTGGATGATGTATACAAGGAAGGTGGCTCGTGTAGGTACAAGTGGAATTGGCCGTGTATGCACAAGCTGCAAACCGGCCTGTATGCAGGTATTATACATAGGTCGATGAACACCAAGGAAGTATGCGCAACGTACATAAGCATGCATGCCATTGTGTAAAGCGGGCACATCGATAAACAACGATGCTGCGGATTACACGCACGCTACACCAGACATTGCGCGTTTCGTGGAAACGTGCGACGCCTCGCGGTACCCGCTTACCAAAATATCGCACGCGTCTCCTTTCGTTTTGAACACCTTCGAATACCTCTTGCAACGAACCTACTACTACAAAAGGTATTAGCTAACTTCACGAAAGCACGAGTAATGTTCGCTGTGGTGTGGACAAAAGACTTTTCCAGAGAAACTTTCAAACACCGTTTGTTCGCGCCCTAAACATTTCACTCGTATAGAATTCGAAGTCGCGCGTAAACTCTGCCACCGAGTTTCACCGGTGAACATCAATTATTTATCGAAACACTGTGTAAAGCGACGAGCACGCTATTTTAAATTCGGTGCATTTCAGCACCGTAAACCCAATGCACGCGTACTCCTCTCGTTACACCGTCTTTCTCACGAGGTATGCTCGTTAATAAATGATCGGAGCAGCGTGCTGCCGTATGCAAGCCTCGGGCTGAGGTCACTCACTCGCTCGCTCGCTCGCTCGCTCGCTCGCTATAGTAAAGAGCGGAAAACGGGAAACGGGAAACGTCTCTCGAAGAGGAGGACAAAACCTGCTCGTTTGACGCAACGGGTTGAGCTGGCTGCTCGTTGCGCGAGCGAGCAACTCCGAAAGACCGGCCGGATGGAAAAGAGAACCCGGTTTTAATGTTGCAAGGATCGACGCGCCAAGAACTGCAGTTTCCTACCTATGCCCAGCTACGCTCCCTTGATTCATACGCACCCACACGCGGACAAGTTAGCCACGAAAATTTGTATTTCCCGCGAGTACCTACAACGAGAGCGTGATTAAAATTCATGTTGCATTATTCACGGTATAGATGCGCGGCATCGCTCTACTGTGAAGTAATTTTCTTCCCGCTATAAAGAAATGCTTCATCAGCTCTTTGAGAAACTAGCTTTCAACAGAGGCAGCACTTTGAATAGCAACGTGTAACTTTCCTCCTTCCTTTCAAATTACGTACCAAACAATAGCCATTCATCTGTTTCCGCGTTTTTACATTTCCGAATTTATATACAATACATGTGTTCGAACAAAATATACAGAAATATCTAAGTCGAAAATATTCAATGTTTTCATAATGCTTTTCTTCGTGCTTGAGAATACACGATGATTATCAGCGTTGGACTATTTCATTTCCGAGAGAAAATGCACCAGAAAATCGGATTTCCTGTGTCCTTTTAAGCTACCGGATGTCACGACTAAGCTTCGACCGTGTCGCGCGTGGACCATTACTATTTAGGAAAGACAGACAGGATTGATTCTCTGTTGTACGAGTAACGGAAGAGGACTCCTAAACTCACCAACGATATATTATCCTGCATACCGAGCTGTGGGAAATCGATACTCATTCCTAGCAAGTATTTGTTCTCCTTTTTCGATACGATTCTCCATTCCTCGTGGATAACCGAGACACGCTTGAACGGGAATGGGACAAGCGACGAGAATGATCTAAAAGATAATAGATAGATAAGCGGATAGATAGAAAGAAAACGTACTAAATCCGCTTTTGACATAAGTTCTTATAAAGGTACGAGAGCAAAGACGCAGACGTCAAAGAAACGGTATTACCTTTGGCATCGCGAGAAAGAAATATTGTTTCGGACATTTCTTAAAAAGTACCCTGTCGTGTTCGAATCCGGTCTGCACGAATCCAGGCTGTTGTAACTGGAAATGTATAGCGCGTGTTCGCCTACAAAAGGACACCTAACGTTGGCCAAAGATCGATTCGCACTCGACTAGAATTTCAATTCCAATCGCCAAGGAATGTCGTCGAATGCGAATACCGATACGGCACAAACAGCTAAAGAAACGCGATCGGGCGTGTCGCGCGCTGTGCGGTAGATGCTACTGCGATTACGATTCAAAAACAAGATGTTACGAAATACCAAGTAATAAATAGATTTAACTTTTAGCCTAACATACGATGGTATTCGAAATTTATGATAAAGATAGAATCGTTGGGTCCATTTCGATTCGGAAAGATGATAATGAAAATCGCTTGCAAAATAATAGCAATTAATAGGTTGGTTTAAATTAGAAATTATTTTATTCGTTGACTAATCGATGACGCGACGTAAAATACTTAGGTTCGGGTACCGATACAGTTACATAAAAAGAACACTATTGTTTGTGGTATCGATACGACTACTTATGCAGTACACGATAAGAAACATTAGTATATTCAACTACTGCGCCAAGTATAAATTCCACGATAGCCGGGAGCAATATGAATATTTAGGAAATCAGTACACGTGCGTTCGAAATCGAGAAGGAAATCCCACCGGGAGTCAGCAAGTTCTCCAATTTTCCGGTTCGAATATCGAATTGTCTCTGGAATGCTGTAGGAAGTTCGTCTTAGTAGTAGTGGCCACCGCATATTCCTTAAATTTTTTTCTCATCGGCACGCTAATCGATCGAGGGAGCAATTGGTAAGTTTCTTCTGCGATTTCCCTAACGAAAAATCACCTGGCCAAGTGTAATTTTCAATAGACTTGCGAGCGATAGACGATCAGTTTAGGGAAGAGGAGGAAATATTAACGGGCATGGATTTGAATAATTACCAAGAAATTTATGAATTCCGCTTGAATGTGCGACGAACGATCGTTCGTTCAACGTACTTCGTAATTATCTTTAATGGACGATAATTTTAGGTTGACGCGATGGGTGGGTCATTTCGAAATTTTTATCGCGTCGTCTACACGCGTATCGCGATTGAAACTTACTTGTGACAGATATAAACTCTAACGGTCTCGAATTGTAAAAAAACGAACCGTTTTTACCATTTTCTCTTTTCACTTCAAAAAACAGACTTGTCGTAATATTTTTCGTAACGCTAATCAACGTTAAAATGCAAATTAACGGAAACAAGATCGACCAACACACGGCCCTTGTATGATTCGATCACGGAAATAACGTCGGCGCGTTGATGGAAAGCGACGAATATATCCCGTTTGTCTTGTTATCCCGTGCTCGATACATGTGTACATGGTTTGATACGCAAATTAACGGATGATTCGAATATCAGCCTAATGTGCATAATTATTTCCTGAACAACAGCTCGTTATCCACGTTTCCAAATACGATGGATCGACACATACCGCGTATTTAACCTACGTGTTATCGAGTCGACTTAAGAGGATTTCGTGTTAAAGAAGAAGAAAGAACAGACAATGAAAAGATACTATGGAATTTTTCGAAAAATGTCGAGAATATTGTTGTCATCGAAGCATCGCGATAGAATTGTAAAGCATTTAAGTTCGATGAGAATATCGCGTATCGTGAAAATCCTGATTACGTGTATGGGGAAAAAGGAAAAACGAGGGAAAAAGACAAGAACGATAGCTTCCACCTTCTCCAACCGATTCGAGACCGTACCAGATGGCGGCAATATGGTGGCGCACGGAACAGTACGGCTACCGATTTTCTCATAAACCGGCAAACTTCTGTACGAGTTTTTCGAGGAAAGAAGAAAACAGGTGCCGCTTCGTAAGGACCAAGCTGTCAAGGAAAAAGTTCGTAGGTTAAAAGTCCATTAAAAACGCAACTGTCTGGAGAAAGAGCGAAAAATTGCACTCGCCTTCCAAGTATCAAGCGTTGCAAAGACTTTTAATGAACAAAGGTAATGAAAGAACGACGAGCGTCCCTTTCGAGTATCGGCAACAAAAATTTTGTTTCTACAACTTTGGTTTTTACGTGTATTGTATGGACGTTGTGCCAGACAAAATGAACCTTCCTTTGTCTCGGTTTCTTGTTTCCTTTATGCCATTGCTTCCTCTTGTTTCATCGAAGAAAGCTCATTGGGAGAAACTACGTACACCTAGGTACGTTATGGGCCATAAATACAAAGAAATAAATGCATAATTAATTCGTTCCATTGCGATATAAATATTCGTTTACGTAGAAAAGGCGAACCGACAGAACGAATGGAAACACGGGAGAATATATAGATAGAAAATGCAGTATTGAATGTACAAAGTGCAGTTAGACGAAAGTCTATTTTTGTCGATCGTTTAACAATAAGCAATTCATTTGTACGCACGGTCAATTTTTCGTAATACCGTGTCGATTTTAATATCGTGTATGTATTAAGCGAAAAACGACTTGTTTTCCTCGATGATTTCTTTTCTTATCTCGTATCTCGAGAAAAGCAACGCCTGTCCAAATAATCACTAAAATTGACGTATCAAAGAACATAAGTCACGGACGATAGTCACGACGGAATATTGCGAGAAATCATAAACTGGAAAAGCGGCAATCGATACGTCAACGAGTAAGCTGCTTCCCAGCAGAAGCCCGATCCTTTCTTCAATCTTTTATTCATAACGCACAGGCGTCAAGCTACTTCATCTCTTGATACCCTTCTTTTTTCTTCCACGCTTCCAACTACGTATTTCCAAGCTTGTGTTTTTCTGCTCGGACGTGTTACTTTGCATGCACGAAGAACGGGCATGAAGATCGGCTGGCGTCCCTTATGCGGCATGACACGAATATCCTACATTTTATCCCATATAAACAGCCAGGTAAATTCCAGTAAATCTACTCGGTGCGAAATTAAACTACATACAATGAATAAGAAATCGCGTAAAAATGCGTCTCACCTAAATTGTCCCGCGCTATGCGCTCCACGTGTAATTCGTAAGAAGAATATCAATATTTTTAGTAATTTCTGAGATAACAAATCTTTTGATTTTAGTTAAACATTCCATTCGATGTTCGTTAGTTGCAATAGGCAAATTATGGATGCTATCGATCATCTACATGACAAATTGTAATTATCTGCGATAAACACATAAGTAATAGATGCATGTGCCGTATTAATTGTGTATAAACTATACCGTGCATAATCACAGTTATTGATTCGTTCTATGAATAGGAAGAATTTATCGCAAGTAGACGCTATCATGACCAGTAATAAAGTTAATTCGTGGTTTTTGAAAAACTGAAATGCACTTGCAAGTTTCAACATCTTTCACCACAAATCTCCGTTCACGTTTTAAGGATCTCGTTCCCAACAACTCTTAAAATTCCTTAAATCGCCGTTAAGTTCTATGATCGTACAGGTTTACGAGACTTCTCGACTTTTACGATTTACGTAATACTTACGCGTGCCCGCCGCTTTACAACCCGGTTAATATGATACTACGTATTAGTTAATTGCTATAGCCTAGACACGCTGGTTAATAATATTCATGAGAAACGGGCAGCGTTCAGTTTATGTTTGGTGTACAAATATATCCTAAGGCTTTGCGACTGCTACGTTTCCTTTGTAACTAAAAGCAGCTTCGCTACAACAGGAACCCTTGGCAAGCAGGTGGGTATTCATTTTAGTAGCAATAAACTTTCTCGAAACTCGAAAGCTGCTGTATATGTCTCATAAGACGAAATAGAATAGCGTCGTTCGGAACGGACAATACAATTACAAAACGATCCGCTCGCCATCCTACATAAACGGAGCTTTCGCCTCTTTCGATTCCTCTCATAACTACGACTATTTCATTGTGTTGTAGGATCTTTTCTTTCTTAAAATCGTGCCAACGTAAGATAAATCGAGGATTTTGGTAAAGCAAGTAAACCGAGACGACAGCCGAAATTCAATAAATTTATCGCGATCACGAGACGTTCTTCCGAGGTGGGACATTAATTAAACGACGCTGCCCGGTCCGGAGATGTTATCATACTACTACGTCCACACGTGTGCAGAAAAGCCTGATTAATGGAACTTGGCTAACCGGAAAAATGATCGTTTCCTTTCTTTTTCTTTATCGCCAACGTAAAACGAAGATTCGATTAAATCTACGTTTTATATTTTATTGTCCTACAGTCTATCTTTATCGACTGATCGAGAACCGATTACAATTATTATAAAGACTAGTACAAGTGTGATCGAGCAATGAATTTTTTCGAGAAATTTCTATGACAATTTTTAAGGAGCAAACTGTAGAATCGTGGGACTAATGAGGAACGTAAAGACCAGACGTTGATTCCTAATACATCGCAGAAGTTCGTTATTCGACTCATTTATGCTCGAGCGTTCTTGTCGATCCACACAGATTCGAATTAGAAAATCGTGAAATCTAGTTGCTGTGAACGTCGAGCATACTCAACGTAGGACGATTAAGGCACAAAACTGGCCAGCCTCTTCAGTATCGGTTTACGTTGACTACGCAGTCAAGTACGAGCTTCGGTAACTTCGAGAATTATCAGAAACCAATTTTGCTAAGATTCAATGGGAATTTGTCCGACTAACAGAATCCGCAACTCTACCGGCGAAACTATACGACTCTATCGTTTGAATCAACTCATCGTAATTACAATAACCCGTAAGGTCGTTAATTGGGCTTGCTTCGATCGTTGAATTACTCCAATAAGAGACGACACCTTAGCACGATATCGGCTGTCGAGCACATCAAGCAGAATATAAATGAATGTGAGATTGAAAATGCGTGACTTTCGTGTACCACAAATTGTATCGTTGGAATGAAAATATCACGCTATTTTCTTACATTCGTCTACCATCCACTAGATTATTGAAAAAAAAAAAATGTCATATCTGACGTCCAATACTCTCTCAACGATATCTTCCTTTTTTATTTCACGTATTCCGCGACCTATTAAAAAATTCTCCACGGTATAACGAAATCGTAAAAGGGATCGGATCTATACGTTCGTGGCGTCTTAACAAATGACTTGACAAAGATCCGATAAAATAAGAATTCGAAACCATGGTCAAAGGCGTACCAAGTATATCCTATTGTTAACTGTGATTCAGTCTCCGCTGAAAAAGATAGAATGTTACAGCTTACTGCAACTCTAACTGTTGAGGTGCATCGATCGGTGATTCTACTTGATACTGTAATTTAAGACATCGCTATATCCTAAAGGCCATTGTATATTTCCGTAATATTCTTAGCTCAGTTGCCGTTTGTGTGGAAGAACGACGTTCGTGCATTTTCTAAATCGTCTTTGCTATCAACGCAAGAATAACGGCTGTCACCAGACGAAAATAGCATTACGGATGGATAAGCTGGATGACGATGTTTCGTACTCACTGAGAAGAGGAAAGGTTTTCTTATTAAAGCTACTTTTCTTCATTTTTGATGTGCCATTAATATCGCAAAAGGAGCAGCCTCCTGAAATGAGTACTATTATTCGTTAGCTAGAAAATACAAAAGACCGAAAGCCTTATTAAAGATACAAAACTTTTTTTAACCGTTTGGAATCGTAAAAGAGTTAAACGCAGCACGATTGTTTATCTCCAACTTTCGAATATTTTTAACAAATATGCGAGTTATACAATGTGTTATAAAATTTATTTTATATGCGCAACTTGCGCATAATCGATTTGCATATTCGATTTGCATATTCGAAATTCAGGTGACTGGAAAATTTCTCGTTTCAGGTAACTTGGATCAGGAGAAAAGACAGGCAATTATTAACGCTGGGTACGGACACTCATGTCATCGACACGCGATTCATGGTTATTTCAAACAGCCCAGACTGGACTCTGTTGATTAAGAACGTCCAACGCGAAGATGCTGGACTTTACGAGTGTCAGGTGGTAATTTAATATATAACGATATTTAAACGAATCGAAACAATTCGAAGCGTGTTTTATCGAGACAGATTCAAACGGAGCCGGTCCAACAACGATTCATTCGTCTAAGCATCACGGAGGCGTACTCCATGATTCCCGGAGGACCAGACCTTCACGTCAAACAAGGATCTAGTCTTCGACTGGAATGTCAGCTGATAGCATCGACGGAGGCACCGAGTTTCATCTTTTGGTATCGCGAAGGTCGCATGATCAACTACGACGATGAACCAGGGGTCAAAGTGGAAGCTACGAAAAACGGTTCGATTCTCGTGGTTGACAAAGTGAAACTTTCTCATGGTGCTAATTACACTTGTTGGCCCAGCAATGCCAGGCCAGCATATATCATGATACACGTAATCGAAGGTCGGTTATCTATATTTTTTTCTTTTCTCCGTATTTCGTTTCTTTTCCTTTCGCGAATACAGGATTTATGTACCTATACATACGCATATAAGTCGTTTGCAAAATCTTTTGTTTCAAAAGTACTTCTCTTTCGGCTCGTTTAATTTTGCTGCGTTTAATTTTCTTCCTAATTTATTTCTTTACTGTTTATTCCAATCGAACAAATGTTATTTCCTCACTGTTCTATTTCTGTTTATAGAAGAGGAAAAACCAGCAGCTATGCACGGCGGTGATCGGCGAAACGCTACGTCGAAAGCGTCCATCAATGTCATGTTGATTTTTCTGACTTTCCTCGGTATACGCACCTCGAATCGACTTCATCCGCGGCAAACCTGTGTCACGTGACTAGCCTACCGTGTCAACTTTGTCACCGAATTGATGCCTGCTGCGGAATTCCAAATAATTTCGATACCATTTTCGTATATCTCTTCTTACTTTACACTTTACAGCGTTACTCGTGCTTGACTCACATACATTTAACGTTGTCGGTAATTTGCTGAGCACGTGCAACGAAACTTGCTAATTTCATCTGACGCTTTCTAACATCCCAAAATGTTAACTTAAAGTAACAATAACGCGATGCAGCAAATTCATCGTAAAATTTCGAAACAATAAGTGCAAGTCACTTCGCAAGATTTCGACTTGCATCGGTTAATCTACGGTTTAACTATAGTACAATACTCAAGACCGCTGTATGTCGACGGTTAAAATTTCCAAATTCGATATTCTTAAATCTCCGTTCCAATAAATGTTGAATGTCAAATACGTAACGCATCTGCAACGCTGCGTATAAGATGCAACAATTTTCGTGAAATGTGCGTCCAGACATAAACTCAAGCAATATTAAATCAAGTATTATATTCATTTGAATCGCATCCTTTAAGTATTTTTATCGTCATAAACGTACAAAGAATGATCTTCACCTCGACGCATTTTATCTCTTTTCCTAAAACGAGCATGAACTTCTGTCCGAGTTTCTACTCGTACGCATGAAATAATAAACCATCGAGTCAAAAGAAATAGCTACCCGTTCTTTTTTCTTTTTTTTTTTTTTTTAGTTGCCTGCAAACAAACGAGGCTCGCGAAAAATTTCAGTAATGAAGAAAAAACACGCGAAACGTTTTATCGTTGTGAAATACGAATCCACAGATACAGGTATCGTATTTAACGCTCGCTTTCATTTTGCCGTATGTCGTGTGTTTTCTATCGTAATTAATCGTGAATAAAAATGAAAGCTATTTCGCGAATTGTCGTCGAATAGAAAAGTTCGCATTCATTCGTAAAAGAGTCAATGTAATGTGGCAGCGACACTCTGATAAACAGTTGAAAAGACATTTGCGAGTTCAGATAAATAAATTTAATCCGTTAAAAAGTGTCGTGCAATGTCGCTTTATACTGTTTGCCGTTTGAACGCGCACAAAAGTGAACTTAATAAATTCTAAGGGCAAAGCCACGCTTTCGCGTTTCACCAACAGCTTCGTGAATTAACAACGTTTAAACGAGCCAAATCACATACAGCTACGAATGCCCATCATGGTCTCAAATTCTTTTCAATGTTCTTTATGCTCGTGAATTCGCAACGATTTTATCTTTTTTCGAACAAACACGATCACACTCCGAAACCGCGTGAATAGTTCAATCTCGCTGCGTGTATAAAATTCCAATGAAAGAGAAAAACATTTAAAGCCATTTAAAACACGGTCGAACAAGGATTTCCTTGTCTTATAGTTGCCAATTTTATAATCTGACACGATCTTCTTTAGAAAAGTATCGTTTGTCGGATGCTTCGTCGAAGGAAAAAGAGATATCTATCCTATAAACATAGTCCAATACTCGTTATTATTTCCTGGTAACATTCGAAATAATCACTTGATGTATAAATATGTGATCAATGTACATACGCGTGTATGCTAACTACAATATCTACTCTGAATCGCGCACACGATGAGCCTGTGTATCAAGAACATTTTTCGCAAAATACAAGAATATTGCCATATCTTTTTACAGAGAACGAAGCATTACGCGTTGTTTTATCGGATAGCAATGACATGTACATTTTTATTCACCGTTGTATGCTGAATAATTTATCACAATGACTTCTCGTTGGAACGTTGAAATTTTCCATTAGCTCCTTATATATAGCGTTATGGAACACGTTAATATCGTTTCCATGCGCGAAAACTTATTAATTAACGTTCATATACTTGATTCGTTTAACGATAGTAGATGTATCGAGTGATTTTAACATGAACGTTTGAGACTCTTTTTCGTCGACTTACCAGAGACATATGAATTGTAAAAGTAGACTCGCAAAATAAAACAAGACGTCAGATTTTCATCTCCACGATATTATAACATACAAAATAAATTGGACATTTTGAATCAATCGAGAAATGATTATTTTACGAAAGAAACGCACCTCCGATGGAGGTAAATTCAAACGTAAATCGCTTTAATATCGTCGCGAATTCCCCGTATCACTGTGATTCTATCTGCAGGAATTTTGCATCCAAGCCGTGGAATGTAATAATCCTCGTTGCACCCAGGGTAACGTATAGCAAAGATGTATGTATCTTCCGTCGAGAACACACTTAATCGGATATTACGAAGTAAGTACTTGCAAAATGTTTAATGGCGAAATTATCACCAATGAAAATATTAATCCTTCGAGAATGCCGATAGAAATTCGTACGTAACTTAGTTAGAGTTTCATTGTAACGATCGTTGCAACGATTATCTTCGTCGATCGCCAAATTGTCGAACATCGTGAAGCAAAGGTAAGTACTATGGCTTGGTACGTGTACAAAATTTGAAATTTCCAACGATCCGTTAGTCACGTTTCGAACATCTAATCGATTTGTGACTTTACCGAGTGAACGCCAATAACCGCAGCTTATTCCGTGTAATATTAATCAAAACTCAGCAGAGAATATGTACTCATATTATCTAATTTAGTAATATTACACAAGGTATATGGAATGAATACGCATCACCAAATTGCACTATGAATGGACTCCGAGCAATAATATATTTTGAATATGTCAAATTTATCCGAAACAGCATCGAACGAATACGTATATGAACTCTCCGTTAAATTTTATTAAATTACGCTGCACTGATAAGAAATTTATTTCAATTCTAGGAAATGATTTTCCTTTTATTTTTCGTTCCATGTTACCTTAAACTTCTTATATATATCTTATTGCTGAATTAAAGGTATCGGTTAGAACGTGCAAATTCACAACTGGAATAAAACGGACGAAATTTTGTGTATTTTTTCTTTCCAATTTATACAGTGGAAAACTACGAAGCATTTTTATGATAATCAATATTTTCACTCGAATAAACCAAGAAACTGCGACTGATCTTCATTTTAATCTGCACATGTTTTCGCGCGAACAAGTTACAAAAAGGTCAATATAGATGTAGGTCTCTCAATAGAGAAGATTCCTTTTCTCCTTCTATTTTCTACTGCGTTTTCTCATAATAGCATATTTGGCTTCCAAACTTCATTTCTAGCTTTCTTTATAAAAGAAAAGACAGAAAGAATTTTCAGAATAACTATAAATACACGTACAGAAAGAAACACAATAAGTTAGCGCTTAGCTGCTGGTACGTTCAGTTACGTAGCACAGAAGTTTGAAGTACGGAAACGAAAAAACGATGACGTTGAAGCATATTTTCTACCATGAAAAATACTGAAAGCGTAAGTAAAGTGAATGAATCGCGTACAGTTATTTTCTTCGTTGTCAGATTTCCAAGTTACTCGAATGGATCTTTTCATTTCACCAATTTCTTTGAAGATGAAAAATTACCTTTGATATAGTACGGAAAGAAAATGTGAAAATACATTTGTTTTTCTTGAATTGCATCGTAATATCAATTCGGTTGCGATATATCTAAACAACAAGGTGCTGCGAAAAGACGTTTTTATGACTTTGTTGGCTGCAGTTATTTGAACCGCAGAGTCTTAATTGAAACTACTATACGAATATAGTATAATGAAACGTATACAATCAAGCTAATTGAAAAGCTACACGATGGCAAAATAGTTCGAAACAACAAACCGTAATAAACGAACGTACGAGATTCGGGTTTACACTTGGCACAAGTACACTTACAATGAAAACTAGATGAAATGTGATGTTGCTATAAAGCAAATCTGCCACCGCCGTGCTTAATCCATTTTGTTTTCCATCGATCTCCTCCTCTCTTCCCTTTTACATCGTTCGTGACAATCGTGACCAAGACCAGTTGTATAACAAGAAAAAAAGAAAGTACGATGCTGAATAACCATAAAAACATGCTTAGTAGAAAATTTCCTCTACTTTTGTAATGTCCGAGTGGACAAATTGAAAGCTGTAAAAGAAAAGTAGATCCTATTAAAACTGTATCTATTAAGATAAAAGCAACCGACTTCGATAAATTAACGTTTTTCTCAAGATTTGATAAAAAACTCTAGAATTAATTACTGAAATGGAAGTATTTGAAAGTGTTGACGAAATATTGGTACGATAGGTCGATAGTTGAAAATAAACTAATCGGTGAGCGACCTTTGACAACGCTAGCATTGAATAAAGATACAAGAGAGAAGATACGACTACGTACACGTTGGTACTCGAAGAGTAAGGGTCGTGAATATCGGTTTCCAATATGACGCCCGGGATGCCTATATTCGTAGGAGTTAATTCAAAATATCGTGAATAGTGTAGCATCTTGCAAGATTGGACATTCCATTCTATACATATACTTGGAGGGCATACGCCTAATACATACGTCGCAGTGTTACGTTACCACCCGGTTGCCACCGTCGTCACCACAAATCCGTAAGATCCGTATAATCCTGTAAAAGCGAATGATAACGGTATCGCTACTATGTAAACCAACGACTGAATTCTGGATTATCGACAATTCGCAACACCCATCTTCCCGGCTTTTAACGTAATGCCAATCTTAAATAAGGATACGCACGATTGCAAAGAAAAAGCAATTGAAACTTATAGCGAGGGGAATATCATTCTATCGACATCTAACATACTGAATCGACATACTAAATCATGTACATTCATATATTTTTATCGTTACAATTTTGAGAAGTCTGAAATATCAAAGCCCTCCTATATCAATTACCAGCAAAATAAATATCTTAAAAACAGGGAAAAGTCAATTTCTACAGTAACCGACTGATAATCACCGATATCATTACATATGATGAAACACGCGAATCCAAATTAGCTATCGTAAATAAGTGATTCACCATGGCGATTGTAACTGATCAATGTGCACTAATAATATAATATTTCGATACGATTAAAGGTGAATATGTAACATATGGCACGAGCCATCACGTAACGACATCGTCACGATCAACGACCGATCGATGACGGATAAAATGTTGTAATTTGCAACGGGCGAAAAATTATCGTCCAGTATCGATCAATTATTTAATTAGTAAAATTTTTGGTCTAAATGATTAATAATGTAAAAAGATATTTATTCAAATTCTATCTTTACATGTATCGCAAATAAAATAATTAATATTTTCTCGGTCTGTGCATCCAACGTGTGCCCAACCTTCACATTCGTCATACTTGGATCATTGAAAGTATGACGAATTTTATTTTATTTTTGAAAAGTAGTTCTGGGCAGCCACTTTCCTTCTAACTGTTTTGGAATTTCAGACATTTTTCTGCGGCAAAACTTTGGCGGAAGATTGCATAAATATCTCGTAATTTAATTTCAGTTCCCAACAGATTGAACTTAAAAAGATGAAAAATATTTTGCCTGGACTGGTCGATGGCTGATTGGATGGTAATGGACGACAGTTGGATGGTAGCAACAGGATAACAAATTATTAATTAATAATTAAATTTTTTATACCACAGTTAAGTAAAGAAGTATTGAGAAATTGAATAGTAATTTGAAAATTTTCTACTAAATCTAAACATGCAAAATTATGATGATTACACTGATAACTTGACTCAAATTAGACTAGACAAAACTTGATAAAACTAGATCGATAATTTCTCTCTTGAATTTTCATCTTACTATTTGGAAATACCGACTTTACCATCGCATTCTAAGTTTTTAATATGCTGTGAGTAAAACAATGACACACATCAAAAATATAAAGCTACTCCAAAAGATGTTCTTTCGGAATAATAATATCGGTGGTCGGACGTCGCGCGACAAAAATTTATTATTTTCTAGGTATTGTGGACATATCACACGAAATATCTGATCGATAAGAAGAAAAATCTTGGGAAGATGTTGCGGAGATCTTGCGAACCGAGAGAATAGAAGAGAATCTATAAAACTATAGGCGAATCAAATAAAAATAATAGGAGAGATCCCATAAAATTATGAAACAAAACGAAATTAAAAGCAAGTGCTTTCCTATCTTACTTAGTATAATCGTGAATTGTGAAAGTTTATTTTTACCGAAGTTTCAAACTTTCAATAAGAGGTGATTAAGACAATAAAAGTTAAGATAAATAAAAACTCAGACGTTGAAAAATACTGACAGCTAATAAACTGGGGAACACGAAATCGCAGTCTTACCAATGACACAAGTCACATTTTACCTGTTCTACCTTATCCATAGAACGTGGAACTTCATAACTGACCATCGGAAAGAACTTGGTCGCTCGGATGATACCAACCGATATCTTACAATTACAATATGAATATGTCTAATAATCGTTCATCCTAACGCAGAATTATATGCAACTTATATATTACCGTAACATAAACTTCAAGGAATACAGTGACAGCTTTTTAAGCTTTTGAGAGTGATATTTTACTCAAAAAGAACTACAAAGTAAAAACCTACGTCATCTCTATTTATACAGAAATCAATGAAACTATTTAATAAAGCTAACTACAATCGCGAGCCAATCAGCTCGTATTATTTCTTATATAATTAATAACTGTATTACGTACTGTAATGCGATTGGTAATCATATATGAAATAATACTGATTGCCCGAGTTTCACCGGCGTGGAGATTGCTGCGAGTGGAGACATGTAGCAACCAAACACACGATCGAGAAAAAAGAACGAAAAAGAATTTTAAATACTATTCAATTGTTATAATAATGTATAATAAATTAATAAGCGAATGACTGTTAATAACATAAACCTAATAATAGTATACGAAGGCAGCGGAATAGCAGTCGAAATATTACGCAATTAATTAATACGTCGCGAAAAACGAAAATTGACACATCCGAACGCTACAACTTTCAACACCAGAATGACGCTCCCCGCGACCCTCAAATACCCAACCGACTGGTGATGTGTGCTTACGTCACGGTAAGTCGATTATATCGAATCAACGAGTTTCCGAATGTTATAATACGTACATATCTTTACACTGAGCATTAACGAGTACTTTATATGTAATATAACTAATTTTATAGATTGTTTCCATTATTCGTAGATTGCAATCATGCGTTGCAATTTTCTGGAGCAGAAGTATGTACAAGTATAAAATTCTATACTTCGTTTGCGATTATAGAATATCTATCCTATATTCTATCTACATTTATTCTATATTTTATTAGTAATTTCATAGAAAACTTTAATTTTAATTCAAGATTATGGTACAGACGAGCTATATGTTATACATATGTACATATTAATTATGTTACACATTATAGAGTTCCCTTACCACTTTAATGTCATTCCCAACATTACCGATGTAATATATAACCAATGTAATCAACCATTGATAACATATATTTTATAAACTTGCATTCATATCATGACGACAGATGACACTTTAATAGTTTCGAACACCATTTCTGGCAGCAAGAAAATAATTTCGGCAAGTAGCTTTCAGTGCTCAAATGTATATTCGTCGTTTTTAAGATTTATATTACAAGCTTTTCTCTAAAGGGCATAGATTTTCTATACAAAAAAATAGATAAAAATCATGTTTCTGTAAAATGTCAATTTTAAATCATATTTTGCATTTAAGGAGACTAACCTCTCTTTTACCTATTTCAACAATTCATAGAAAAGTTTTAAAAAATTACTCACATATAGTGACGCGATTAAACATGTATGAAGCTATTTTATTTCACGAAGAGGGAAGTAAGGACTTTAAGATGTCGTTTCGTTACATCAATCCCGAGTTAAAAGTCGATAGACAATTCAATTTTCAAAGACATGTAAATGAATCCATAAATTATTTTGTTCAAAGAATAAGTAGGAATATTAATACACATTTAAAGGAAAAAATTTACCGAAGACAGAAAAAGCAGAACAAGCGTGTAACACCCGAAGAAAGCTTAAAAAGTGAAGTTGAAAATAATATAAAATTTGTAAGAGATGACTCTGTCCTTAATGGTGATCTCACATGTCAAACAATCTTAAACAATTCATCGGATATAAAATTAATCATTTTTGATAAGGAATATGTATTGAAGAAAAATGTACCTTCCATTACTAAAATAGAACTACCATTGTGCATCTTAATTAATTTTCCAGTTTATCCTTCTAAATTTGAAGGAATAAATATAGACAAATCAAAAACAATTTTTAACTGGTATAAAAATGAAAATAATAAGTGGGTACATGTAGGAGAAGGATTTTTATATGTTCCAAGTTTTTCTGATTTGGGATGCAAATTGAAAATATCATGTATTCCAAAGAATAACGTAGAATCTGGACCTATAACAGAGATTGTATCAAATAATGTTATAGAAACTGGACCTGCCTCGTGTCTTTTTAATACCAGACATGCTTTTACTAAAGATAAATTGTCAGGTAAAAAGTAAGTTTTAAGTGAAAATATAATTTCCAATTTAGTTACATTTATTTAACATAATTGTTAAAATGAAATTTTAGTTTCAGAGTTACTTCGTACAATATATTAGCAAACATATATTCAGAAACTTCTGTCTCGAAGGAAACTTTATATCCATACTGCCCACATTATGCTTTATCTATGGATTATAGAAAATTACTAATTCTTCAAGAATTAACAGGTATTTTTTTTAACTGGATTATATCAATGTTTTAAATTGAAAATAAAAAAATATAAATGGTATTGTTAAATTTCTACAGGATACAATAGTGACATAATATGTCTTCAAGAAGTAGATAGTTCAGTATATGAAAATGATTTGCAAACGTTTTTAAGTATACTAAACTATGGTAGTATATATAATTTAAAGAACGATCTAAAGGAAGGTCTCGCAATATTTTATAATCAGGACAGGTTTGATCAATTGTCCTGTGATTGCAAGGTTATTTCTCAAGGCACAGATTTAGATGAATTTAATACTGTTTGGACGCAAATTCAGAACAGCCGCGTAAAGCAAACATTCTTAAACAGAAATACGATTATTCAGGTAATAGAATAATTACACTTTATTATTAAATATGATTTACGATAATTATTTATGATATATATAATGCATTATAGACAGTAACACTTCGATCTAAAGAAAATCCTGAAATTTTAATTGTTGGCAATACACATTTATATTTCCGTGCAACAGCCGGTCATATACGTTTGTTACAAGCATATTATGGTTTATCATATTTACGCACATTTGCCAAAAAAGTGAAAGAAGAGGTACTTGCAAAAACTTAATCGAATGAAAATTGAAATGTTTAATGCAATTAATGATGCATTAAAAACTTACAGAATCCCGAATACAACGTTAGTATTTTATACTGTGGTGACTTCAACAGTGTCCCAGAAAGTGGCGTTTATCAATTAATAACTCAAAATTACATACCAGAAGATCATGCTGATTGGAAATCTGGTTAGTTTTATGGTTTTTATATAATAATTTCTATAAACTTTGATTTATAACAATCATATTCTATTATATCATAGATGCTGAAGAGCATGTACAAAATGTGTCTATTAAACATGACACGAACTTGTCTAGTGCATGTGGTACTCCAGAATACACAAATTACACAGCTACCTTTTCTGGTTGTTTAGATTATATATTTTATCAAACGGATTATTTAGCAGTTGAACAAGTTATACCATTGCCGAGTAAAGAAGAACTTAGTGCGTATACAGGTCTTCCATCTATAGTATCACCAAGTGATCATATATCATTGTGTGTTGATTTGAAATGGTCAGAATAAAAATATATACATAGCACTCGATTAACATTCTTCAATCCATTTCAACAGTGCATCATTTTTTAATATTTTTGTTACTATCTCCTCTGAAGGGATTCAATCTGATTATATGTGATTCAAAATATAAAAATATGTAAATTTTCAGTTATTATTAATTTATTAAATAATTTCAACTTTTTGTAGAATTTTTATAAAACGTACACAATAAAATTACTTTTTAGTGTTTTTCAGAATAGTATTTGTAATCGAAGTTACGATACAGCGAATAGTTAAAAAATAATCTTTGTATTCTAATCTAAACTAAGAAATGAAAATCTTATGCATAACTACAATCTACTTAAATTATTCCGTATATAAACGAATAAAGTTAAAGAAATATTGTTTGCGCATTTACATTTGTATTCTAGAAGAGGATTTCACATCCATATGGTACTATCACATTAATTTTTTAATTTATGATTACCAAAGTGTACATTCACATTTTAGTAATATGAAATAGCAGTGTAGTATCACTACATATATGAATGAACGGTGATAATTTACAAAATTTTTTACATAGATTATATTATAATGGATTTTTTAAACTAACAGAGGCCTGCAGGGTAAATAAAGTTTGCTTCTTTTTTATCGTCTATCTAATTACATATAAAAGTTATAATAAGCTTTGAAAAAACAATTCTATGATGCTCTATAAGTTTCACAATGCTAAAATTCTATATCTAAATAGAACCTCCTTTCATCTTATCCCATTGACTTAAAGTGATTTGACATAATATTAATTATTCATTCACAACGAAAAACACTAGTTGGTGATTTATTTCTTTAGATAGTACAATGTTAAAAATTCAGTTAACTATTAAATTATTCTACGATTCGAAAGGTCATTATATATAATTAAATAGATATATGAAAAACTACTGTATAAATTATTACCTCAATCTTTAATTTTGTGATCTTTTTATGCTTTCAAAAATATTAGAAATAATGCTTTTATCGTACTATTGCTTTTAGTAAGATATACCTGTTAAAGAAATTCATTACCTGCAGACCTCTGCCTAAAAGAACTTTTCTATTCGTTCCGTTAATATAACACCGCCTACTGGGTTTTGTATAAAGAACATGTGCTGTGCACATTTTAACGATCTTCTTAATGATCGGAAAATTTTAAAGAAAGGTGTGTATATATATATATTTTTTTTTTTTTATATATGTATATATTACCACCTGCAACGCGTTTGCACTGGAATTACAATCTATTAATCTTTCCACTTTTTTCAAAATTTACTTAAAATTTAATTTTTCTCTGACAGGTTAAACGTCAAAAGTTGTTCAACTATGTAGTTATTACAAATAATAAAAAAAGAGTGCTTAAGTAAGAATCTATTACATAACACATTTAACAAATAAGGCAATGAAGTTTTTCGATATCTTGTTACACTGAATTTGTTAAAATATAATTCGATACGTGAATTTCGACACGTAAATGCTCTTAAATAATTGTACACGTAAATCCTCTTAAATAATTGTACACGTATGATATTAATGAACAACTATTTGAAGGGCAATTTCACTTTCGTACTCTAATAGAGCATCTACAATAGTAATGAGAACAATTTTTCAGCGTGTATTAATTGGTCGAAACGCCTAATATCGAATGAGAACTCTTTACAAAGCTAGTTACCTTTATGAACGTATGAAAGTATCACGCAGATGTGTTTTGTGATTGATAATAATACCTGTATGGCTTGAAACGACACTTAAACGAATCTGTTATAGTAACAAAAATTTCCTTTCGGTTACCAGTAAGAAAAGATGTAATACTAGAATTTACATATTTGTAATTGGCGTTTGCGCAACTGCTTAAGATCACATTCCCCTTCGTGGAGCACTCGGAACTAATAATTGTAATGCCGTCATCGCGTCTGGGAACAGTGAGTGATAATTTACAACTGGCACGTAAGCAGCTGTAATTACTCGACCAGCAAACCATCTACCATGCAACGAATTGACAGCCGCAACTGCTGTCGCTATTGACGGGCACTTAACGTAAACGTTACCCTGAGGTGAGGCTTGGTCCACGTACACATGTAATACACCACCGTGTTTGTTGCATTCTTCGATAACATCATCACGAATTTCTTTGGACCAATGCGGATATGTCTCACTGAAACGAAAAATCATTGTTTGAATTTAATCTTTGCATAATTATTAAACAAATTGTAATTATTTAACGTAGTGTTACGTTATCATTTCTGAACATACATATAATGATATGCATGTGAGATATTTTAAGATAACATAATTTATCTAGCATATTCGTTCCCCCAGTGAAAGAAGTGATCTAATAACTAGGTCTACAGATATGCCTGTTACATGCTAAGAAAATTACAAGGACTTACTTTTGTGGTTCGAACATATTAGATAACATAAAGCACTGTGTCGCTATAGGAGGAGCAGCTTGTGGAGGTGGTTGCGGTGTTGACACAACTGGAGCCATATTTAGTGCATTTGCAGCTGCAGGGGGAATTTCAAGTCCAGTTCCCTCCGCTAATTTGAACATTAGCTGTAACCTAAATATTTTTAATATTAATTAGTAACTTATTAAAATGCAAAATAATGATCAATATAAGAATATTGTACCTTCCAGTAGCACCAAGATCGATACCACTTCGATCTAATTCGTCTGTGTCAAGAAGAGATGGACCCTGTATTAAGTCTGTACGTTCTGTAACATTACCGACTTTCATAGGTCTTCCAGCAAGTTCAAAGCCATTCAACTGTTCCAAAGCTTTTTTTGCATCATCAGCATTTCTAAACTATAATAAAAATAAGTATATTTTAAAGAAAATACTAATATTATGATTGAATAATCTATAATATATTTTAATATATACAGTCAAGAATCCATAGCCTTTGCTTCGACCGGTTTCCGGATCCATGATCAGTTGAATGTTATCAATTTTTCCAAATGGTTCGAAAATGCCACGAAGCATATCTTCTGTAATATTAAAATGTAGTGATCCAACATATAACCTCATAGGTCCGGTCTGACCTTTTGGCATCAGATTTGGCATGGAATTACCCATGCGATTCTTTTCAGCTTGAGTGTGTTGTACTACTATGGGAACACCGAGAAGCTTCTGACCTGACAAACCAAGTGCCTGCGAAAATAATGAAATAATTATAAGAATAAACATAATATCACATATATCAGTTAATATCATAATATCATAATATCAGTTAATATATATTAACTCACCAATGTCACACTTTCTGGATCTTTGAACTCTACATATGCTATACCCTTAAATCTTCTTGTTTTGTTGCATGTGATAAGTCGGACATCTTGAACTTTGCCCACGCTTGAAAAGAATTCTTCCAAATCTCGAGCACGTATACGCTGACTTAATTGCATACAGAACACCGTCCTGGCGTCCCGTTCCTCTGGCGTTAGCTCATCATTTCTGCTGAAATGAATATAAGACACGAAAAATTAAAAACATTGACATTCTAAAATTTATCACATAAAAAATTATACACGCAAAAGTGATGCAACCCTAAGTTTCGTGCTTTAAAATATTTTGTGGAAAAGTTTTAAATTTTGAAATATGTTATTTTTATATTCTTAGGCTATTCTGCATTTTCTACCAAATAATGAATTCATGCAAACTTACATGCCAAGGGGACTGACACCCTTTCCAAATGATAGTCTTGCTCTGGGAAGTGTAATTGGTGTGAGGGATCGCTTCCTTCTTCTGTCTCGATCTCGGTCTCTATCCCGTCGATCCCTATCTCTATCGCTGTTATCCCTGTCTCTATCGCGGTCTCTCCGATCTCTTGATCTTGATCTACGCCGACGGTCTCGATCACGATCACGATCGCGCTCTCTATCTCTGTCACGATCTCGATCTCTGTCTCGATCTCGGTCGCGATCGCGACGATCTTTCTCCCGACGGTCCCGTGATCGAGAGCGGGAACGAGAACGATGCTTGCTCTTCCTGTAAAAAAACGAAACCAATAAAGTGTACTAACTAGTTTTTTTAATAAAAACCTATAAAACTAATTTGTATTTCATCATGTATGTACATGACATAGTAAATCTGAGTAAATAATAAACGAAACTTGATAATTTTAAGCTTAATTTGTACAATGTCATTTTTTAAATTGTAATATTTCCACTTATTAATCCGAACCCTTAGTGATAATAAAGTTTCTAAAATTAGCTTTTATTTTCACGGTACGACTTAACTAATATAAATAATCAAATAAGTAAATAATCCTAATATTAACCCTTTGCGGACTACCGCCGCATGTATGCGTTCTGCGTAAACCATCAATTTGGCCGAAGAATTCATATATGCGTTTGGCCAAAACAACTAATAGAGCCGAAAGACTCATATATGTATCCCACGTAAATGCGTCGCTATGATCGAGAAACTCATATATCTCATATATGCGTATATATAAAAGACTCATATGTAGGTCATTTTATTTATCTTGTGGAGAATCTGTTCATGTACATATGTCTAGAATTTGACATCTTGAAGCGGTATGAACGAAAATCGCGTCTAAGCAAAAATGTGCGCTAGCAATTTTAAATGACTATCGCAGCAGCAGCTCGGCCCCACGGTGGTACGGTTGACTTCGAACCGTCCCCCCGCCCCCGCAAAGGGTTAATAATTTTTCATTAAATTGTATAATTAAACACATGTGATAAAAATAACCCAATCAATATATTATGAAATATAACATCTGTACAAGTGTTATTATTGCATGTTTTAATCATCATATTCTATTTTGTTTAACGATCCTTTTTTTATTACATTTCAGATTTTTAACATAATCTGTAGCACAGATATTCTTCCTAAATACTTACCATCTTCAGGTCTAACCTTTGGAATTATGAAAATAACCAGCATTTACACTAATTGTATGGGGTCTATAACAAAGAGAATATAACTTCAAACAGTTATATGTATGTACCAAATGACTAATTTGAAATATTCACATACAATCGAATATGTATTTCAATCTATAAGGCTAAAGGTTCAGATAAAGTAGTTTATTTATAGACACATGTGTTTTATCATATTATAAATCATGCATTAAAATTCAATTTTAAACTAATTTAAAAAATCTAATACTTCGATAAATTTTTATAACAACAGATATTTCTCTCGTAAAACAAGGATTTTAAAAAATTCAATCCATTTACTTCTTCAGTCATGTTTTTTCTATTATTAACTATCATAATAGTGTTATATAAAAGAATGCATATAATAATATAACAAAAACAAAATAATTAAACTTATTTATTTTGTGCTCCTTACCATTTTTACTGAAATTATAATAATTTCCGGATAAGTAATCGTGAAGCAAGTCTTATTATTATCGGTTAACCAAGATAAACTACAATTTTTTATGAGATCCAAACGACGGATAGAACAATCAAATTACATCGGAAGATATGAAAAGATAACAAAACATTCAGGGTTTACGTTTAAGCATGACTAATTATCATTTTCGTTTACCGCCTTTCAGTAGCGTACGTTACTGACACGTAAAGTCATTACCGTTACTTGTAGAAATAAAACATTTGTTTATATATCTTAATGGATTTAATGGTTCAAATATTAATTTTAATAGTAAGCACAAATTGTGTTTACAAATTGATTATAATAGGTGAAATATGCTTACCCAGATGATTTACGGCTAGACCCATTCTCCTTGGAGGATTTGTCTTTGGATGAGGAGTCCTGCTCCTACGAACAGCAAACAGTTGAATGCCATGCCAGCCAGCCGATGTGGCAGGGACGCGCGATCAAGGGGACAAAAAGCAAATCATAGAACGTTAGTAAATTTTATAAAGATAAACTATGTACATATTGTACAATTTAAATTTTGACAATAGTTTCAAAATAAAATATGTCTCAATAATGAAGTTCTGTCTTCTGTTAAAAAAAAATTTTTTGTAACCATGTAGATAACTCTCCTTTGAACACTGTTATCGAAGATCTATTGCTGCTGGATGGTGATGCACTCTCGTGCTCTTTCTCTTTTTCCAGGTAGATTATATTGGTCTGAGGGGGCTAAGATGAGGACACAGAGAAGAAAGAGAGAGAGAGACAGAGAGAAACGGGGCGAGCATAGTGTTGCGACGCCTCGCACACACCTGGCTCAAACTTACCAATCGTTTTATCGGGTTTTAGGAAAGCATTGCAATCTTGGGTTGAGCATGCCTTGGTCTTAAACTACCAATGGCCAACCACACATCCTTTTTCTTCTGCAAAAGAGAGCCCTCATCAAAGACAGTACGTTTTTAATGTAACACGAAATGTGAACCCTAATTGCTAACCTACAACCCCTGCATGTATAATTGATTTAACTATCTCATAATTAGGAACAAAACGATCAACGATCATTTGCAGCTTCCAGTAGATATACCACAAGATGATTTAGCTGTACAGAGAAAATGTTTCACATGATTAAAAGCGAACATACACATGGTATATGGCACTAATACAATGAAATGATGATAATGGTGTTACATGTATATGTTACGGATGTTATATCTTTTAATCTACCACGAATATAAAACTAATCCTCTAGTCAATTACCAATTCTTCAGTAATATTGATTGTACAATTTCAAAACATTTTCTCATTTGAACCATATAACTTATTTCCTGCTTGCCAATTTACCATGCATTTTGTTTGTGAAGTACTATATCAATGTACATTCAAATTTTAAATGAAACAAATAATGTTATGTTGATGGAAAATCTTAAATATTACAAAAGATGAGAACACCATAAGCATCTTAGTGGACTACCATTAGTAATTGTAGTCATATAGTTAAAAACAAAGGTCTACCATATGATGAAAAAAGTAGACTTTAATAATATACATTTCTTGGAGTTTTTAATAACATACATAACACATTGAAAAGACATATTTAAATATTTAGCAATCTCAAATTGCTAAATAGATTAAATCTGATTATTACATCTGCCCTGTCTATAAAACATGTAGAACTTTCAATAAGAACTATTTTGTATCTCTTGTACTATACACATACATTGTAATTTAATATCACGAATATTCATAACAGTTAAAATACAATTCTTCATTAATACCACTGTTCCCTTTAATTTTAGAGATCTTAAACAATTATAACAACATATGATTCCCTAAAAAAGGGAATCAATATATGATTATAAATAAGATGTATAAATAAAACTCCTATGAATTAAAAGAAAACACAGCCAATGTGAAACTGCTTGAAATTTTAAAATCCGACAAATACCTTTGTTGTTCCTCCTAACAATGCCGAAGGTACATAGTAAAAATCAATAAATATTATGCCCTTCTACTGCAAAAAATACTATAGACAACGATTTTATTGATTCTACATATAAAAGTTATTCGATGCTTACACAAATAAGTTGATTCATTTTACCACATATAAATGTTATGAAGATAAATAGAATAGCATGGCACATGGCAGAACAGCACCTAACAAATCCATCTTTCATTTCTACATTTCTTTTTCTGTTTTAAATAAATTAATATAAACAATCTTTATACTTTGCATGTGTATTTTCCTTTGTCTCTCTATAACCGTAAAATGGTGGCAGTAACAATTCTATCTACGTCGTAAAATAATAAACGTTACGATTTCTGAGAAAAAAATTAGAAAAAAAAAAGATCAGAAATAGATAAAGAAAAAAGAATTAAGTAAAAATGATGTTAGTGATGGCTTTTCTTAATACCTCGTATTTCAAGTGCATTCTAGGAACTCGCTGCCGAACATCCTACGAGCGCGAGGGTACATGTTACGTACCATCTATAAGTACAGAAAACGGAGGTATTGATCAATAGTCGGTATGAGACAAGGGCGTACTTTGTTCTACATGTATATATGGGAAGGAAAGGACGATTCATATTTTTCTCGATCGCAACACGACAGAACATACCCGGAACGGTACGGCGCCGTATTTGTATTCTTGCGCGTCGAGATTAGGTAGACTTTATAGGACAAAAAAAGTCAGGATCTCGAAGGAGCAAACCGAGACAAACAAAGAAGTAGAGAAAAAAAAAATTAAGCCTTACCCCCTTCTTATATGGCGCCTCCAGCATTGCCTCGACATCCAAATCCTCCGCCATAGCGCGAGTCGGTGAGCTTTCTGAAATACCACGCATTAGCACTCGATAATCTAAAATACGGTGGTCGAATTGAAAACTCTATGAGGATATTGTGTATAACGTACAGACTAACAAACTCTCGCATACGATTTAAACGTTTAACAATTTACTGAAAACGCAAGATCGATAAAGAACGTTAGTGAACAAGAACGCAATTATATGCGACGATGACCAAAGAAAATGGAAGACCGGATGTGAATGAACGAACCAAGCGCCACCTTCACGGAAGTGCCGAATACATTATTTTTGCAATTGAGTTTCCGAGTAACCATAACCATACAACCATTTCTAAAATGTCCCTAGAGGTTCTTGATTGACTTTTTACTGATAGGTTTCATATTTTTTATTTGATAATTATAGAATTAGATAATTATAGAATATCGTCCGAAAATTGAGTCCTAACTAGTTACGAGAAATCAACATGGAAGACAAGAAAATCCTCGTTCTGCGCATGTCTGACATATTATAAATGTCTCAGACAAAGAGAGATATATTTTACTCATCTCTGTCTGTCTCGTAGGAACGAGGTCCTTGTTGATCTTCCATGTTGATTTTTCACAACTAGACACAACTCAATTTTCAAACGCTTATCCCTAGCGAGTGTCAAGGATTGAATTATATGATCATGCTCCCGACATAACTTATTTAACAGATAATAGATAAACTATAATAATTTAAAAAATTCACAAATGATTTTATATACGTATATATTTATTACAAATGTTTGTAAAATATTTACTTGAATTATTTATACTATTATATATTATATATGCATATAAATATATGAATTACATTTTTAAAATTAATTAGTATTTTACAGGTTATACAAAAAAAAAAATGAATCGTATCATCAAACAGATCGACTATATTTTTTGTTAATAATAGAAAGATTTCTTTGTAAGAAATTCGATAGGCAAATTTTGAGCGAACTCTATCGGAGAAACTTAGAAATATATTCTTCGCTCTAGAGCACATAGCGTATCTCAGAATCTGTTTTAACGCTTTAACTGTCCTAAGCTTGCATGACGTAACGGATTGGCGCAGTTTGCCTAGTGGCCATTTTGTTTTCAATTGCACGGCTGATTAAGGTATTTTATATAAAGATATTTCGTGTAATTGTAGGCTATTTAGGCGATTAATGTAGTCGACGAAATATTTAAGAAAGTTTTAAAGGAATTTTACCTATATTCTTTATGACAACTATTTTACATGCTAATTGAAAATCCTATTTAGTTTTGGATAAGGTTTTTTTTTATCAAATTTCACGTTCTATTATCTCTTTCTCTCTTTATCCTCTTTTATATTTTTGTAATTGCTGATTTTGGTAATCTTTATTAAATAATGATGTACGACATATGGAATAAAGCTGTTTTCCATTTTGACTATTTCTTCTTCCAGAGTATCAGAAGAAAAATTTATATTTAAATACATATTCGAGCATAATTTAACGTGATTAAATTTTTAGAAACTCTGATTAGCATCGGAAATACACTGAACATTAATTTTTAAGACATCAAACGTTATCTCATATGTTTACCTGAAAATGAGTATAAGTATTGTATACTCTATAATATCGTATTATTATCAATTGATTTAGATTGATAATCATGTATAATGTAAATTATACTATTTCTAAAAATATTATAATCATTTGTATTATAATATAACAAAGTATAAGAATTGTAGAATTATATAACCACATAAAATTAAAATAATTTTAATCAATTGAAATAATTAATTACAATGAAATATAAAGATATAGATAAGAATACAATCAAAGCTGAATTTCTATAATATATATTGCATTGTAAAAAAAATAAATGGATGAAATTCATATATATAGAAATTATTGAAGACAAAATCCTAGCTTTGATTGAATTTTGTTTATATTAATGGCAATTTAAATACATTTTGATCTCTCGCTATAAGTCCACTTGTCTCTTGCATACGCGTACATTTAAAACCAATCAGATAAAGGCTTGGTAAGAAGAAATGAGCAGTGTACTCATAGAAGGCAGTTTCTATCCTTATAGGTGTCCATCTGTCCATTCAGCGTGGTGAGAGAGGCAACAATGGATTCAAAACGGCATGAACGCAGTTCCAAGTCCAATACAGATTCACCACCAGCTCCACCTTCGCCTCCTATGTATAGTGCAAGTTATACAACATATGATGGGTACAAAAACAGAATGTCGTCGCGCCGTTCACCTTCACCCTTGGAGTATAGAAGCAGTAGAACTTCCCGAAATGACTCGCCACAAGACAGACGTAGAAGAAGACGCAGTACTTCAAAATCTTCTCCAACTAGATCGTACAAACGATCTCGATCCCCCGACAGAGATAAAGATCGAGACAGAGATAGAGATCGATCGCGGAAATATTCCCGGAGAGATAGATCAAGGTCTAGGTCAAGAGGAAGATCGCGTTCCAGAGATAGGAGACGTAGTCGCAGTCGTAATAGGAGTAAAGATAGACATAGAGGTAGAGAAAGCCGCAGATACCATAGAGCACCATCGTACGAGTCAGATACAGCTGAAGATAATACAGAAACAACTGTATCTCATCCAGTTGTTCCTCCACAATCTAATGCTTTCAAGAATGATGGTAGTTTTATGGAAATGTTTAAAAAAATGCAAGAACAAATGCAACCTGCACAAAAACCGGCGACTTCTGTTTTGGAAGAAAAAACTGTTGTTCCTCCACCTTTGATGGTAGGAAAGAGGCGAGGAGGTAGAATTTTAAAAACTGGAATGGTTGCCAAACCAAAGACTGAACAAACTGTTGAACAGCCCAAGGATGCTTGGTCACTCTATATGGCTGAAGTGAAAAAATACAGAGAAGTTTGCTGTCAGGAAGAAGATAACACAAGACCATTGGTTAAATAGCTGATTTTATTTTCGACCATTTTCCATTTTGTTACTTTGTTTTTATCTACAATGAATGTGCTTTCAAAAGATGCTGTGTTCTCTTAATTACGTCATGGTTGTATTTAAATATACAAGAATAGCTATAAACCAACTTTAAAAAAGAGCTCCATGTATACTAAAATTATTTAAAATTTATAAAAGCTTTGAATTAAAGCTTTCTATTATTTACCAAGAAAAACTTCTATAGAAATGTATGCAAATATGAGGAAGCTTTTCCTTTTCTCAATTACTAGATAGAATGTACAGTATATGTTATTCAAAAATTATAAATATATAGTATCTTAAATTCTTAAATATTTCGAGTTAAAGAACATTATTAATGTAATATGAGAATAAAAACAAGGACTGCAGTGAGAAAGCAATTAATGTTTGTGATAGTGTACTATGTGTTGCAAGAGACAAACTGACTAAAGCGAGAGACAAACATGTAAAGAGTTTGCCTTGTGGGAGAAAGGGAGGGTGACAGATTGTAGCAATTTCAATAAATATAATACATTAAATAACTTGTAACTTGTTAAGCAGCATCAATATGGTTAAATATACAGAACTTGGAAATGCGCCGAAATCAGAAACCTCCGTCGAAATGAAATCAATCACAGCACCATATGACCCAAGATTCCCAAATCAAAACCAGACAAGGTAAACAAAACATAAATTGATGTATTTCAATTCTTATAAACTGTTAATGTATAAGATTGCTTATTCTTGTTTATTTTGAATACAGATATTGTTACACTAGTTTTGTGGACTTTCAACGTTGCAAAAAACGACATGGTGAGGATTATGATGCGTGTAAATATTTCAAAAAAGTATATAATGCAATGTGCCCAAATAGTTGGATAGCAAATTGGTATGAACAAATTGAGAAAGGAAATTTTCAAGGAGACATAATGCATTAGGGGCATCACATTGTAGCTATGCCACTTTAGTAATATTGTTTACACAGTAACAGGAATTTATAATTCTACCTTCCTGTTTGTAAGATAATATTGAATAAATTAATAATAGTTTGACTTCTATTGAGTTCTGTTAATCAATACTATTTTTATTTCATTATAATTACTGAATATAAATAAAAGTTGTACAAAATTTAAGTATTTCACTATTTTATAATTTTATGGATACAAATTAATATCTATAATAATACATAAACCATTTTCATATTATTAACCTCAAATCTAAAATTATTATTTACTATACATTGTTCACATATAATTTCAAGTACATACGATATTGCATAAATTAGTATATGTATTTCACGTCTTATGCTAAATAGTTTACAAAAAATATTAGATTAAGTCTACCATAAAAAGTAATACACAATTTGTAAGAAGTTGTGCAAAAGCTTGATTATAACTGTATATGTAAATCAAACTTTACATCTAATTTATCTGGGTAATTACTTGATATTAAAGGAGTATTATTATCATATATTTTCATAATCGTAAGTCAAAATTTTCAGCTTAAAGGTCTCGGTTATAGTGCTTGTCTATACCAGAAACATTCGATTTATTTGATTACATCGATGAATGTATAATAGAAATTTACTAACTCCTTCTATTGCTAATGTTTTCTCATTTATATAATAGAAATTCTCCTTCAAATAAGTAAACTCGATCAACAGCAATATATTTAATTGGACATTAACTAAAATTTTATTCAGATAAATGGAATTTCATTGTATAGATGAAAAACTTTCCAATCCCTAATCCCTACTATGGACAATAGTCTCATAGAAATCATACATAGATTCGATAGAGTAATGAGGTAGGATTTTACCTTTTTAATGTTTTGTCCTATCCTGATATGCAAGTACATATAATCAGATATTATCATTATACGGAGAAGAAACTTTGCAAAAGTTCAATAGATTCGATGTCAATTTTTCCTATTTTCTTAAATAAAAGAAAATATATGCAAAAATAATTATTAAAATTTGATCAGCACTTGAACGAATTTGTACGAGATTTCTAATGATTTCATGTATAAAAATAGTATAACTGAATAGAAATAAAATAAATTTATATATAAAAATGTTAAAAATTTTTCACTTATACTTCTTATTTTTAAAAATTTCTTTGTTTATTTTTCTTTTAGTACAGTACATACTGTTTACACCGAAGGATAGGATTTTTAAAAATTTCATATTATTGAAATGAAAAGATCCTAAAGTACAAGAGTTTTATATAATGGTTAATGCTAAATAAACATATTAAAATGTATAATCATCGAAAAAGAAAATACACTAAAACCATACATTTTAGCCATAGCAAAATGTAGTACCTCTCTAAGTCATATTTCATTTTCCAGGTATCATTTTTCTAGGGAGATAAAGTTCCAGGGAACCCAAAATCTCTTTCTCTCTTTTTCACCGATAATAGATGAAACAAATAACTGTCATAAAATATTGAGATCTTTATGTGGTAGGAATAGTTAGTTAATATTTAATTAATAATTGATATTACTGTATATGGATATTATTATAATTTCCTTAGTAGAAACGAATCTATGGTCAAATGATTCCGGTTGTTTCCGGACTAGTGCTACCCTTAGCGGCAAAGTGCTAAAGGTGTTCCACGTTAGCATATACAAGAACCCATTTAGTTTCACCACAAATGAGGTATACTCACTGTGGCTTTACGTTACAAGAGCCTATTTTATTGTAAGGTTTTACGGAAAAATTCATACTTCTCTATCTGAGATAGACAAGTATGAGAATAACAAAAATCACCCAATAATTAAGCTTAGTTGCCTGAGAAAGAGAAATTAATCGTTTATTACAATATTTTTTAGAGAAGAAAAGAAAATGTTTCGTTTTAAACGAAATATGAATTAGTGGTATGATGGAATAATTTTAATGTATTCTTTATACACGACAATTTTTTAGATTTAACATTAAATTTACTTTTCTCGCGATAATATTACTGTTATAATAAAACCTAAATTTCGTTTTAATAGTAATTTCAATACTTGATAGAATGTGAATAATATTTCTGACGTAATGCATCTGCTGAAAACGAATTTCTTGATATTTGTATCATCATTTGTATGTCATCCCTATTAGGGGGGAGAGATTCTCCTCGGTGCACCGTAAAACTAAAATATTTTTTTTTTTATTATCATTATTTAATTTGTACTTTACAATTTGTCCAGCTGCACATTCCATAAATTTTTCTAGCTTAATTGCTAAATAACATGTGAATGGTTACCCCCAGCGGGATACTATCTTCCAGTTTGACTATTTTATTTCTTTAGTGAGGTCAGCGGGGTGTTTTCTCTTTTCTTCTTTCTAGGAGAGTTTTGCTCGCTTCAGCAGCCAGCTGGTTTGGATGTGTTGCCGTTCTTTCCTTGTATTTTGCTGCGTACTTGCCGATTTCTTCTTTGACCGTTGGTATTTTTAAGTTTTTGCTTATATCCTCGTAACAATTTAACATGATCCAATGTCAGACATCCTTGAGACAAAGTATGTAAATACAAATTCAAAAATAAAGCTTCTTTATTTTTTTACTTTTTCCAAATTAAACTTTTATTAACGCGCGTGTGAGATCTTTCTGAATAAAAGAAAACCAAATACGATATACTTTGAATTACATTTCCTTATTGATATGTATTCAATTTTTATTTATTAAGTAAGCAAATGTGCTATAAATTATATCGTGTTTGGTTTTATTTGAGTTAGAAAAATGTAACAAGTATGCTGGTAAAAGTTTTATTCATCACTATTTATTCCCCGTGGTTGATCGACTGTTGTGATTTTTCGAGGTTGATTGGCGTTTGCACCGTTTTATGTCGACTAATAAAGCTAATTAACTAGAAGAATTTGTTAGAAATAGCTAATGAAACGATTGCTAAAGATTAGAAATAAATAAAGTAACGATAACGGGAATCAATTTGAGATGACAAGTAACTATTAGCTATGACAAGTAACGAGTACGTACTACGAGTACCCATTTGGTGATAAGTAACGACTAAGGATAACAACTAGTAATGACAACGATTGACAACTAGTGATTTATTTCTAAAGACAATCAATTCAGTGCATCCATAGCGCGATGTACCCTTGAGCTGGGGTAAAGAAACTGGTCGCAGTAAAACTGCTTAGCAACAGGGTGATTTTGCCAGCTCAAAACCCGGGATTACAGAAAAACGGAAACTGTTAGGCCCAAACTCATCGAGCATCTGGATTCCAGAAGATCTGTTAGGCTTTATAATACTTTGCTAGCAAGGAAATAAACAATGACCGATCTTTAACAAACGAATTTTCACTAATTAACGCATGTCTGCAGGTAAATGCCTGCTAAGTAAATTTGCTGAATAGGGAACTAAACATAAAATGTTGTGTCATAAATTCAGTCGCTTGCATTTCCTAACTATCGTAAATAAGAAAAAGGAAAGATTGTTTAAGTTATGACTCAAAGGTCTTAGTTTGTCTTTATATGTTTCCGAAAGTTTCTCGACTTTCAACTCCCTCAGTCCCTCTATCTTTTTTATCCTCAATATCATTTTCTAAGTTCGGCATGTCTAAGATCTCAATTTTAAAAGAAATAGAATCGTTTCTACATCTGCATAATTGCAAAACTTGTTTCTTTTTTTTTATTTTTAATTTGTGCTTTACGATTTGTCCAGCTGGACATATGGTAAATTTTTCTTAGTTCATTACTAAATAACATGTGGATGGCTATCCGTTTTGTGAAAAGTGGTTTCTATTTTCGTAGTGTAAATGTAATATGGTTGCATTTACTGCGGTTTGCTTTTATTTGTTTATCTTGCAGCTATTTTTCTATTTTTGTGATATGTAGTAATATTTTTTTTATTATTTAATTTGTACTTTACAATTTGTCCAACTGGACATTCGGTAAATCTGTAGTAATGTTTTTATTCTTTTTTTTTATTATTTGATTTGTACTTTACAATTTGTCCAGCTGAACATTCGGTAAACGTTCTCGAATATCAGAATTTCGTTGTTGGTAGTTGTTGATATGTTGGCCGTGTATAGTATATATAATATTGGTCCTAAGACGCTTCCTTGCGGTACCCCTCCCTTGATGTTTTTAACTTCAGAGTATGTGTCCTCTTTTTTATTACCAAGGTTCCATTGCTTAGGTATGATTTGAATAAGTGGAAATGTTTTTTGATTGTTTGTAAGAGGCTTTCATAGGAAAGTATTTCGTAGGAAAGTATTGAATTCTTAAAATTGCATTGAACATTATTGTCATTAATCGTATTGCTTTTAGGGGAAGGTTTTTTAAAATTTTACCATTGATTAGGTCGATTCCTGGTGCTTGATTATGATTCTAATTTCTTGTGCTGTTGTACTAGGTATGATGTAGTGCTTGTTAGTTGAGGTACTAGTATTTCGCGCATCTACGTCTGTATGACATTTGGAGTTAGTGTTGTTAATATTATATGGAGTAAACGTGTCACAAAGGTGGTTAGAAAATTCTTCAGCTTGCTCTTCGTTACTTCTGGCCCATGTGTTGTCTGTTTTTTTGATTGCTTTCCATAGGGAGCAGTTGGTATTCTCGTGCGCAAAACTTGTATCCTGAAATATATATATATATATATATATATATATATATATATATGCATAAGAACATGTTATTTGGAATCATGCGCTCCACCATATATTAAAAAAAATTACCATCGAAATCGAGGAGATTGAGTTCGATTTGTGCATTTGCTCGAACTTATTCTGTATCAATATAATTACGAATCAGTTTCCATGTAAGGAATATAATAGATATTATAAATAGATATTATAAATGCATACCGATTTATTCGAAAAGCCACGTTTAACTAGGATGGTAGAATATGCGCAGGATAGTCTATTCCATTTGCTTGTATTGACAATTCTACAAAAAATACCTGAATACGCTAGGCATTGCAATTTAGAAATTGCATTTAGAAATGTTGGGGCCTGCTAGCCTACGATGTCGTAAGGCCTTTGAGATCCCTGACATGTTATGACAACCCAAGGGTTTGCTTTAATGTATTTACATGTAATTGTTTCGATTGACAGGCTAAACCGGCCTGTGACAAACAATCACGTGAAAAATGTATTCTATACAAATTTACCATTACCTACATCTACCTGTACTTATACCTAATAAGAACCGTTACCACTAAAGCTAGATTCAAGTGCCTCGAAAGCCCATTTGGCTGGAATTAGCAAGCACTTAACAAAAACCCGGCAAAAGACCTTTCCCTTTCCGTATCCTTAGTCCATACCATCATCAGCTTATCGCTACGTTATTGTTTCTGCTTGTTAGTTATCAGTTTATAAACTTATTCCAATTAGCAACCAAAATTTATTCGAATGACGAATAACAAAAAGAGAATAAACAATGAATACATAATTAACATCAAACACTTAATATCACAATGATGAAAAAGTATATGTATGTAATTGCTAATATTTGACAGAAATCCAAAATTTAATGATTTTATTTATGTGTTTCAACATTTTCAAAACATTTTTTTTGTTTTTTGATTATTATTCAATCATCCGAAAAATAGGGGTGGTTATAATCGAATGAGTGACGCGAGGAATGTGACACGGTAGTGGTTTCTCTTTTAAGATTTATATTGCCTTCGTATCGGTGAGACAATATCAATACAACAATGGAACTTCTCTATCTTTGCCTTTTTGCTAATAAAAATTCCATCAACATATTGGTAAGACTTCCTCGATTAAAATGAGACCAAACACGATATTGTTATAAAATTCGGCTATGTTGTGTTCATATTGTGTTTATGAATCTTCCTTGATCATACTTGTCGCAATACAGTATCCAGCTACTTCTTAGCTCCTAGGATATAAGCTGATTACCTAAACCTTAGGCCTTAAGACTTACACACGTTTAGTGGACGATATAAATAGACATGAACATGATACACCATAGTACACTGTCTATTCTATATTTTTTTTCTTTATCTTGTGTTACTAACGTGCTAATATACGAGTAATTATTTTTAATATTAAGCATGTAAACAAAAGACAGTCCGTGGGTACCTCGGGAGTAACTCAGAAAGAGAGGTGTTGCCCGTGAGCAATCTATTAAGCATCTCTGTGTTAAGTTATCAATTTTAATATGTATGATTCTGCTAATATTAACTAATGATTAAAATTCAGAGAATTAATAAGTTTTACTCAGTAATAAAAGTAAGATGTATAAAAGTCGTGGATCACAAATCAATCATGACGTCAAATTTTATCTGTAATTAACTTGTTCTTCTGTTTTTATCATTTTTGTAAATAAACACGTATGCAAAGCAGATACATCACGTCAGAAATATTATTCGCAGTCTATCTACTAATGAAATTATTATTATTAAAATGAAATTTAGGTTTTATTATAATAAAAACATTATCGCAAGGAAAGTAAATTTAATGTTAAATTTAAAAAGCTATCATGTATAGAGAATGCATTACAATTATTACATCATTCCACTGATCTATTATCGTTTGAAAGGAAAGATTTTCTTTCCTTTTCTAAAAAAAAGTGTAATAAACAATTTATTTGTTTTCCCGAGGCAACAAGGTTTAATTAGTGCGCGATCTTGTTATTCTCATACTTGTCTATCTCGCATAGAGAAGTGTGAATTTTTCCGTAGAACTGTACAATGAAATAGACTCTTGTAACCTGGAACCACAGCGAGTATACCTGATTTGTAGTAGGAGTAAGTTGTAAGGGGGTAAATAGGTTCCCGTATATGCTAGTATATACAACTTCAGCACTTGGCCGCATGGTGCAGCACCTGTACTGTGGAACAAATAGAACAATGGGCATGGACAGGATCACTGCCCCTCTACTACGGTTTATAAGGTACCTGTTCCTGAGTTTGTTTCTATTCAGTTGGGAAGAGCTTCCTGAGGTAACAACATCTGGGGCAGAGAGTAGTTTAGTGAAGTTAAGTTAGAAATTAATTACAAACATTCAAGGTATGAAAAACATTATATTTTAAATATATTTTAATTTTTCATAATATACTGAATTTATTTGACTATAACTAAAGTGAATACGCGAAAAATAATTTATACAATTCTAAGGATTGTTTATACTTGTAAATAGGAAAAACATCTTAATAATGAACGCGCAACCCTACTGTAACAGACCTAACACAAGATACAATGAACGACCGTATAATTATCAACATAATACCTCTAGAAGAGGAGAGCGGCATCCAAATTTCCCTCGCAATAATTACAATGCACGATATGACCAATCTATAATTCAAATCGGTACCGAAAAAGTTGGAAGACTTATTGGCAGAAATGGAACTAATATTAGAGAATTACAAGACAAAACAAATACGAGAATTCACGTAAGCATTTATTAAATATTATTTGATTTTCTCTAGTTTCATATAATATATTAATTTTAAATAATTTTACAGCATAAAATATAGTCTTATAAAAGGCATCACTTATATAATTTTTTATGTAAATTTTTTAAAATATATTTTTTGTATATATATATTATATATATTATATATATATATATATATATCAGTTATACTTTATCAAAATACATATTATTACACAACATTATCCTTACCTAAGGATATTGTGATAAATATATGTATTTTGATAAATATATATATCAGTTATATATTAATATAACTGATAATTATAATTAATTATATATATTAATATATATTAATATTATATATATATATATATATATATATATATATATCAGTTATACTTTATCAAAATACATATTGTTTGACATATTAGTGATACTTTATGAATAACATTTTTATTTTGGAAATTACATTGTAATTTTCTGACATGTACTGTTTCTAAGGAGTAAAGCTTAATTCAATATCAATAGGTTGAGAGATCAAGTACAAATGATAAAACAGCTGTAACCATTATTGGAAGTAAAAAAGCACAACAACAAGCAATATACTTGATAGAAGAGTCATTAAGAGATACTGTTAGGACAACAGAGCCAGTACGAACATTAGAAAATGAACAGAAAGAAAATGGACTAATAGAGCATGGTCGAAGAGAACACGTGAATAGGGAACACGTGAATAGGGAACACGTGAATAGGGAACACGTGAATAGGGAACACGAAGAAAGAGAAAACGGAGAAAAAGAAAACGCACAAGGGGAAAATGAGCAAAAGAAAAGTGAGCAAGGCGAAAATGAGAAAAAGGAAAATGAACAACAGAAACAGAATGATAAACCAGAGTTTGGCTTTTCTAAACTTGATTGGATACAAATAAACAAGATTCATGTAAGTTTCTACGAGATTATTAATTTAATTAATTTAATTCCTTTGTATATGCATCATCTATTTCTGATTAGGATGAATATCAAAGACAAAGGTGGGCAAAGTGTACTCCTATTGTTAAAAATTTTTACAAAGAGGATCCAATAATTGCTAATTTGACATCAGAGCAAGTAGATGCCTTTCGAAAGGCAAACAATAGTATAGAAGTGCATATTGTACTTGAAAAAGAAGAAGATGCCTCTGAAGTACTAAGTATACCCAACCCCATCGAAAAATTTGAACAGGCCTTTCAAGTAAGTAAAGATATTTGAATAAATATTTATGAAAGATATAGACAACAATATAAATGTTATAGGATTACTCTGAAATACTTGAAGAAATTAGAAAACAAAAATTTGTGAAACCAAGCCCAATACAATGTCAAGCGTGGCCTATCCTCCTTAGTGGCAAAGACCTTATTGGTATTGCCCAAACAGGGACAGGTATATTGTAATGTAGTTTTGTCTAATAAGTAGAATAAAGAAAAGAGTAAAAAAAAGGAAAAAGAGTATAGAGAAAATTATTTTATTGATATTTAGGGAAGACTTTGGCATTTTTACTTCCTGCTTTGATCCATATCGAAGGCCAGACAACACCGAGATCAGAGAGGAAAGGACCAACTGTTCTTGTTCTAGCACCTACCAGAGAGCTGGCCTTGCAGATAGAAAAAGAAGTAAACAAATATTCCTATCATGGTATAAAGGCGTAAGTAAAATTTATTATATTTTCATTTTGAAACATGCATGTACAAGGATATATTGATAAATAATTTATTATTAAAGGGTATGTATATATGGAGGCGGATGCCGTAAAAAACAAGTTGATGTGGTAACGGAAGGTGTAGAAATAGTTATTGCTACACCTGGTAGACTAAATGATCTTGTACGCACAGAGGTTTTAAATGTTTCCTCTGTTTCGTACTTGGTCTTAGATGAAGCTGATCGTATGCTTGATATGGGATTTGAACCACAAATTAGAAAAGCTTTAATAGACGTAAGGCCAGATAGACAAACTGTTATGACGAGGTATATCAAATTTATTATTAAAAAACAATTTTTTAAATATTTTCTATGTGATAACAAATAATAATAGAGTGCTTCCACATTTTAGCGCCACATGGCCGCTAAGTGTTAGACGTTTGGCCAAATCGTATATGAAAAATCCGATCCAAGTATATGTTGGATCATTGGACTTAGTTGCTGTACATACAGTGACGCAGAAGATTTGTATTATTGATGAAAATGATAAGACTGATATGGTTAATATAATGAAAAATTCTTTGAATCTTATTGAATCTTATACTAAAACACATATTATCATTTTTTTTTTTTTTTTCAACAGATGCATCAATTCTTTCGCGATATGACACCGAATGATAAAGTAATAGTATTTTTTGCAAAAAAAGCTAAGGTAGATGATGTAGCGAGTGATTTGGCTTTGATGTCTGTTAATTGTTCAAGTATACATGGCGGAAGAGAACAAGCTGATAGAGAACAAGCATTAGAGGAATTAAAAACTGGAGAGGCTAGAATATTATTAGCGACAGATGTAGCCAGTAGGGGAATCGATATTGAAGATGTAACGTACGTCTGATTTTATATTATTTAGAATTTGATCCAAACTTAAATTTTAGAAGAAACCTTTTAAAGAAAGCTTATTTTTAGGCATGTCTTAAATTTTGATTTTCCACGAGATATAGAAGAATATGTTCACCGTGTTGGACGTACCGGCCGCGCTGGTCGTACCGGCGAAAGTATTACTTACATGACCAGGAGCGACTGGTCTCACGCGCGAGAACTAATTAATATTTTAGAAGAGGCTAATCAAGTATATCTTATTATATTTATATGTTTATATGAAAATTTGATTATATGTATATAAATTTACATATGTAAATCTTTGCCTTTGCAGGTAGTACCTGAAGAATTATATCACATGGCCAATAGATATGAAGCATGGAGGGAGAAGAAAGCAACCGAAAGACGCTCCGACCGAAACAGAAGAGGAGGAGCAGGAGGAGGAGGAGGTTGGAAAAGATGGTTTTAGTCTGGAAAGTTACCTGCATTTATGTGATTTCTACTTAGGTTAAGTTATACTTATTAAGTATATATATGTAAGAAAAACAGAAATATATGTTTTTTTATAGAATATAAATGTATTAAATCGATAATTATTATTTCAAGGTAATTTAAGGACACTTTTATAACATACGTTATCGTCTTGAAGAAGTATATTAATATAATAAGTATATATATCTAACAAAAACAAATACAGAATTATATAAATTTTTTTTATAGAATGTTAAATGTATTAAATTGATAATTTTTTCGAAATTAAGGGTACTTCTATAACATGCGGCTATTTTGCAGAAGTGTATTGTTTATATTTTGGATATAAACTAAATAAAAATATAAATTACATACAAGATTATTATTATATGTTATTATTGTTATATGTATGAAATATTGATGTTATTTCTTCCTTTTATAAACGTGGAAGTGGTATTGGACGTAAGAACTGTTGCTTTAAAAAGATATTACTTAAATAAAGTTATTATAGAGGTTAGATATGAAACATAAAAATTTATAAACTTATTTTTCTGTTTGTACTCATGTTACACAGAAAATTACGTATTTAAATAAAAGAATTGTCGTCACCTAATATTTATTTGCACATACATGCATATTTGAATTCTCACAGTAACAGAGTGATAATCAATTCAAGCACACTAATAGCAATTCTAGAATAGCAATATTAAAATATTTAAAAATTTGTATACTTCGTCCAGAGATATTACGTATTTGAATAAAAGAATTATCATTTAATATTTGCATATACATGCATATTTGAATTTTCACAGTAACAGAGTGGTAATCAATTCAAACACACTAGTAGCAATTCAAGAATAGCAATATCAAAATATTTAAAAACTTCGTTCAGAAATAATCAACATAAAAAGCAATTTTGTTAACAGAAAGATTTAAAAACAAAAGTAATAGGAATTTTGCAATTATTCATTTACTGAACGAAGAATAATTGAAACAATAAAAAAATAAATAAGTTCTCTGTAAATACCTATCAATATAATAAGTTGTGTGACAATATTATTATTTGTACATAGACTTAGTAACAGATGAATGATGAGTAGTACTATTACCTTAAATTTTGATAGACCTTTTTTTATCAAAAATAACATTCAACTATACACTTTGAAATTCCGTGTTTTGGTATATTTTTCAGCAAATATTTTTCCGCTCGGAGTTGGAATTGAAAACGCTATGTCATCTATAGGCATTACATAACCAAAATAAAAATGAGCTCTGAAATAGTTCATATTAAATATATTGATTAATTATGCAAATATTTGTGAAATTATTTATAAAAATAAAAATATTTACCGTAATATATCGATCAGTTTAGTGGCTATCCCTTGTCTACGATGATTTAAATCCGTCCATACAACATTGATACCACATTTTGCAGGGCTACTTTCTGCTGTACAGCAGTCCAGTTCTAGTAATTCAGGGATCATGCGATGTGCAGTCGTTATATGTTCCGCGACTAATACTCCTATAATAGCTTTGTCCCTAATGTATAAATACACCTAAAGAATAAATTGTATCAGAACAAAATCAAATTTATAGTACAAGGAAATTGCTTTCCGATATATTTTTCGACATTACTTTTTTCTCCTCGTAATCCGGTAATTTTGTGCAAGCTAATCCTAAATCTCTGTCAACATATTCTAAAACTTCTTTTACTTTCTTCCAACATATTTTCGAATCATTTGGTTCTACCAAGATTACTCGACTTAATGTAAATGGATCCTCCATAATTACACGTTCCGTTTTCCAACCCTAAAAATAGTTTCCTAAGTGGAATGTCAAACACATTATTTACACAAACTACGTGCATGTAATTTATACGTACAGAAAATTTTAAACTTTTTTTATTATTATGATAATTTAAATGAGCATTTTCATCTTCTGGATCCCCAATTTGATATACAATACCGCATTCAGCACATTGTGTTGCTCCAAAATTCTTTTGCCCTGCATCCAATTGATATTGATTGTCATCACCATTTAGTTTCATAGACAATTGCCAATTTGTAGTTTCTTTTGCATTAGATGTGGATTTTTTATTTCCACTAAAAGATCCATAATATTATGAAAGGTGATTCAGAAATTAATCCTTATTTTAAGTATTTTACTCACCTCAAAATTTTATTGACTGAGTAATCTTTATTAAATAATGGATAATATTTCTCTTCTGATGTAACTTCATTATTGTCCAAAGAAATATTTTTGTGAACTGTTGGTGTACTAATGTCCTTAATATTCATAGTTGAAGTCATAGTACTAAGTTCACTTGCTGGTGACATAGTAACGTCATTCAATACTGCTACTGGCTTTAATGGTGAAATATGCTCATGCCTTTCATTAATTAATACTTCCATAGTATCATAATCATCATCAGCCCAATCGTTCTCCAAAATCTTTAATATATTACTTACTCTTTCTTTCTCTATGGCAGTTTCCAATTCTGGTTCATCTACTGACAAATCAGTTGCATCAAAAGAAGTATCTATATGTTTCGGTTGTCTATAAGCCTGTTTACTCTTTTGATTTAGTGCCATTTTACCATCTGACTGAATCTTTAATTTTACATTATTATTTATAGTTACTATAGCTGAAGAATTTCTCTTTGACGTCCTTTTAATTTTGAAAAAGCGTTTATTAAGATCAATTTCTGGTGATAAAATTCTTTCTTCTGGAGATGAACTTACTAACTCTGTTCTTTGCTCTTCTTCTTTTGAAAAATGTTCTTGTGTATTCATATATTGTATATTATTAATCATCCCTGTACTATTATTATGTTTTATATCTAAATTTGTCTTCAGTTTTGGTTTCTTGATACCATGTGACACACCAGCATTAATTCCTCCTATTGTATGTTTTTTCATAGATCTTTTATAGTTGGATGCATGTTTTATAAAACTCACTTGTCGTTTTTGTTCTCCTAATTCAGAGATGATTTTATAGTCACGTTTGGTATCAGAATTACTATAAAAATTTCTAGTACTGAGTGTTATATTCTTCAGTTTTGATTTATAATCTCTATCTTGAAATAAAGCTGCTCTAGCTTTTGGTATTAAATAATTTTCATCAGTTTTTAGCAATTTTGTAACTGTATTTTCTAATTCTTCAAATGCATGTCTCTTTAAGTTGTTTTCTTTTTTCTCGGGTGAATTTTCAATGATATCAAGAATATTAAACGATCTACGCTTATGAACTCTTGGTAAGGATATTTTACTATCTAAATTTAATGATGTTATTAATTTGTTTTTTGGACTTCTAGACTTATGTGGTGTTTCTATTATGCTATTTTGCAGCTCTATGCCAAATTGTCTTTCTGATGTTGTATCAAGTACGGCCTGATTTGGTGTCCGTTTATTAGAATTGTTGAATGGAGAGTTAGACACAAATTCTGGTGAACTTAGTAATATTCCTTTTTGCGGAGAATGCTCCATAACATTCATAGGCCCCAAATCTGACTCTTCTCCAGATGAGCTGTTTGAAAAGTTTAAATCTCTTTGAATTCCACAGATCTTCTTTTTCTTTGAACTTTCACCTGATCCAAATAAACATTTTTGCACTCTACGTGGAGTGTATAATGATTCTCTTGGTACATATACAGACATGTTCCAACAGCTTCTAATAAGTACTTCAAAAACTGAAAGAGAAACAAGAATTATGTAAAAGTCATGAAAAAGTAGAAACATTGCTTACTAATACAACTATTGTATTTATAAATTATTTTAATTTTAATATTAAGGTCGTATTAGTTATAAAAAAACATGATTTTTTTCAAACCGATTATGATAATATAACAATGAATCTCTCCATTTATATTTATATTTCAATTAATATTAATAAAAGTTAGAGAAAAACAAATTCTGGAAAGTATAATAAATAAATAAACTAACCTCAGTAAGCACGAAGAATAACTCATATGTTGTTAATAATATTTTTATCTCTTCTCGTTTTATTAATTTTCCAAATATCTCAAAACATATTTTATTACACGTCTATTAACATACCTATATATTTGTGTAATAACCTTAAATAATATTAATATTTGCTTTAAAACTAATTCATTCACATAACAACCGAAAATCTGAAACTGATGTAAAGTTTCCGTTTTTGTACCATGTTTCCACACTCTTTCACTCTTATCCGGAACTATATATAAAGCGATTGGACACTCCAGTAAAAAAATATGTCCGATGAGAATGAATATGATAACAGAGAGGAAATCAGAAGAACCTATTTACCTCCACACAAATAAGGTACACTCGTAGTTCTACGCTACAAGAGCCAATCCGAACTTCTATCCGAAATAGACAAGTATGAAAATAATAAAATCACGCAATAATTAAACTTAGTTGTCTTAAAAAAAAGGTAATTGTTTATTATAATCTTTTTAGAGAAGAAAAAAAAATCTTTCCTTTCGAACGATCGTGGACCAGTGGAATGACGCAATAATTTTAATATATCTTTTATACACAAATCTACTTTCCTTGCGATAATGTTTTTGTTATAATGAAATCTAAATTTCATTTCATTGATATAGAAATGATATAGAAATATTATTTGCAGCCTATCAACTATTGAAATTACTGTTAAAATGAAATTTACATTTTATTATAACAAAAACATTATCGAGAGGAAAATAAATTTAATGTTGAATCTAAAAAGTTATCGTAAATAGAGAGTATATTAGAATTATTGGGTCATTCGACTGATCCTTTATTGTTTGGAGGGAAAGGTTTTCTCTTCTTCTAAGAAAAAAATATAATAAACAATTAATTTCTCTTTCGTTTGTGATGGAACTAAATAGGTTTTTGTATATGCTAGTGTGGAATACCTTCAGCATTTATCCGCTAAAGGCAGCACTGGTCCAGAAACAACTGGAAGCATAAACGTGAGCACTCTCATTTCCTTGATAATAATAAAGGTATCAAATATGTCATGAAGAAGCTAGTAATAAAAAATTAAAATTAAAATTAAAATTAAAATTAAAATTAAAATTAAAATTAGAAGTTCCTGAATTACAATAATTTTAGTTAATGAGTATCTGGTTTATTTTAATTCAGTAACGAAGCAATAAAAAATAAAAAACTAATAAAAAAAATGTTGCTTTATAAAATACTTTTGATGTGCAGGTATTCAAATAATTTTGAAAAATTTTATATTCTAGAGACCTACTTCTTAGATAAAGAATAAATAAAATTCTGTTATTATATTATTTTAAATTATATATTTAGGCAACTGAAGATATTAAAAATATTAATCCATTAATGATAAATTTGTATTATCAATATTATTTCTTTCATTACATAAATATTACCAACAATAAGTCATTGATATTACATTACTTAAAAATGAGAACATTTTTGTGCCTTTGCGAAATGCGGGACAAATGATATTTAAAGTCTTATATGGGAAAGGTAAGTTAAAAAGTAAATGCCATTTTATTAAAATGAATAACAAGTAATAGAGCTTAATTTGAATAAATCATGGCTAGTTCATGAAGTTCGATGTCTCCGGATATTTTAAGAGTATCAATGATAGTTGGTTGTAATCTGTGTTTGAATTCACCAATCATTTTTTCGCCTAACCATATTGTATACGCTTCGATTTCGCACCGAATTCTATAAAAGGAAAACCATAAAAAATTGCAGTCAGAAAGTCAACAAGTTACTCGAATGTTTGAAAAGTAATTAGTAATTATTTATAACAATATCTTCAATTAAACTTGTCCTAATTAGTTGAAGTTTCGTGCATATCGTATTTTGTATTTTTTAAAGATGGAAAAACCTACGTTAGAAGAAAATCACGACCAGGCATCCAGGATAGATGACCTGAGTGCCTTTCTTCGCGTCCCCAAGACCCATTTGACCAACAGTTCATAACAACATAGGGTGCGCTACTTCCATATAAAAAACGTGGGTTTAAATGCAATGCAATTGCCGGATGTGGATAAACTGCTTTTCCCTTTTGTAAATTTATATAAAATCTGTTAGCAAATATAGAAACAAATTATTCTTTATTCTTTCTTTCCTCTTCTTTGCAAATTTATTTAATTCTCAAAAGGTCATCAACACTCACGAATGAGGCAGAAGTTTCAGTCTTCCAGCAATGAAAAGCCTAGCTCCGGTTTTAAATTCATTTTCTATATCTACCGTAATTGGAATATCCTATATACAGAATATTTAATAATGATTGATATTTCAACTAGTGAAAAAAAAAAACAAGTTAATAATTTAAAAAAGACTTACAAGAAATTCGACCAGTGGCCGATCAATTTTTAAAATTAAAACGTTACTTGGCCTGCATAACTTTGGATCAGGATAAACGAACAATTCAAATTGCCTAAACCTAGTGTCTTCCAATGATCCATTTATTTCAAGATACATTACATCTTCAAGAGGCATTCTATACGCAAATGCGCAAAAATGTTCTGCATTGACAGCAATCTAATGAAAGGAAAATTAATTTCGAATAAATATAAGTACTATAAAATTGATAGTTATATTAAATAACCTTCATTTCTTACTTGATATTCATTGGAAGTACAAAATATCAAAATGTGAACATAGGAGTTCCGGCGGAAAGCGGTATGCCCTGCAGGAGAACAGGTTTCCTCCTCTTCCCAACATCCCCTAAATTTCGAATTTCGAACCACATAACCCCTGTCTAATCGTGCGTTGAAATGCAATGCGATATTTCCAGTAGTTTTGCATAATAAGTTCACTGAAAATCTGTGGTAATTGTGTTTTAACGAATATTACAATTGTGATTTTACAATTTCATGATCGTAATTTTCCTGTTTAAAATTTTACTGTTTGTTTTAATATGCCTTTTAAAATAAAAAAAATTTCGATTATGGGATTTTTCTTACGATAATATATCACCTCAAAGCATTGGGAGGAACATAGCCTGTAACCACTACAGCTGATGTTGGTTTTAAAGGTTGCAATGGAACCGGTTTTGAAGCATTCTGGAATAGAGTGCGTGCATACATTTATAGTTCAAGAAATATATATTACACAAAGAAGTATTTATATTAATACTTTATTGCTATAAATTACATTTTCGAGATATCTTGTATATAAGTCAAATTTTTAATGCAAATTAAATTAATCTATGCTTATGTATAATCGTCAAAATATGATACGAATATGTTTTGAATGAACTTTTGTTGTATTTCGAAATACCTTTGCGTTTTAAATTTAATAAGTTTAACTAATAACTTATTAAGTTATTATATAGAACGTTTCAATTCTTTACTAGTCTTTATCAGAATGTTCTGTAGTATAAACAAGATAAAAATGTTATATATTCACAAATCGTTTTAAACTTTATTAAAAGGTTATAATAAAAATAGGAAATATGGAGAGAACGTTACTTAGTCCTCCGGTATCACTTGATTTCATACTAGAACACCATATATGCTGGATATTCCAAGATAAAATATCGTAGTTAATAAAATAATCTTCGTTTATTAAGCACATGTAGTTTGAAAATAAAGATACAAGCGGGAAGTTTAAAATAGAATAGGGTGGGATAAATATTGGGAAACTATACATATGTATGTAAGCAAAATACATATAAACTATTCGGAATCCGGATACGAATCTTCGACATTAGTCGCCATGAGAATCATTTTATTACATGTGTAAGTATTCATCTTCATTTTCTTAGTACAAGATAATCATTCACAACTATTTGAATCTAAATAAGAAGAAAGGACAAGATTAAAGAAACGCTTTTTTGAAATTTCTTAGTAATAAGTGCAATTCATTGTAAATTTACAGCACAGCTTTTAAATGTGTTTTTTCTGAAACAAAATTAGCGTTTGAATTGAAAGCTAAAACAGAAAATATTTAGTAAAAATTTGCGTAAACGTTTGATTCAAACTTGTGTATATGTACTATACATACATATGTATGTCTGTATATATGTAGTTTATTCAAGACTAACCATATTACAAATATGCAGTAACGATAGTATTATGTACACAGTCATCAGTTATTAATCAATTTTATAGAATTTTTCGGTTGAAAATCTCGTCTTATAATTCTTTAGTGCTAAATATAATTGCCAAAGAGGGAGTAGATTATGATTAGACTGCAGATATTTGTGCAAATTCATATTATTACAGGTATAGATAAAGAATTGAAACTTAAATAAAAAAGTTTTATTCTCTGCATATTGTGAGATATACTTTAGTCTTGATATTTTATATATTTTTACATTCATGCATATGTATATTTTGCACATATTTGTATATTTATACTTGTCACAAATGCATAAATGTCCGTAGTCAAGTCATATGTATCAGAATTAAATATATACAATGTTATATCATTATACTATCGTATATATATATGTTTATTTTGATTATGATGTATTTATATATCTCTAACCTAGTAAGTCAAACTGATAAAGATGATTGACATGTTAATTGATTAATTGGTTAATTATATTACTTAAAGCAGTGCAAATTTAACTCGACTGAAGATTTAGTTATTAATGTAATAATCAAGTTCACGTACTTATGGTACTAAATAATGTAAATACATATAATATATAGAATAGGTTAGATATTTGCAACTACATTTTATATTGGAAAATCTACATTTATGTTATCTATGACTCAATTTTTATATTACCGATCGATACTCACCAACGGCACTGTTTCTTCATCGACAAACGAAAATTCACGAAGAGCGTTTTCTTTTGTTTGCACGAAAATTTCAGTTTGATGTACAGACATGCTCTCTTTAATAAGTTCGAAAAATGATTTATTGGAACATTGCCATATTTCAAGCTGCGTTTTCGTGCACGCGATATCTTTCTTCTATTTACTTCTGATGCATTTACAAATATATTTGATTCGATTGAAGGCACATATTTAAAAAACAATTTATACTTTATCAATTTCAATACAAAAAATTTAAGTTTCTTTAATATTTATTTGCTCTTGGAGTGTAATGTAACAATTGTTTTGATATAAAAAGTGGGCCCAAATATTTTTATAACACATGCTTTATTAAGTTAAATATATAGAGAAAAATTATTTTTCTTTCTCTTTTCAAGTATAGTAATTCTCTCAAAACTTGACAATGAGCATTTTAAATTATTAGAAAATGGTAATTACTAGTAAATTTTCGCACGTTGTAAATATATAATTAAATGTTAATAATAATATCACATCACAAAGAAATCGAAATTTTAAATAAATAATGTATATTTTTCTTATCGTCTTGTCTTAAAAACTTTTAATTATTTAACAGTTGATAGATTCATTATTATCTTTTATCTTTGTTGCAGGTATTTTATTTACAAGTAGAAAAATATGAATAAAATCATTTCTGATGCCACTATTATCTTTTTTGTCGACTAGATTGTATCTGTTGTGTTTGTTCAAGAATCATATCATAAAATATTTTGTGTTCGTCTAGAATATAGAACATGATAAATTTCTTTTTTATATCAACTTTGTTATAGTTGATCAATGATTAGTAGTTACAATTTTTTAAGAAATTTCAGGTATTACATACGTTTCCAAATAAAACTTAATTTACAGTATGCTATTACATTTAAAATATTTTGCGATAAATAAGAATAATAAATGAATAAATGATACTGCTCATGCTCGTTCGTGGAAGAATTTTATCCATTTGTTAAAAAGAAAACATTAAAAAATGTTAATAATGTATGCAATAAGTAGAATCGTAAAATGTCTAGGGAAGTTATAATTTAAATGTCCCGCGGTTCATGAGGTGCAGGAAGTCGTTGCCAAGATGGTTCAACGCCCCAAATTTCACGAGCATATTCTGCAATCGTTCTATCCGATGAAAATTTTCCCGAAGAAGCTATGTTATTGATCGCCATCTCTACCCACTTACTTTCATCCTAAAACACAAAATGAAAATATATAAAACAATAATTCAAAAAATATATAAAAATTATCCTGAAAAAAATTCCAGTATGAACTTACCTGATAAACTTTACTAACATGATCTTGCATCTTTATATAGCTCTCATAATCGGCAAACAAATAAAATCTGTCCCAGTTTAATAAAACATTGGTAATATCTTTAAATTCGTCTGGATTATTGGGGCTGAAGAAGCCACCCTGGATCTGATCGACACATTGTTTTAATTCTGGGATTCTATTGTAATAATCATAAGCATTGTATCCCCTTTTCTTCAACTCTTCGACTTCATCGACAGTCATACCGAAAATGAATATATTATCTGTACCCATTTCTTCAGCCATCTCTACGTTAGCACCGTCTAATGTTCCAATTGTCAAGGCTCCATTTAACTAAAGTAATTTAACACAAAACATTCATTTATTATTATAAATCGCATATATAAATTGCATATTAAAGTATACTTACCATGAACTTCATATTTCCGGTACCCGAAGCTTCAGTACCTGCAGTAGAAATTTGTTCACTCAAATCTGCTGCTGGAATTATTTTCTCCGCTAACGTAACTCGATAATTCTCTAAGAAAATAAATTTTAATTTATCTCCAACAATAGGATCGTTGTTTACAACGTTTCCAACACTGCAAATTAGCTTTATAATCTTTTTGGCTAAATGATAACCGGGAGCAGCTTTTCCTCCAATCATCACTGTTCGAGGAACGAATGGTGCGGTTGGATTTTTTTTTATTCTGTTGTATAATGTGATTACGTGTAAACAATTTAATAGCTGCCTCTTGTATTCATGTATTCGCTTCACCTATATTATGGTACCGCATATTAAATAATTATATAGAAATTAAATAATTTATTTGCACATAAACTTAATTATGTCAACTTAATACAGTTACCTGAATATCAAAGATAGAAGCAGGATTTATTTTAACTCCATAATCTTTCTCAAGCATTTGCGCTAATCTCAATTTATTTTCTTGTTTCACTTTCGTAATGCTGCGCTGGAAAACTGGATCCTTGGCCCATTGTTTCAGTTGAGCGAGCTGTTCTAAATGTACTGTCCAGTCGCTGCCAATTTTCTATAAGATAGTAAACAATAATTTTATATCAAAACGAAGATCGTAATTTATGGGTAATTTTTTAATAACACTTACTTCTTCGATTATATCTGAGAGATTCGGATTGCACAAAAGGAGCCATCTTCGTGGTGTAATACCATTAGTTTTATTCTGGAATTTCTCAGGCGTCATTTCATAGAAGTCTCTGAACCTAAAACATTGAGTAAATCGAAACTATAAAACTATCATTTATTACACAAGTTATCATTAATACAAATTGTAAGTTCTAAAAATACCCACACGCCACTTTTCAAAATTTCCGAATGAATTGCTGCGACACCGTTGATAGCATGACTACCCACAATTGAAAGATGGGCCATGTTAACTCTCTTTTCACCTTCCTCCTCGATCAAAGACATACGACGAAGACGATCCATGTCTCCCGGGTATTTAGCGGAAACTTCTTGCAAATGGAGGAAATTAATATGATAAATGATTTGTAAATGTCTAGGAAGAATGCTTTCTAACAGGCTTGTGGGCCATCTCTCTAAAGCTTCTGGAAGAACCGTGTGATTAGTATAAGCGCATGTTCTCGTTGTTATGTCCCAAGCTTTTTCCCAAGGAAGCCCTTCGACGTCGATAAGAATTCTCATAAGTTCAGGAATAGCCAAAGAAGGATGAGTATCGTTCAACTGAATGGCCACTTTGTCGGGGAATAAATCAAAATCTGTTCTATGGTGTTCCTTTGAACCAAATTTGCTGGCTTTATACCTAGAAATAATATTGTAAGAATGTAATTTGTCAACAAAATATTATATCTACAACGCATTTGGATCTTAAAACTTTATGAACAAGATAAATATGTAGCAACCTTCGTATGATATCTTGAAGAGTTGCCGCTACCATGAAGTATTCTTGCTTCAATCGCAATTCTTTACCCTCGAAGAAATTGTCGTTAGGATATAACACCCTAGTGATGTTCTCCGCCAAGGTGCGGTCAAACACAGCTTGGATATAGTCACCGTCGTTGACTGAAAGAAAAACGATTATTTTCTACGATAATCTATTTTAATTGATGATATGTAAAATGATATAAGCAATAAAAACTTGCTTACAAAATTTTAAATTAAATTCTATTGGCGACTTAGCAGACCATAATCTAAGAGTATTAACAAAGTTGTTTTTGTATCCAGGAACCGGATTATCATATGGCATCGCAAATACGACCTAATCAAAATCAAGGTATGTAAATCCTGTATCAATAACTTTAACTTATTAACTGTACAGATTTATTTTATGTATACTAACTTGAGTATTGACCCATTTTTTTCCTTCAGGAGTATCAATCACCTGTCCATAGAAGTTTACAGGGAGCATGAATTCTGGCCTAGCCTTCTCCCACGGGTTTCCATAACGTAACCAATCATCTGGTTCCTCCACTTGTTCTCCATTTTTTATTTTCTGGGCAAATATACCATATTCATACCGAATACCATAACCATAAGCAGCTAGACCAAGGGTAGCCATACTATCCAAGAAGCAAGCTGCTAGTCTTCCTAAACCTCCATTTCCTAAACCTGCATCTTCTTCAAGCTCTTCGAGCTCTTCAATATCCAAGCCCATCTATAATACAATTTTTTCTTAATTTCTTTTTTTACGATTTTTATTATCGGTAGATGATTTTAGAAATTTTATTTCAAACAAACCTGATACATAGCTTCGTCACAAGCACCTTGAATGCCTAAGTTAATCATGGTGTTTTGAAGAGTTCTTCCCATGTAGTATTCCAGGGAAAGATAGTAAACTCTCTAAAACAGTAGAATGAAAATATGTTACAGAATACGGGAAATAGATTAAAATATTTCAGAAGATACCAATTGTGCATTCATGTATTTTCAACGATAAAAGATAATTTGTTTAAAGATAAAAGGAAAAATATCATTATTTATAAGTATGCTATGCATTTTTGTACGAACATTGAACCGTAGGAAACATTGAGCTATGATTCTATGATGTAAAAGAGGAAAAATAAAATTCAGTATTATTGTGTCTTCTGTGCTTCCGTTATGAAATCGTAGTGTACATCTCGTGTTACGCAGCGAATGGCCTAACTAATAAAAATAAATCGAGGCGTCATTCTGAAACGAGAGAGCAAACGAAAGATAACGTTCAGTTAAAATTGATCTTTATTACGTTCGACGATTACTCCGAAATTTCGTTTAGTTCCTCCACGTGTTCGAGGGTCGTTTATTTATAGCTGAGATGGCTGAAGATGCTCCTCTAATAAAACTTGATATTATTTCTTTTCATGATAAAAATTGTACTATTTGTACAAACAAGAAAATTATAGGAAATAAAAAAGTAGAAAAGACAATGGAAGCAAATGTGTATTAATTTCTTTTGTACGTATACGCAGAACAATGAAAATAATGCTTTCCTTTTCTCAAAAGTGTTACTACTTTTGCAAAATGTTGACAACATTTTTATTTTTGCATCTTTTCTTGCAAATAAATTTTTGAATTTTTTATTCCAACAATATGTAAGCATTATTATATAATATTTTCCTTTTTTAATGAAGCTTGTCATTATTGCCTAAAACTAACAACTCAATGTTGCAATCGATATATCCTTGTACAATAGTTGTCAAAAGATTAAACAACACAAACAGTATAAATTTTCAGAACTTTTGCATAATGTAACGGGACCACGTCCAAAAGTCTATCCGGTAGTAAATGTGTTAAACGTGACTTCTCGGCTTTTAATAGTTGTGTCACGTGATCTGTATTGTCCAACCAATTTCTGTAATTTGTTATGATTAACGTCCTCACAAGGGAAAGCCTGCTTGTGACGACTTATTTTATGCTTATTCTCTTTTTATTTCTGTTATAAATGTATAAACTACGTTATAAATTAATCATATACACATAAATGTATATGATTGTATATAGTAATTTGTAATTACTTTATTAACATACTGATTTGCTTTTCTATTTTCAATTTTCGCGAGATTTTAATATCTATACTATGGTCACTAATGTGGGCAGAACGATCGCAATGCCCTTATCTAACGGTACTACCTACACTTATTTTATTCCTATCTACCTACTCCTATAACTTTATAGGTGTAGGTCACTTCCTACTTTTGTATTATCTTTTTTCTGTAATTCCTTTTCCTGTTTCCTTTAATCCTCTCTACATACTTTCCTTTCGCCTCAAATACATAATCTCCGTTTTCTCGCGTTCGATATTAACTGACTAAACTTTTATTGCAAAGTCTATCCTTATTTCTCTCCAACTGCTCTTTTCCTTTATGTTCGCACCTTCAACGCGTCTCTTTGTTTTATATGCAACTATTCTAAATATACGGAAGGCGCAATTACCTAAAGAAATATTTCCAAGAAAATTTATGTTTCGTGATCGTAAAAGTTAATCGTAAAAATTAGCCAATAATTCTTACTAACTATGCATAATATTCTTTTAAATAAAATTTACGGATGCGTTCGGGATAATTATTTTGCTTATATAAACGAAAAATTTATGGCTAGTATTAGTCGATTATAGCTCAATGTTCAATATACATGATAACGAGATATGTATCTTATAAACAATTCTTTGTAAACAATTATTATTAATCCATCGATATAATTGGAATGTTTTCAAAGATTGACGACGGTTTTATCGCCATCATGACATTGCTTCGAAAAGAATGAAAACCGTTTGGCTTAAGACCTCAGGGTGAGGCGATTATAAGTCACACTGAAAATAGACACTGCAACGTGTTGCATCTTACATTTCGAAGGTTCATTTCAATATAGCACCTGTTTATGTAAGTATAAATAGTATTCATACGTAAATAAACCGATTATTTCATTACCAAATGCACAAAAATTTTACCATTTCTTTTGTTTTGCTTGAAAATTCAAATACCTACTATTGTCGTATATTTTCTACTATACAAAAACATTATTTGTTTTACATCTGTTTATCTTGATCTAATTTTACTTAATATTAATGTTTACTTCAAAATAATTTACTTATCAAACTATTTGCAGTTTTAACTCAAATCTTAACAGTCAAAATTATCTTTAATAAGTTTTTACTTTGAAATTATTAACCAATGTGATTAACTGATGATCTCGTTATCAATCAGACGACGAAATCGAGAAATGTTTAATGTGCGATGTCATAGAAAATGCATACTTAGAGGCATTATTAATCTGTTGTATTCTTTGGACCATTTTCAATTCCATTCTGTTCTTTCTTGCGTTTAAAAATTTAAATTTAAGGGAAACATAGAAGAATCGTATTGGTAATATGCTAATGTAGTTGTTTATCGACTTAACTTTATGTTAAAATTTTTCTTATATTAAAAGTTGTATAAAAAACTCTTCGCCTATTGAAATAAAAGTTTAACACGAATGTATTTCTGTATGTATATATATTATACAATCAAAACGATTATCAAAATATACAATAAATTAATATTTTAATAAATATTAGATATTATACTTACCGACAATCGTTAAACAAGAAATCAAATTTATTATTAATTACATATAATCATAATTTTCTTACATGAAGGTTATGGAGTATACATAATATGTTTAATAACATGAAGAATTAAGTGATCAATGGTATACTTGCATACTTTTGGGTCTTTCTCGTAATAGTATTGTTGAGTGCGTATCCATCTAGAGACCAAGTTGTCCTTGACGCTGTGTGCCAAGGCCATGAAATAATCTCTGCTCGTAGCCACATTACGATCTTTCACCAAAGTGTAATGAAGATGCCTATTGAATGCTTTCTTCAAATTTCCCACATTCTCCACATCAACAATCCCGCGCACAGAAATTTGTTTCCTCTTTTCGTGATCCATGTCTGATGCTGACATTTCTCTTTGTTTATTTTTCTTTATTCCTTACAATATAATGTTTATAAATGCAATACTATTTTACTTATAATTTGTATTTGCTTATTTTTGTTACACAAGATCAATTTCGTGCCCTAACGCTATAGGTTTAATTCAAATTTCTCTCGTTTTTACAAGAATCAAATTCCCTTTATTCTATTAATTACTATTGTTACTAAATAACGTTATATATGAACATTGAATTAAATTCTAAAGTTGTTCCCTCACAGGTAAGGATACGTTGCAAATGTAATACTTTTATTGACGATTCGGAAGATTGACGAGCACAATGACCGGTTTTCACGATACATTAAAGAATACCGGTGGCACACAGATCCGCACGCGTATACTGCACACAGGCGAATAACGTGCGTCCAAATCCTCGAAACGGTCACCTTGTATGAAGGTCGCGCAGGCGTATTGTAATGGATTACATCACACGATCTGCAATGATAATACCGACTGGGTATCGAAACATTAAACACGCATTCCTGCCATCTACGATAATCTTCCGACACTGGTTTGAAAAATGCAGTAGCGTCGCATTAACTGACCATGATCCCACCTTGTTAACTGGCTGTTGCCATCCCCACTACTTTTCGAAACTAAAAGATACATATGTACTAAAGATTTCCTAGTTCCTAGGTCCTAGAACTGTTCCCTTCGTTAATTGGTCACATAAAATCCAAATCCACGATCAATTAACGCGATCCTATTATGTTATCGATCTAAATTCTGCAACAAAAGAGAAAGGTCTATCCTATATTTCACGTACTAATAAACGAGATATGAATATAATAGCTGCTTTATCGTATGGTCAAAGATATTATATAATAAAATGGCTACTTACTATTTTAGAATATCATATTAGTTGATTTGTTCTAGATATTATGGAGGATATAAAGAAAGCAAATCGCGTAATTCAGTGTCTTATTTAATATAATTTATTTATAAATTAATCGTGCGGATGCAGATGCGATAATGAAAACGTCAATAAGCGATACGCGTATTACAATTTGCATTCTGATAAAGATTCTTCTTCCGTCTCTGTCTATTTTTCTCGCATTTCTTTCCCATTGTAGTCGTCTCATTTGCGGACGTTATATTTTGAAGTAATGATTAACGGTGGTACCCGTTAACGAATTTCATCGAGACTGTCAAATCGTATCATCGTAAGGAATCATGCGAATGAACCTTTAATGTTTCACGATACATCGATCAACGATGCTACACGGTGAAAAAAAATTTGGATGAAATTTCCAGGTACCAGCGTCGATTTGCTTGGAACGATATTATAATAAAAATTCGCAATTCAGCCAACAATTTTCAATCGTAATGTTTAACTATATAATTACACTTAATAATGTGATAGCGATAATTGTATTGCTCGAAGAAAGAAATCTTCGAAAACGCCGAAGAAAAGACAGACGGCGCTACTTTTTTAAATCTCACATACTCACATACACACGCGCTCGTTCATCATTCTCACATGTGTGTGTTTTTCAAGAATTATTAATGAGCGATGACACAGAAATCGAGTGATATGCGGACCCACTAACGATTACTAAAAAAATCCCTTTTTAAATTGTCTCTTGTCTACAGTTAAAATCATATTACTGTAAAAAGAGTTACTTTTTATGATGACCTGCTATTGCAATAGTATTGCAATGATTTTAACAGTATTCAATCATCAAATACAAAAATAACCTCATTGAAAAAGCTGATTGTTTATCAGTATTGTAGAAATAATTGAAAGATCATGATCGAAAAAGACGCATATTAAATGCTATCTGTGTTGATAGAATAAAATATTATAGCAACACCATGAAATTATTGATTATAAAACGATAGTGTATATTGTTGTATAAAGGCAAATTAATTACCAATTAACAATATAATTTACTGAAACAAACTGTTTTCTTAACAGCTCGTCGCAAAGTAATAAAAATTACTTTATTTTTTAAAGAATAAATTTTCAAATATAATACAAATTATAATTGAACCTTCGTACAACTTAATTGAAAAGGACTGGTAAATTTCTACATGTAAACTTCATAGAAACTCGAAATCTTATGTATATTAAAAATCAATAGATTTTTAATTAAATAATATAACCCATACATTATTTATAGTGTCATTTAAGAAACTAATTCAAGATATGCAACATTTGTAACACCATCAACAACGAATAACGTTCCAATTTATTTTTCTTTATTATCTCAGTCTATTTGTCCCTCTTTTTTACATCCACTCATACATATGTAACACATTCTTCCCCTGTATAAAAAAATGACTTTTTAAAGGCAATTAATTATATATAAAGTAGAAGTTTTTAAATTATTTTCTCAGGGTCATGTTTGACTGTTACTGTTAACAATTATCCTTTCCTTAGTTTATTTTTTGAACGAAACATTTAACAGTAGCAAAAAGAGCGAGAGGCTTTTGCTAAAACAATTGATAGAATTTCAAGATTTGTATTTACAATTATATAAACCTTATTTCTTGATGTATTAACTTATGCTGATGCAGTGTATCTGTAAATATGCGTATATATTGTAAGATATAAGTTTTAACGTGTTTTATACGCAGTTTAAAGAACATATTATAGACAACATAAATAAACCATTTTTGAAAATACCGGTTCAGAGCTGAAAACGGGAATAGTCGCCAATATATTTTATTAAAGAAACAAAATTAAAAACAGAAAAGTAGAATGTATATTTACATGCTTCTAAAAGCAAGTACGAATATTATGTTACAAATAAAAATCCAAGAAACTGATTTAAAGTCGCATACTGAAAAAAACAGTAGAAATCTTAGAAGGCTTTGTTTAAAATAAATATTAAAATGGATTTTAAATCAGTTTCTCATAACGAAATTACCTAGATCGTTGAAGATAAACAAAATTTATTGAAAACAAAAAGATTTTCCATATATCTTTAAGACACCTATATTATTTCATTCTTAACATTTGAATATAATCATATAATATTAGTGTCATACGTTCCAATGCGTGCATTTATTATGTGATGTTAAAGAATAAAACAGCATTATATAAAGTTTTCGTTATAAAATTCAAATTTGTAAGCTATTCGCTTGAATTTATTGTAAGACTACTAAAAATGAGAGACAGACCAATATTTTATTACAAAATAAATTACCAATTTCAGTCATCTTGACGAATATGCAATCAGAAAAAGAAAAAAGGTGAAAAGTACAAATTTCAAACGCTAATGGCTAAAAGAAGAAAAAGGAAAACACCCCTCTCGTCATCTTTGTGCCAAAGATATCTCTGAATAACTTCTATTATGAAACTAAAAAAAATTTTCTAAGAACTAAATGATTAATCATGATTGATCTCAATGGGACCGCATATCATTCTATTTAAAGAAGAAAGATCAGTTTGGACTGATGTGGGAGAGTGCGAGGAAAAAAACAAAAAAAAGGAAGAAAAACCGGGAACCCCCTAAGAGACACACGCATTGCACCGTTCATGGTTTTTTGCATGGAGTACACCAAAGGGCTCTATTCGCCTCTCGCGTTGCAACAAATTAACATAATCGCTAAATGTTACTTCTTTCCATTTATTTCGATTAACAGGGACAGCTTGTATAGATCCAGAAAAGGAAAACTCGCATTACGACATCGTCGGACATTGAAATCCAGCTGCCGAACTCCCTAAACATTGAGAAAAGGCATTCTTTTCCTTATTACCTTGTAATCTTTTCTCGCTGTTCTTTTTTTTCAAAGCAGTGTTTCCTTCATTGCGATTTTTCACATTTCCAACTCTTTGTTCTTCTGGAAATACCCATTTATTTTAGGTAATTTTATTTCTCCCTCTTCTTTTTTTACATATACATATATTTTCAATAATCTTCCATTACAATTTCTTTGTAAGCCATGCTTCTATTGTAGCTACTTTTTTACGACTTTTTATTTTTTCATACATAGGAATCTCAGAATTTAAAAAAATTATCCCGTTACTTTAAATCTTACAATGCTAAGAACTTGATTTTTCTGTATCTTTCGTTTTCGTGGTATATTATTTATAATATATATATATATATATATATAATATATAATATATATTATAATATATATGTATTATATATATACATATATATATATATATATATTTATGTCTTCATTGTGCTCTTCTTTTTTACGCTGCTGTTACATTTCGTCTTTTCTCCGTTGTTTAGTTTCTTTGACTATTCTGCAATTTTTACTAAATATTTCCCTTTCACCATTCTTCGTTCGACCTTCATATGTTTTGTTTTCTATTTCCATTTTTAATTTCGTTTTGTTTTTCTGCATTATCTTTTCGGTTCTCTCACGTGACCACTCTGTATTTCGTTCTTGCATGGATTCCGCAATTGTCCGACAAATTCGCTTAAGCTTCTTTTGCCCCCGCGTGATGATATATTCTCACATTTATTCTTCCTTCTTTGGCTCTTTCTTGCCAAACGGTATCGCAGCTTTCACTCTGAAACGACAGTTAAAATATAGATTTATATAAATTATATATGTAAATGTATAGCACGTAAGAGAACAGAATTATTCCCATTTTTCTTTACACAGAGAACCAGTTCAAAATATCATTTTAATGAGTCCTGCACCGTGATGGACATCTACTATCAAGACGATAATTGCCAGTTAGTAATCGGGGGGAACTATCAGCGGCATTTCCACTCTATATTTGTCACGAAGCAACGTTAATATTTTATGCATCAAATGCCTGATTACAGGGGGAACATATGCCACTTTCAAAACAGAATCTATTCGCAATGTAATACATGATCAGGCGTTATTTTACTTTATTCACAATTATAGGAAAATACTTCCAAGAAAATATTGTTGTAATTAAATTATTTTATTCAGAATGTTGAAATCAGATAATACGGGACAATACAGAATTATTTGAGAAAAAACTGTTTTCTTTTTATTTTAAAACGCGTGAAATATTGAAGATTATTTGATGAATTGTAACTTACTTAGTAGTGAGATCGTTGATTTTGCTTTGTACCAGTGCTAGATTCTGATCAATTTGTGCCTTATTTGTCTCATAGACCTTCGGCAGTGTGAATAAGGCAACTACTCCTAAAAAAAGATCAATTGATCTGGTTATAGAACGCGCTAGATTTTTCAAAATTCATGCTTATATCGAATATTTACATAGTCTAGATAATATTAAGAGAGCTCTAACATTGCTCAACGAGAACAATGACCTCATTATACATTTCAGTGAGGGTGCGGACATGCCGTTAAACCGCAAATTTAGTCTCTTGACGCTGAATATTTCGTTAAGACGTCAGTTCTATTAATATTTCTAGATAAGTATACGTACAACTATTTCCTGACTGTAGAGACAGAGGAAAACTAGGAATGTCTCGATTGAACATATTTTCATAACATTCGATAAATCACATACTTAGTGTTACTTGTATTAAAACGGAAAACGGAACATTTGAGAAATTTACAAAATTTACCAATTATGACTAGAGTCATGCCATTGAACCAAGAACCCACGTAGGTGAGACACCAAAGAAGGACACCAAATTTTAAAGAGTCGACGAAATCCTCGACAAGGAAGAGCCTACGAAGTTCACTGACCGCTGCGTTTAAGTGTGCAACAGCCACGTCTGCCACTTCGTGCACCTTCTCCGCGGGCAATGTTAAATCGATTTCCAAAATGTTCCTAAAATTATAAGTAACTTGTCAATATGTTATTGATTAGATTTTAATCTTTCTCACAAATTTTTCTGAAATTGCTTAATCTTAAAAAAGTTTCATATTTCTGGTATTTTAAAGCAAATGAAAAATTCTTTCTTTAAGATAAGAAATTTCATTTTTATCGACTTTTATCTATGAAACCAGGATACTTACTGGAAAGGATGCCCATCGGAAGTTTTCTGAATAGCTTGAAGAACGGTGTTGTGAATCCTAAAGGCAACGGTGCCTGTGAGGATAAGAAGTGACAAATAAGCAAGAACACTTATCAAGCTGAAGTAGGCCAGCGAGAGGAGCACGCCGAGTATGCACCCGAACACGGGGCCTGATTTCTTTGGATCGCGCCAATAAATTAAAGCTGCCACTAAAACGAAACAAAAAATACACCGTTATTATAATCTTTAAATTCGCAATTATTATACTTTCATTATGTAATCTATTGCAATACCTAGTGCTTTCACATTTCTATTAATTCACAAATATACGTAATAATAAAAAAAAAACATCATGTTTCGACATCCAGGAAATATGCAATAAGAATAGTATACAGAACTGTATATACATATACAGGGAGACCCTTATCGATGTTGACCATTTTCTTAAAATTACAAATTCCACGTTCAGATATCATCTTTCTTTTCCATATAAAATCTTCGAATGTTGAGACAAGTTCGATATAGATATTATCCGAAACTGATCAAAACCATAACAGAAACATTATTAATATTACACCACTTATTAAGATTCTCAAGCTTATATTCAATACAGATCAAATAAAATATGTCCATCTCAATATTTTCGTACGAACACGTGCTCCTGAACCATATGTTAACAAATCTTGCCGAAGATCGATTTCTTCCTAGAGAAAAGACGAAGACTCACCGGTACCTCTGTCGGGAAGCTCCTCGATAGCTGTTCTTAAATTATTTCTTCGTACCATTTTCGACGAACGAGCAGAGGCTATGGTATAAAAGAAGTCGAAAGCGAGGAAAGCTGAACAAGAACTGCCACCTCTCTCCGCGGCTTCGTTTACACATGGAGCTCTCTACATACCTCGTGATATTACAAAGATACGTGTGCATGAGAAGTGGGAGAGGGAAGCAGATACTAGCGAGTTAGAATGGGAGAAAAACGAGGAAAGAGAACCGGTAGAGCAATCGTAAATAAAATAGTCACTGAAGTGGGAAAGTGGGCAAGGAAAGGTAAATCGGTAGAAGAGTACTTCATTAATCACGATTGCTGTACGAGTGTCATTGGTACTTGGATTAAGGAGAACTTTTACCTCACTTTAATGAACTATTTTGACATTATCAAACTTCCTTAAAAGTCGTGAGATTATTTTTGTTATCATTTGTTACATTTTTTCCTTAAACGGATCGTTCTGATATTTTATTCTTTTTATCTTGGTGTTATTTTAATGACATTTATATTTAATCTGATAGCTTTATAGATAGATTTTTTTGTAGTGGTACTTTCATTATATTACGCAATTGCTCGAGCTGTATCTAGCATTATAGAACCGTGTTTCATTTTTGTTGAAGTTGTGAAACTGTCATAAAAGTTATTTTTATAAATGCGTTTAATTTTCATTCGACTGTAAGTCAGGATATGGATCAGTTTTCATGTTATGAAGCTCTCAATAGAGTACTCAATGGTACTATTTTGGTATCATGCTTTGAGATCATGAGAAGTATCTTACATTGCTTTTCTCTTGTTGTCTTCCTCGAGTCTTAATATACATATTTTGCATCTATTTGCGCTTCTGATTACTTTAACAATAAAACTTGACGTACATTATAGATCTACAATTTTCTAGAGTTAATACATTTTAGACAAACGATGAATAACGAAGTAATTAAACATACAAGGAATCATGATTAATGACAAGAACCGATTGTCAACAGCCTTGAAGGTACCCTAATAATAGAGACCTAGTGAATTCTTGAATTTTGCCATCGGCTTTGTCTCTAATCCAAAAAGGACGGTCTATTAAACCATTTCCAAGGCCTCTTCAACGTCGTGTAATTCTGCCAAATGAATTTATGTCATCTGTTCCAATTCCTCATCGAACAAGTTCTATTTCGTTGAAAATCCAATCCTCTTCAATCTAAAATTCACCAGCAATTCGAAGATTTAATCTTGTACTTTTATATTTAAAGCATTTGAATGCTTTTAAAAGTGTCTTTGCTGTCATAGAATTTTTAAAGATAATATCAAGAGTGATTAGTCGCAATAGATATGCAGAAGAATGTGAAAATAAGCGAATATCATGATATTTTATCGTTTCTTTTGTGAATTTGATGCCTCCACGGCGACCGGTTGTAAAGAAACTATAACGGATGTGTAATATGTCAACTAGAAGACTCTGTATGGGAATCTATATGATATAATACGCCGTGGAAATATGCGTGCAAGCTCAGCCCGTCGTGTAACTGAGCATGAGCAGAATTGAATATTATATTCTGATCGTTTACTGCATTATAATCAAGCTGCTACTTTAGTCAATTGGCATCAGTTTCTATTCAACATTTAGCAGAATAGGCATGCTAAAATACTTAGAAAATGTTTAAGACAAATATATTCGAGGGACGATATTTTTCAAAATTGTAAAGAACTGTGAAAGTTTTAATTCTCTGTGAATTTAATTCTCTAGAATAATCCTCTTCCATACTAAAATATGTATTAAATATTTAAAGGGCAATGTTCTTTAAAACTGTAAAATATTCATATAGAAATTCTGGATATTATTATTTTAAAAGTGTTACAAATATAGGCAAACGTATATTTTGAAATGTAATTCTCTAAACTCTAAACTTTAATTCTCTAAATTAATCCCCTTTCATACTAAAATATCTAGTACATATTTTATCCTAATTGATTCTATGGCGCACATATTAAAAATATCAAACTATAGAAAATCTTCGAATATCCTCTTCATGTTCTTTAACGAACAGTTCCTGTACGACCGATTCTAGAGGCTGCAACATTAAGATATTAACATTCATATAATTGTTTGCGTGATCCAGACGCATCGAACTCTCAAAGAGTTCAATCAGAGTCGGAGTTGGGACAAATCCAAACGTGGACAGAATTTAATAGAGCGAGAAAGATAGAGACACGTCGTGCATAAGTATCACGTATCGAAGGAAAAGAGGGGAACGGTCGGGCGCGGTTTGGCGGTAGAAAATCAATAAGATGTCTCTGGTAGTGCGATGCCCGGCGTCGCAGTGTCGGCCATTGCCTCCCTTACTATCCCCAGAAATATACCTGCCAACGGATATTTTACCCTCCACGAATTCACCCTTCATTTGCTTCTTTCCCCCCATAGGAAATTATACACCATATACCTGACTCAGAATTACCATCTCTCTTTTCCTGCTATCATATTCGCGTTGTACAAGCGAAGGTTTCTTAAATTACCTATAAAACTAACGATCAATCCAGAAAAGTATTTCTTACGTAAAATTTTGTTAAAGTACGAAGAAAATATTTTTTACTATATATGCGATGATTTGTGAGTTTCACTCTCGCAAGAAAATAAAGTCATTTTCTGCTATATTATTGGCTGCGTTGCAAAAATGAGAATCTAAGTTTTTTCCTATTTCCAATTCCTAAAATTTTGATACACGACGAAGAATGTTATCCAGAGTATCGTGAAACGATTTGAGATTTTTTTAAACAGTTTCGTATTCATCTTCCAGCGGAACTGTCGCAATGCGACAGTAGCTTCAGGCAGGATAAGTTTCACGAGACGGTATCGATTTTCTCGATGAGATTCGACAAAGAATTCGATTCTTTTGGCTGCTCTGGATCGCGTCCAAGCGCTAAAAGTAACAGTGTTTCAAAGCAAACAGTGCAATGCTCTGGTCTTTAAAAGTACTCGAAAAGAATTATTAACAAAAGGTTCTCATAACAGCTACGCTTCTCTTTCTCCAATATTTCGTCGAAATACCTTCAAATAAATATATCAATTATACTAGTCCTCTAAAAGGTTCGCTCAATTCACTAATCTAATTCAGACATTCTCTCCAAACTATTTGATTCAGCTTTTAAATAATTTCATCCTTCGTTAGAGGTCTAACTCTTGCAATTAGCACCAATTCAATCCTTAAACGATCAAAAAATTCGTAGTTCTGAAATCATTGCTGAATTTCTAGTTTGAACCAAAGAACTCCGACATTACCGGCATTATCAAAAGCTTTCGCTTTCGATCGACTTCAAACAATAAAATCCCTAGTTTTCTGATTGTAAACTCAATATCTAACCAATATCTAACCAAACAATTACTACCTCCTATTCCTCAAATTCTTCGAAATTTCGATTTGTTATAGTTGAACCCTAAGATTTCAGTCCTGTTTTCAGCGGATCGCAAAAATCATTAACATTTCCAAAAAACCCCACCCCGGACCTCTGATGTAACCCCACGTCTGCGCAGTTTCTTTCTCAAACTGGCAACCTATCAACCTCCTCGCTGTATATACCTGCCTCTCTATCAATTCAGATTCGAACAACCCTTTGTGACACTCTTACTCACGTTCCTCCCTCGTGATTGCCATGTTTCCCTCCCTTGTCTCCGCTTCTTCCTCCCTCCTCTAGAGCTCGAGGGACACCTCGAAGAGAGAAGACACTGGCGGCGAGAGGATAAACGGATCGTACACAGCGATGAAGAAAACCTTAGTAGGAAAACCAACGTAGAAACGCGGCACACACTCCGCGGTAGAGATAGACTGCGGGCTCGCCGAGCGAAAAGCAAGAGTTCCCTTCGAGATTTCTGGCAGAGCACCAACAGCCTCAAACCCGGCCGGATACTATATTTAAACCCGGCTACGGCCGCCAATCGTCTCCGGCTTTTTTGGATTCTAACCGCGACACGAATCTGTCCGACAGCATCGAAATTTCAATGAACGGGAACAAAAGGGACAGGATTCCTTTGTAAAAATATAAAGAGCTGGTTTAAATGGTTTACAAGGCGACTGGAACACGGATCTTGCGTGTATAGGGTGAATATGTTGGATTGGGAGCATATCTGAGGAGATACGAGACAATCTCAGTTGCTTGACCCAGACCTGAATTGGAAATACGATGGACAATGTTTTGGTTGGTGATTAAAAAGGGTGTTGTTTTGTTCCGAATAGATTAGAAGTGATACATTGGTTGTATGTTTAGGTATATGTTTTTGAATGCTCCATGTTTGATTGTTTTCATTTGAGGAAACTTCCTGAATGAGTACTTCTTTTTATATAATAAACATACTGTAACATACAGGATGTCCCACTTTTTTTCCCGATAAAATGCGAGAGCTTAACCTATAGGCAAAACTAAGAAAAGGATGTTATATAAAGTTTGTGAGTAAACACTTTGTTACAGAGTTATAAACAAATATCGTACGCATGAAACAGGTAACAACGCATTTTCTATTCCAGCACACAAAAGTCAATCGCATTATTTTGCCAGCGTAGTTACATATTTTTTTATTGTGTAGTAACAATATAACGTGTTGTTAATATAGTTGTAGAATATAATAATAATAATAAATGATTACCTTTACTGTATTTAATAGTTCAGTACTAACGGCTAGTAAAAATATTAAAAAAAGCAAGGATATTTAGAGTCATAAAAAGCATGTAACTACGCAAATCAGATAAACATAGTTGACATTCTGTTTGCTATAATGGAAAATGCGTTGTTATCTGTTTCATGCGTACGATATTTGTTTATAACTCTGTAACAAAATATTTATTGACAAACTTTATATAACACTTTTTATCTTATTTTTTCCTATAGATTGAATCCTCGCAGTTTGTAGAGAAAAAATTGTAATAGCCTGTAAACTACATATTATAATAAGTGTGGAGTTTGACGATAAATAACGTTGTCCAAAAATTAATATATGTCTCGAAAAAGGGTAGAGCTATGTGAATAATCTCTAAATTATTTTGTACATTTTCAATTGAAGATTGAAAAACTGAAATTTAACGAAAATTAACAAAATATCCTGCGTAGCTACGAGAATTAATATAGAAAATTTTGGGACAATATTCATCGGGTCTATCTAATCTACACAGATCATCCAGACCTAACACTGTCAAGTAACATTTGTGAATGACGCGGTGGATAATTGGCAAGATCCTCTATTTCTCACGCGAGTTATCCAACACAAAATTTTCCAAGTCGCAAATCAAGACACGATAGTAACACAATCAACTGTTGCTGGTAGCTTTATCCACAGTCGTTAAGGAAGTTAGCTGATCGTAACATAGAGCTCAAGATTCGAGAAGCGGATCCAAACTGTCAGAGCAACATATTGTGCAATTACTAGATTGCAATCGATACTCTACGTGCTAGATTGAATTATCATGACGCAACACACAAACGATTGACGTCAGAGGAGTCTACAAAAATTCATAGCCAGGTCATCGAACCCCAGAGGATTAATATCATTCCAATATCATCCTAAATGCAAGCATCCAACAATAGTCACAACTCAGACTTCTTTGGTATGCACTCTTCACGAGGTACTTGACCCATACACACGTACACAGATTGCTCTTGCCTTTGTAGTCTTCAAAGGGAAAATCAATACCACTGACACTCGAGGGAACAAAGGAACCAGATTCTAAGTACTATCCTCGTATATCTATAGGGCCACTGATGGAGTCGATTTTTCTGAAATTACAACAAGAACTATGTCAATAATCACGCGCCATTTTGTGCTAATATCTTGAAGCAAAGATATGTTACCTATTATTAAATTGTATAGTAAAAAGTGGTAATAGTTGATGATTTGTTAAAATATTTCTTTCGGCACGTTTTCTTTAGTCTGTTTATATATTTAATTGGTAGATGTTTATACATTCATAGGAAATGTAAATTTGTATAAACATTCGCATTCGAACTATTACGAACAATACATTCAAATGAGAAGTCATATTTATGTATAAACTTTCAAAGATTTGTCGAGGTTAATCAATTTCTTATTAATTCAAGAGAGATTTAATAAAAAATTTTGTGAATTCACGAAATTCCGTCCATCATTTTCATCAACACAGAGATTAGATATAATACAAAGGTCATATAACGACCCCAAGCTTTCGAATGATAGTGTATTATGTTTAAGGTTGGTCATAGAGATATATTGGAGTACAAAGAAAGAAGAAACGTTAATGTCTTTAGAAGGAAGTTCGATAAAAGTAACCTATTGTACGACCAAAGTGGTGTCTTGATAACTCTCCTTGTACTTTGAATACTTATCACTAAACTTTGCAACGAGAATAACGTTTCGGAAGTTGGTAGCATGAATGACGTAGTTAATGTACAACTTTAGCCGTGAAATAACGATTTCCGAGAGTCTTGCTGCGTCTGCATTTTCATTGTCTGATGAAAATGATTTGTATGGTACAATTCTCTTGTATTCTTGTTTCCATGGAATATATTCAAGTTATAGTGTTAAATTATTGGTCAACAATGAATTACACGTATGGAATAATATATATATAAGAAAGAAAACACGATGCAAATGTGTTTAGATAATAAATATACAATCTCATAGAGGGAATTATACAGCCAGTACAAAGGTCTTTCGTTCATATAGTATACATAGATACGAGTAATTGTTGCAAGCTGTTTATTGTTCAATTCACCGTTGAAAATTCTGCAACCTTTCGTATTTTTAGCAAATTCGATGGCAAATAAAATCTTTGCCTTAAAAGTATATGAATTATAGTAATTATATTTCACTTAACAATGAACTTATCTCAACATGGCTTTACATCAAATTTCGGATAATCTCTCTGTATAAAAGTTATCTCAATCCTATTACGGTCTTTGAATTTGTAGGTATATTTTTCATTTCAATGTCACTCTTGTTTCAACAAGTAAGAGCAAAAAAATAACAATTTTCTTGTATTTTTCTCAAAGCTAGGACATTTTTTAACGATAAAAAGGCATTGGACTGGTCGGGTTCATTATCAAAATGGAAAATGACACCAAAAGATAAAAATACTTTCTTTTGAAACATTTATCAATTGCCCAGTTTCATTACATTAAAAATTGAACTGGATATAATCGACACAAAAACGATACCTTTTTTTCCATTTAAGCTATATTTTATATTTATTATATTTATTTATAGAATTACTTCTATAAGCTCCAAGTGGGTCATCCTATATACAATAAATAAATCACAAATAGTGTCCTCTCTCGCCCCCCCCCCTTCCTTTTTTATCCTACGTCTACTCTATAGGTATTAGAAGCACAAAACACAAGTACATATTTAAAAAAAAAGACAAAAATTTAACAAAATATATAACGATTACATAAATATACTGATCAACACATAGAAGCGAACGAATGGACATCGACATCGAGTTTGGCGTCTTACCTTTTGGATTCAGTCTATCAGGATTAAACCATGCGTCTGTAAAGAACAGAATCGAATTATGTTAGTTTACGTGGTCAATATAGTTTTATATAATTACTCTACGATGATCTGTGAGAAATGGACGAATGATAACAATAAAAAAAAAGATTTTCAATGGTGTATAATAATAATAAAGGTAGCGGTGACATTTCTTTATAATGAACACTTTATCGTTATAATATTGGGTTGGCAACTAAGTGATTGCAGATTTTGTCATTAGGTGATAACAGGTCATTAGGTGTCATTAGGTCGAAAATACTACGAAATTAGTCTTATCAGTAATAGTATTTTCTAAAAATGATTCTATTAGATCTCAATATAAACTGGTATCGTGGGTTATAGGTGACTACGATTTAAGCTACATTTTCTGAGTTAAGTTATTTAATGTCACAGTAGGTATATAATTTCAATGTATCTTCTCTATCTTACATGATAAACACAGTTAATAGTATTTATCGTGTAAAATATAGAATATAAACTAAAATAGGTTACTCCAAAATTAGTGTTTTTAAACTTATTGATTAGTTAAATGATGAGTGTATTTGTATGTTGTAAAACTGGTCTTATATTTTAGTGCACTATGTCTTTCTTAAAGAAATATCAGTAGAAAGGCGTGTTTCTATTGTCCATAATAAATAAAAAATATTGTCCAAAGCTTATAAACAATTCTATTCTAAAAAGATTAATCAGCCTAATTCAAACAGCTATCATCTATTGTACAACGAAACAATATCAATCGAAAGTTAAATAATTCTCATCAATTTAATGAAAAATGTTATAAAATGTAATAAAAAAAAGAAATTCGATAAATACGCGTATTTTATATCAATAATAAGTAAAAATATTTACATCGTTATCCAATATACAACATAAAAGCCGGAAAACCGCATGGTGGTAATAAATCTAGACTCATTAAAGAACAGTTGTACGTATTCACTCATTGTCGGTATCATTAGCATAAAATCAAACTCTCGTTCATTTTAATTTCCTAATGCTTTCCTACTATGTAATTTTTTCTCTCACAGTCGGTGATTTAACCCATCTCGTTAGTCAAATGTAACAATAGGAATTATTGATCGTACGATTGCTCGTTGCATAACGGAAATACGTATTATTATCCTTTTTTTTTTAAATTATTCTCTTAAAGATCTATCAACATTTTTAATTTGTCATCAGAACAAATTAAATTGGATTTTTTCTTAAAAAGAAATTAGTACATATACATGTATAAAAGTATCGAAATTAGTTATACAAATTTTCGTATAATTTTTGAGAATAATATATGAAAAGATTTCAGGAGTGGCAGTTAAATAGCATCTAATCGATTGGCAACATTCATTGTCAGTGTAATTAGCACACTGTACGGTGTTGCGCAATCATTGACCTCGACTTCTATCTCGATATCTACGTACTTCGACCGGCTAACTTGTCTTAAAATTTGCACATGTAATACCTACTCCACCGGTAAATGACACAGTGAATTTGTCTAAATAAAATATTTCTTATCTTTTATAACTTTGTAATAAAAAATTACAACGGTATACCACCAGCGCAAGTCTCATAGATCCAGAAAATAAAATAAAGAAATAAAAATAGAAGGAAGAATTTTGTATTCCTCTATAATTTAAGACTAATTTATTTTAATTCTGTTTATTTCATTCACTATTTGTATTTATTACTCATCATTAATCTATTTTATTTTAAAACACAAGGAAAAAGCCGACAGATCTTCCGAATTTTAGAGTTTGTTGCGAGAGAATTTCTAATGAAAAGTCCTCTTCCGAAACCGTTATGAAAAAAATGAACAAGGTTATTATTATTAATTTCATTGTAATTTATATAAAGATAGAAAGTAGTTATTTTATGCGTATTCGTATTTGTTTTTCGAGTTAGAGATCCAAAAAACGAATTCTTCGCGTATCAACACGATTTTCAATAACAATACATAAATTAGATTTTTTAGAGTAAATATCCATTCCTTAATCTCATAACTGTTATCAAAAACATTTCTAAAGACACGGAATATCATGCATTACATATACGTAACGTTACTTCGAGTTATATATGCACTTATCTTATGTAACTCGTGCTTTCAATATTTCTAATCATGATCGTAGGTTGATTCCAAGTAATTAGAGATAATTGCTGAGTTGTTATATTTATTGATCATACCTGATGAAAAGTGATTTCTTTTTTAAAGAATACAGGTTCTTGAAGATAGACACACATGCAAACACAATGACTATTTAGATTTTGAAGCAACATGAATTATCCCTAATTTCCACAATGTCAATTCAATTATACTTCCCGAGTGTCGATACTATTTTTGCATCCAACTACGACGATTATTGCTAATCAAATATGCAAACTTCAATTTATATGATAATGTAAAAAAATTCCATAATAATTTTGTGATAAGATATCGAGCACTTGAAAATCTCCAATTATTTTCCTATATTATAACTGTGCCCACTCGCCAATTATAAAACAGTAATTAAAAGATGTCTCTTAATAATATCTCTTAAACTAGAAGTATATTATTTCATGTATATCTTTTTTATATATTTTTATATATATATATGTCATGTATGAATGAAAATAAAAATTCGATCGATGTCCTTTTTTTTCTATTTTATTATCAAAAATTGCTATTTACAATATAAAGTGTGCAATATATTTATAAAAACCGATAGTCGACGATCAATAACCCACTTACAAATCGCGTTTCCACTGCGCATGTCAGACAGTCGATGCACTCGGAGCTATATAATCATCTAGTTTTTTCACTTTTCTCTTTTTTGCGCTTTCTCTTTGTTTTTATATTTGATAACGCATACGACGTGATATCTGAATGACTTACACGATAAACAACAAGTTTCCTGTGATAAATACGGCTTTACCTCAGTATTAAAATTAGATGATTTTGTCCTTTTTTATTATTTATTCCTCTGTTGAGTAATATATCTTAAAAGAGATATAATTTGCAAAAGAATCATTATCTGACTAAAGTTGAGTTAAAAAAGAATTTTTTAATAAAAAGGTTGTAGTAAAATACAAGACAAAGAAATTGTGCAGATTTTTTTTTGTACAAAGAAAAAAACAAATATTTGTTGAGAAATAAATGCATAATAATTTATGTAAGTTATTTTTGTAATTAATTAAGTTTCTAAGATCTCGAGGAGATTGCAACAATTGAAAATAGTAATAAATTAGATTGTACTAAATACATATTTATATTGGAAAGCACAACGTGAATTTATGTTGGAAAGCACGACATGAATTTAAGATAAAAAAATATTTCAATCTATGCATAAATATCAAACAATACTTATGTGTGTTTCACTAATGAAAAACAGGTTATTAATAAATGATGGTGTAATTTCTGTAGCAATCAATATTTTCATAAAAAGAACAAAGAACTTTAATCATGTATCATGATAAATCGGCTCTTTAAAGAACATTAAGATCGCTTTTGCATTGTTTTCTCATGAAACCCTCTAACCTATTGGTAAGCATTGTGGCCTTGACAATTTATTACCTCCAATATCTCTCTAGTATTTATCTGTAATAGCCATACATAGTATTGTATTTAAAAAAAAAAAAACATCACATTAATACTTACTTCAAAACAATAAAATAAATCTCAATATCTTAACAGTTTCAGTAAAAAATGTCCTTCTTCTAATGTACAAGTATTTAATCGCATTGCATAACGATGTCTATAATATTATACTATAACATAATTCAATAATACAGAATATTAAATAATATTATATTTTCTTTATCTCTGTCATATACGTTCATTTTACATAATATAGGCGTAAAATGATTTATCAATTACATGATAAAGCTATTGTAACTAATACGCGCCCTACTGATGATAAATTGCACCTCGTTTCCGACGTCAAACCACTGAGCTACCTGTTTCATATTATAGTATGAGCCAAGATGAAACGAGGGTATAGCGTAAAATCTGTTAGGAGTTAAAATGAACATATTTCTTTATCAGAACGAGCAAATTGAGAAAAATAATAGCAAAAAAGGTTCTGAGAGGTTCGTACAAAGAAATTTTAAACCTTTGGAGACCGGACCTTTCAGAAGCACGTCATAATAACACATAATATACATTATATGAGTTTTGTTATACGTATGCAATTATTTTTTCAAAACATTTTCAAGCAATACGCGATATATATCTATACGACACGATTGTTTATATTAGAACAATAATAATACAACACTACAACACTACAGCACCAGGTCAAAATGATCTGGGTTCGGTATGTAGAAACAGTTACAGGAACAATCCATTTCATAAAGTATATCAAAATTAAATTTATACTACACATTACAATCTCTCTCTTTCTCAAATAAAACAGCGTTAATCATAAGATGTCACTATTTTTTATTATGCGGAACCCTAGAAATGCAATACATATTTCTTAGATCTTAAAATGAGCTGCGGCTATAAGGCCAACCATAGGATCATCTATGCCACTTCTCGGTGGTTTAATTTATGATCTCGCTATATATCTTGATTCATACTATACTTTGAATATGTTATATCTCCTAGTCGACGTCAAATGAGAAAAAAATGGAAAAATTAACATACATGGATGAAGAATATTCCAGAAGCAAGAATTGCCATTGGCGATGCATGATTCTTTGCAAATCACATCGGAATCTTCTTTCTCTTTCTCAGGAGACATAGGGCATGCCGGCTCCATTCTCATTATTCCCTAACCTTGTGTCTCAGTCGAACCAAGGACGACTCGCATTCGAGCACTACCCCAACAACCCGCTCTGATAGTCGCAACGACGCACTTTCTGCTACTAGCTCTTTACTTTCCCCGTTTCTTTCACCCTTTTATTCTTTTTTCACTGACTCTACTCGCTCGTTCGCATTCGAATGACTCGATCCGACTTATTCTATTTGCCTTTGATACACGAAATAATTTTGAACAAATCTATCAGGGGAGAAATAATAGTTCGTGTAATATTGATGTTGCGATTCCCTAACGACACACTATGCTTTGAGGCGAGAACAGGACTGACGAGTATTATCGACCCGTGGACAGTTCCAGATATCCCCACCACCACCTCGACGCGCCATTGCTAGGTGCACAGGGAGGCGATAAGGCTTCGGGTACGGTTCGGATGAAGTATAACTAGTTACTTTTGTTGATAACAGATGGCGCCTTCAACACCGGTGGGGTCTAGTGAGTTTCAGGGGAAAACATTAGATGACGCGAAATTCAAAATATAAATAGGCACTTCATTCGAGTAGAAACAGGTGTATGTACGAAAACAAATTGTTGCATGAAAATTTGAAATTTTTAGAAATGAATAAATTGACAGTTTGTGTTTGAAAAAAAGTAAAAAATAAAGAATTATTATTTTTTTACATTTCACAATTTCTTTTTAAGAACTTATAGTTCCTATTGACTACAGTAATTCTTATATTTTGAATTTGTAAAATATCTGTGGTAACTATTAGTTTATAATCAGATATGGTGTTAAAATATTATTTTGTGGCGAGTATTCTGAAACAGTTGACAAGAAAAACATGACATACTACAATAATGTACGGCGATCGGAAATAATTCATGAGTCAGACGCCTGAAATTTTTCGTAGTGAAATCATGAGTAAAAATATCTTCTTGAAGAACGAAAAAGCTGCTTCAGTTAAGAGCACGGCGCATAAAGAATGATTTTCAATTAGTACTACAATTTTATCGATATAAATTTGAATACCTTGATATTGAATATGTCGCCTATTATATGCAAATTTTTAATTGTTAAATGCATTCTTATACAGACTATTTTCCTATGGGCTTGGCTGTTCCCATTGGTTCAATCAAAAGAGGTCGTAAGGTATCCCTGCTGCGGATCAATATGGTGAGAAGATACGGGTTACTTCGATCCAACGCAGAAACCATACACGCAAAATGAGTACATATCTCTTTTTTCATGGTGTAACCTAATATACTATATAAATACTAATATAAATAAAAAGATATAGAAACATGCTACTTTATCAAAAATATAAAAAGTTTAATTCTCTCTTTTTCTAGTGATTTTTCAATGCGACATTGAAATTATTTCATTTTTCAAATAAAAATTAAATGTCCAGATAAAAATTATATTATTTGAAGAATACTATTGTTCGAAATATTTAAGTGAAAGCAGTTGAAAATCGGTCACTCAACGAGTATCATACACTTACTCATTACATAGTTGCTTACTGGTACACACCTACATACGAATATATTTAAGAATCGATAATTTGTCACTTGGCTGTTGGCATTTTATTCGAAACGAATCTATAGCAGATATTATTAATAGCGAATCTATTACACTATAATTTACTTAATACGCACTTAAGCATTGCACGAGAGATTATAATCGTAAAATAAAGAATAATGTTAATCTAATAAGTTATTCGTAATAAGATGTTAATATAGCGAGAAGAACCATGAATATGCAAACTACATAGACATTCAACCGCGAAATCTTTGGTTACCGTTATACTAAGTACATCATATATCATAAGTAACGGTATAAAGACGCCACTATCTCGGGGCACCACAATATGATTTGTATCATATTGAAATGATAAGAGAAAACCAATTATCTAAGTTTACCGTAAATGATGTAATCGTACAGAATAAAGGGTATTAATAATGGCTACTTAACGTAAAAGATTGACACATTCTCTCTTGTACAAAATGACGCAATACATGATTTCTTGGCTGAATTTTTACAATGCTTTTGTGAGTAATCATTTCTTAGTATTGAATTGTTATGAAACATTTGTTTATTTTCTCGAGCATTTTATTAAACTGAGAAGACATTTAACAATTAAAAAAAGAACTAATTATTAAAAATTCGGAATAAGATATTTCTTGCGGATTAATTTCTTATGAAGCTGATGAAAGAGTAAAGATGCCTTAAAAAGGTGTATGATGTGTTTAGAATAACTAATCACATCATTACAGCTCACAAACGCAATGACGCTGTAGCCAAGCGGAAGCATGGTTCACTTCGTGCAAAGATGCTAAATTAATTAACATTTCGTACTAATCGTTCATGCTTTCGAGACTTTGGAGGTCGTCATCTCAAGAACATTGACTATAAAATATTCTTCCTAGTAATATAAAATATCTTAATATATGATCGAAATAAGAAAAGGACTGTATATAAGACCTAACAAATTTTTTCTTAACCTTATTAGATGACTTATATATGTACTATTTTATTCATATCCATATATATCACATAATATTAGCTTAATTATATTACTATTTCCTTTATAAACTATCGACTTAATTATTTATTAAAAATGTAAATGTACTCACCGATTCCCATGCTACTGAAAATCTCCTTTGGAGCAATTTCCACTTCTTCTATTGGTTCTCGCTTTACTTCCTGCTTGATCGATTTGAAACTCTTTGCCGGTGATGCTTCGATTTCGGACTCAAATTCCGATTCCCCGGTTTCTGGTGCACTGATCCGTTCCTTTTTGTCTACTTCAGCAACCACATACTCACTTACACTTTCTGCTTTTCTCTCTGGTTTCGAAATTAACTCCGAAACAGGTGGAGATTTTTCAATAACATTCCATAAATTATTCAATTTTTTCTCAGTAGAGGGAGGAATTTCTGGTTCGCGATCTGGAATTTTAGTTTCCTTAACTTCTTCCTTTTCTGCGATCTCTTGCTTCTCATCTGCCTGTTTAGTAACCGGCTCCATTTTCATAACGTCCGATTGGTCTTCTATTTTGCCTGATAACAAGTCTAATTCCGGTTCCTTTGATCTAACCTCAAAATTACTTTCCTCAGCCGGTTTCCCTTTTTCTGACTCCAATAATAACATCGTCGCTTTTTTAGAATCTTCTGGTTCATTTAACGATTGATTCAAGGAAAAGTTGATCATATCTTGATCCATATCGAAATTATCCTTCGCACTTCTATCTACTTTCTCGGTATGAGTTTCAAGGTGGGTTGATTGTCCATCCTGGACGTGTTCGAGGTGCTCAAAATCGTCCATCGAATCGTGCTCTCTCCTGATTGGTTGCTCCTTCAACTCGGCCATCTTTGCTGCACGCGAGGAGTGTTATCCTGTCATAGAATTTAACTTTTCCTTTAGGACGTTACCGATATTTCTTCGTTAATTTTCTTTGTAATATCTCTTCGCGATATTTTTCTCTTTAAATTTAAAAATTCTCAAAATTATTAACAATTAGAACAGTCTCTAAAAGCTGTTACCTGCAACGATAGTGTTGACGTTTCGTTACGTTTTGATCACCTTTCTTGTTACAATCTCACGTTCCTTGAATTTTTTAAAATCGAAGACAGCTCTTATTTCGTTATAACTATTTTACTTATTATTAAGCGATGCACAATAATTTATTCAAATATTAACAATAAGCGGTAGACATTGAAAATGAAAAACTGTTTTAACGCTCACTCTTCCACGGGTGAATTCGATTCTGAAGCATGTTCTCCGGCGGAGTATCTCACGGGGTGTGCGTAGTAAGAGGGTTTCTGCCCCACCTATTCCTGTCTGCATCAGGAATGTACACATATTGGGAGACGAATGTAATAAACTCAGAGAATGTAAATTTTTGAAAATTCTATACTCGCTTATACATATCACATATTTCTTTCATTTAGGGTCCTTTAAATGATTCTTAGAATAAAAATATGAAATAATGTATCTTAATAGCAAATTACAAAACTGTAGCGCTCTTTAATGCAAAATACATTACATATTGTCTGTTTTTATTAAATGTTAAAAAGATAACTTTTATGTATGAACAATCTTAAAAAGATAATATTGAGACTGGGGTCCGATAAGTATCGTCCGTTCCTGACGTAACCAATGAGAATTGATGGTTGTCCCCACCATATAGTTAGAAAGAAGGGACTGGAGGGGACTCACAGTTTAGGACAATGGGTAATGAGTCACGTTGAAAGAGTACATAAACGCGTATAATGATATCTGTAAAATATTAGTAAGAAATAACAAAAAATACTATAACACAATGATTATCGAAAAAGAACAAAGAAATATATTTTTAAAATCTCTTTTCAATTTCTTTTTCTATAATTTTTTCAACTGTACGCACATACGATCTCGAAAAATATTCAGAAGTTTATCTTTTTAATCATTTAATGTAGATCTATTTTTAATATATAACGTTCCTTTTTTTATTTTTCATATCCTTTGATAGGGTAGCTCATCTTATTGTTTCAAGTATTTCTAACATTTACTAATAAAACAGAGTATATAAGCATATATGTTAAATGAAATTTTTTAGAATACACATTCAATATGATCTCAATATTTTTTTATCGCAATAATATATGACAATTTAAGAATGTAGGAACTTATACTCTTTTATATGAGAGTTATTCTAACATTTCTATCCTTTATTAATGCACGTCACATTTTTCAAATAGTAAAATACTAACAATTGTCCTACTCATGTATAGACATTTCATTTACTACCTATAAGTTGTTGCAGGTTTAATCATATATATGCATAATCATATATATATATATATATATATATATTGTATATGCGCGAAGCACTAGTACGCATGTGCACAGCCGGTATCCTGCGTTAAAATCGCGGTTATATGTAAGTACATATAACGACGAATAATAACATTTCTAAACATATATTAAAGAGAAAATCAATTTTGTAAATATTTCACAAAAAATGTTTTTCTTATAAAAGTCTAAACAACAAATATACATCATTGAAGTTTTAAATACGGATATAAAACAAATAAGGAACCTTTTACGATAATATTACAATAGCTTTGTATCAAATATTTATTTCTGTTTTCGCTGGATTTATACTCCCAATTCAGTATATGCGTCAAGTACATCGTCTTTCCATAATTCTTGATTATAAAGTAGAAACACATAAATATATATGTATATTGTTTAGCTTCAGTATGTAGCTTTGCTCTTGACAACCGTGAGAAGAAGGTGAGTTAATTTTAATCAACACGCACATTAGTTTTATTATTACTATCCTTAATTGTACTAATCCTAAAAGTAATTACTCTAATTCGTCCTGCCTGCGCATGCGTGTGCCCGTATATCTCTGCGTTATCTCTATATTTCTGTATAAATCGCAGATATCGCGGTCACAGAGTCAGCCGACTTAGTACAATCAGTGCACATGCGCGATTAATATTGTGACGCATGGCTTGATCGTCAGTCTTTGCCTGCTCTCCGTACGGTGTTGACGTATTTACTCTCTCTCTTTCCTCTTTCTCTCATTCCTCACACTCTGTACTCTCTTCGGTCCTACGACATTTAGTGAAAGATTCTCCCTTTGCAAAATGGCGACGCAGGCTATCACCAGGAGAAAGCTAAATGAACAGGAGCAGAAAATAAGCAGAAACGGCTTAACCGTTTACGAAGACATCTTATCCAACGGCCATGCTGGTTTACAAACCAATGGACGTGTACAGGTTAGATCGTCATCATGTCACGCGTATTAGTTTTACTTGATAATTCGGAATATGCAACAAACTTTTCGACAGTTAAAACTCGATTGGATATTAGTGCAATCTATGGAATTGTTGAGTTTTGTGTCAGCTATTTTAATTTTCAATTATTTGATTCCGTGCAATATAAACGAATTTTATATTAAGGTTACTAGTCAATATTTGACGATTGAATTTTGAACATTAATATTAAAGTTAATGAAGAAAAGTACGTAAAAATTAAAACTGAGATTTGCTAAAGAAGCAAGCGAAACATGTTTTGATTGTGTTTCGATTAGTTGCAGTGTATATCGAGCATTTTTCAATTCAAGAAATTTCGATTTAAAACAGCCTTGCTTTTGTGAGATATTAATACGGTATTGTGGTTCACGTTGCAATTGTTATTGAACTCGCATTTGACTAATTTTCTTTATTTAAACTGAAAGACGTTTAATTTTTTTATTCAGATACATATCAAAATTATGTTTTCTTATGCTAGTGTTTATCCTCGACTACTCGTGTGATTCTTTTAGCATCGTAACTGTAACATTAGGCGGGAATTGTATCAATTAGATTCTAGGAAAACGAAGCAACTTGACCGTTACTTTGTTCCATTGCTTGGGTCAACTATAATAAATTGCGATAAGAGAAGCTAGTTTTAACGCAAGATTAGTTTTTCATTGAATAATAAGTATTTATATGGTAAATACTTTCTCACCTTTTTAAGATAATAACTTTAACAATGCTATCTTATATATTTCTTTTTAATCAGAAAATGATAAATGAAATTTCATGAACGTTTGCAATATAATAATTTAATTTTTTTGTGCATTAGACATACTATATAGAATAATAAGCAGATCGCGGATGTTTTATATATTTTTGAGAAAGATAAATGTACAAAAATTTACAGACTGCACAGTATATTACTAATATACGTAATATACGTAATAATGTTTAATAATGTTTAGAAGGCGACAAATGTTTTTTAGGTATTTTAGGTAAATTTTTGTAATTGTGTTTATAAAGATATGAATTAGAATAAAAATCCGCAATCTAGAAATGAATATTGTATGTAGATTACGACAATAATGATCGACAGGTTTCCCGAATTTTTTGCTCCACATTTTCCAAAGTAATTATTTCATTTAAAATATACATATAAATATTATTAACAATATAATTGATTTAACCATTAACGTGTTCGGCGTATTCCTAACCTAATTCTTGTTAAAAAATCGTAATATAGGAAACGAAACTCCCAATACGAATTTCTCGATGAGTTGGAAATTTTCTACATTCCCGCAATGCTGGTAAAAATTCATCTTGTTGCAGTTGTTACTCTCGAACATTTGTAAATTGTGATTATCGTGTAATGGCAATTGACATGGAAGCATTTGCAATTATCAATTCGTGACCTTTAATTATACAAGAGAAAACCCGAGTCATTTGCTATAAAATGACGATAAATAAAGAAGTAGAAATATTAACTTTTTATTACGTTTCATTGGCAAGCAAAATTTCTTCGAAACTAACCTCGAAATTCGAACGTTTAACAAGATAGCCTTTAAAAAATAACAATATTAATTGGTAGGATCAACAATTTGAAAATGTATGCCTATTTTATCAGTTGAATTACTAGTCTAGTAATTTTTAACGTGGATTGCTCCGATTCTTAAAATTTTCCGAAAGAGATTTATATACAAGCATTATAAAAAATATATATTATGAAATGAGTAAACACGAAGCTCAATAAAATGCCAAATACAATCTAAAAGATTAACTGTTAAGTGTTATCTTAAATTTTCATTTCAATATGCACATGCGCAAATATTATATACCTGTTATCAGTATCAGTCTTTATATCCTTGCAATTCAGGTGCTTTTCGAATTATGGGCGTTTCTGGAGATAATTTCTTTTTCCGATTATTGCAGTCTTATAACCTACGAACCTTACTATATTTAATTTCTTAAGAAACTTTCTTTTTCGATTTAATATTTTCTAAACCATAGAAANTTTTAGCTTTTATGAAATGTCGACAGAGAATTTTTATTAGTTTTTATCCTAATATTTCTAAGTAAACATCTATTTTTTAAAATCTATCTTTTGCATTTTTAATAACACTGATAAGATTAATGTGTAATGCGTTGCGAATTCGCGTACAAAATCAATGACGCATTAGTTTTGTCTACATTACTTATAGATGTTTATGTGTACAAAGTTAAAGCTATAAAGTTACAAAACATTACCGTAAATTAAATTTTAACGCATAAAAAAGAACTTTATAAATATCTTTTCCGTTATTGATGTAATTTGACATCAAATTAAGCTGCAAATGTAATCTTTTTTTCATATTTGTTTTCTATTTAATAAATATTTCAAAAAGCTTTTATATCTGTCTTTGTTAGTTTATATGTACTTAATTGTTCGTTTAATAAGATATCGTACACATATACACATATAATTACTTTCAATGTAGCAATGTAACGAGGAAACTTTATATTCGCAAAAAGAGCATAAAAAAGCATTTTTTTTAATTTTTATCATTTTTTGCTGCAAGTAAAAATCTCATCGTTTTAGTGTCATTTTATCGTACACTATGGATGAAGTTTACGTATTATTGATTTTATAGGCTCTCGTAAATATCGCAGTTCTACATACAAAAGAAAGTTTCACCATTGAATGTCATGAAACATGATTTTAACGGATACACCCTTATCCCAAATAACTCCTCAATTCTATTATTGAAAAAGAGTCATTATTCCGAACATTAACGTAATTTTTGAGTTATTATTTCAGGTTTCAATTCCAGCGTACACGGTACTAATCTATATATATACGACTGTTCCTTAAACAGATCAACATAAGAAATTATCAATGTCTTTTTTTTCAACTCTACAAGTGTTTTTTATTATGAAGAAAGCATGCTATTTATCGATCGCCATTAATTATCTTACTTCCTTTTCGGAATAGTTCACCTTGTCATGGAATCTCTCGAAATCATAAAATTCGTACTTTGTCGTTTGTATTTTCCAGTTCCTATTTCCAAGTATATAAAAAGAAAAAGAAATGACACAATCAGCCATATCTTTCCGAGAAATCGATTTATCTACCGTGACAACTTATCTGTAATAATCATGACAGCTTAAGATTCATTTATATTCTGTCTTTACTCGTCCATGTTACTTCCGAATGAATTTTACATAACACAAGATCGTTCGATGTTGATAAACGATTAACACAATAAGTCAGCGTATAATACTTAAAAAAGATATAAGAGTCGTTTTCTTTTTTGTTGAACGCAATTCAGTTGTTACGCGTGTCAATTGTAAATTAACGGACTGTTAATTGTAAATTGCAGATTTTTATGCATTTATGGGAATCAAGATTTTCTTTTTATAGTATGATTAAATTTCTCCTTAATTTTGTTTTTAAAAGTACCGTGTATGCTTTCCATGTTTTTAATAATAGTTGCAGTCTATATAATTTGTAGTACTTAGTGCTATTAATGTTTTAAAATACTTCATGATTGTTTCTCTTTCTCCTTCTCTCTCTCTCTCTCTCTCTCTCTCTCTCTCTCTCTCCCTTTCTCTCTCTCTAGTCATGCTCATAGAAACATGAATTTCCCATAAACATTCGCGGTCTAATTATTAATGAAAATGTATTAAAAACCGTATTTAGTTTCCAGAAAATAACACGAGGACAGAGCCAGTGAAACCAAGATCAAAGGAGTCGTTCGAGAGGATACCGTTCATCACTGCTGTATTAACGCACCTAGGGTTCTGTATCCTTATGTTTTTGGGTTTTATAAATCAATTGCTTTTCATCCCTAAAGTCGCACAAGAACGCAATAGAGAGGTAAGGCTGCAATAACCAGTTTTAATAAAATAAAAAATTTTTTTACGTCATTAAGGATCATGCAGTAAAATAATTTATAAAAGTCGTGTAAGCGCAATGTTATTACAAAACATAAATGAAGTTATTGTGTTGAATAAACAGTGTATTAGAATAATAGATATATTACAAAAATCCTTTTAAAAAATCGGAAACACAAAAACAATTTTTATAGTACAAAAAAGGAAGTTTATTACACTTCAGTATATTCTTACATAATATAAAATACATTTCTTCTATAGTCCTGATCTACGACAATAATGATTAAATATATATATATGTATGTGTGCGTATATTTGACCTAGTTCGAGAGATGAAGTTAATGGACGAATGATTTCGTGATTTGAAAGTCTAATTTCAAGAAAGATGGAAGCGAATAACCACATACAAGCAACAAGGAAATCAATGGAAAAAAGAAGAAAAGGAACTAAAAAGTAATGATCGAGCCGAAAACGAAAGTAATCGAGAAAGAGAATCGCATGAAGGAGAAGTGGAATCGATTCCATTCGATTTGAATAATTGCTCGCTAAAGAGATTCGATTGATCGCAATGTAAAACAATCAGTAACCGCGAAACGTTCGTGCTCGTAATTTCTTTCAAATGGAACAGATAATCGAAATAATCATTCACGCTGTGTTACGGTTTCCTTTAAGCAATTTTTAATGCATGATATTCGTTTTATCACCGCAACATGAAAGGGATTTTCCGACGATGACAAAGTATTTTTTTAAAAACAATCAAAAGCTTGTAAAAGTAAATTATATCTTAGTTGCGCGGTCACCAGTGAGGATTAACAAAAATAATTAATTAAAATCTCGATTCCACAAAGGAAAATGTTACATCATGATAATGTGTTTCTAAAGAAGTATGAACATTCTTTAATGTCATTAAAATTTGTTAAATAAACTATTTTATTTAATCGAATTTTTCTCCAATGTTTCAACAATTGTTCGATAATTCTTTTATTAAGCTGAGGGGAAAGACTGGAAATAAAATACAAGATTCGATATCTAATCTCGAATTGAATCATAAATACACGTATATGGCATCGAAAGATCTGTGTCTAGTTAATTGACATTCTTCTATTTAGTATTAGATATTAATACAGAAGAAGATGGACAATTTGCTTTCTTTCTTTTTTAGAGAAAATATTTCTTCCTCTTTTTCCATTATGTTTAAGAGAAAATGTCGTAATTTATATATAAATCATGATTTCTATGTAGCATTCGAAGGATTATTTTTATTATTAAATATATTTATTAAGCATACTTTTACAAAGACAAAGATCATTATACAATTTGTATAGGACGTTAAAAAGAAAGAAAAGAAAATAGGTGTGTGTGATCCATGGGAGACGTTGTAAATTGAAATTCATTCGTCAAGTTACGTTGATACAGACATGTTAAAATCTATTATTCTATTTTTTCTATGTTAAATCACTTATTTTGAGACACCCTGTAAATACTGTAGTGTACTACTTGCGAGAACAGTTCTGCGCAATGCTATGTAGCCATATATAGTATATTGTAAAGCTGTCTGACCAATAATATATTGTCCAGTCTTGAAATATTCAAAAGGATGAATTTGAAGTTTCATCTCATGTTAGAAAGATTGTTTAAAACTATTATCACTTTACACATTGTAATCTTTACGAAACAATTTATTTAATTTAGCTCGTAATTGAATCTTTGTACTTATATGTACTTTACAGCTGTAAGTCTCTTTTCTGTTTTAATAAAGGTACTTTTTTATAAATGTATCTAAACCTTATAAAAAATTAGGCTGTTTCCACGTAAAATAAGTAATTCGTTTTACGTAAATATTCTAATCATAGTAGCGTGCAATATGATTAAAAATAATATTTAAAAATTGATCATTACATTAAAAGGTGTTATAATTTTCTTTCTATTTCTTATTTTCTATTTTTTAATTTGCTTTTTTATAGAATTAATTTTTAAATAAGTCAGAAGAAAATAATTATAATTTTCTCCGCAATTAAGATTATTAATTCGTCTATGGTAGATTAATTTGAATGAAGGAATAAGATTCCAAATGATTCCAAATCTTTTCTTTGTTTCAGGGTTATGCAGCACTTTACGAACATTTTGAAGAATTTTATCTTCGATACGTTTACAGAAGAGTGAGGGATTGTTGGAACAGGCCCATATGTTCTGTTCCAGGTGCGACAGTTACACTTAAGGATAGAATAACGAAAGATTATGGATGGACGTTTCAGTAAGTTAGCGAAAAGTCTAAAATATTTCGTCAGCTTTGACACAAAATTCTGTGATTAATATTATATGAATTTTTTATGTATTAATTCTTATCTTAGTCGTTTTTCTTGTTATTATACTATATATATCTATTAATTTCAATGTGATTATTGTTTAATTTTGAAATGAATCTGAGGTAATATCAATGTGAAATGTACGGATTCGAAAATCGTAACTCGATTGGAGGTACAGGAAGGCAGACATTCGCCTTGATTAAATGTAATGAAGAACTCAAGGGGATTTGACGACTAGTGAGCGAGAAAGCAGATTTATAACTTGGAAATCAAATTCAATGGACTCTGATCAGCTTCATCATTTTTGATTAATATCATCTAATTTTCAAGATCATTTCCATTTCAGTCTTCTACCACCTTTTATTTATGAGTTCTATTTAATTCAATTCAATATAAATTTTTATCGAATGAATTCACTAAATATATTTATATATATATATACACACACACACACACACACGCGCGCGCGCGCGCGCGCGCGATATTTTCACGTTTTAGTTAAATAAAATAACAAAATAGCAAATAAAAAATTGTAGTTTTACTATATCTTAATATTCTATCTAGTATTAAGTCATATCATTACTTTATATTTGCTATTTTGTTATTTAGGTTTACAGGAACGACATCAGAATGTATAAATTTAGGATCTTATAATTACTTGGGCTTCGCGGAGGCAAATGGTAAATGTGCTGATCAAAGTATTGAAACTTTGAAGAAATTTGGCTGTGCTAGTTGCAGTAGTCGCCTCGAACTCGGTAATGAATTTTTCTCGGTTTAGTTATACATTTTTACTATACAATAAAAATATATATATTTTCTTTTATATTTAGGAAACATGCCAGTTCACGAAGAATTAGAGCAACTAACGGCTAGATTTTTGGGCGTGGAGGACGCCATTGTTTTTGGAATGGGTTTTGCAACAAATGCTCTTAATTTGCCCTCGTTAGTAAGCAAAGGTTGTTTAGTACTAAGTGATGAAAAAAATCATGCTTCATTGATACTTGGGCTGAGGCTGTCCGGTGCTTCTGTGAGAGTGTTTAAGCATAATAGTAAGTTTGTAAAATAGTGAATCGACACGGGTAAATCCGATATATTACTTGTCTAAAATGTTCAATTTCGTATTGTCATAGACATGAAGCATTTAGAAAAATGCTTAAAAACTGCAATAGTTTTTGGTCAACCAGATTCTGGAGAACCTTGGAAAAAAATAGTAATTGTAGTGGAAGGCGTTTATTCCATGGAAGGTTCTATTGTACATTTACCTGAGATTTTACAACTCAAGAAGAAGTACAAAGTTTGTACATTTATTTACACATATGTAACTCCACTGCAATGTATCTGGAATATTAAAGTGTAATTGAATATAACAGGCATATCTTTATTTGGATGAGGCTCATAGCACTGGCGCATTAGGTAAACGTGGAAGGGGAGTTTGCGATTATTATGAAATTGATCCAAGAGAGGTGGACATACTAATGGGTACTTTTACAAAAAGTTTTGGATCTGCTGGAGGTTATATTGCTGGAACAAAGGTGAACAGATTTTTAAGGAATATTCTCATAATTATGAATATAATGTCCTTTCTTGATATCAAAAATTGATGGTAATAATGATGTTTCTATAATTCTAGTCATTAATAAACCATTTAAGGATATACAGTCACGCGCATACTTACGCAGTAGCCATGTCTCCACCGATAGCACAGCAAATCATAACTTCGATGAAAATAATTACCGGTGAAGATGGTACAGATGATGGAGAGAGAAGAACGAAACAATTAGCGAGAAATACTAGGTACTTTAGGCGCAGACTTAATCAGATTGGAGTTATTATTTATGGGAACGAAGACTCGCCTGTTGTACCTATGTTAGTTTACCTGTTTTCTAAAATAGGGTATGTGTCCAAGAATATGGTGTGAGGAGATGAAACAAATTGAAAATCAAATCGTAATTATGCTTCCAATTAACAGCGCAGTCGTGCGAACGTTAACTACGTATAACATAGCTGCAGTAGGTGTTGGATTTCCAGCAACTCCATTAATGGAAGGCAGAATACGATTTTGTCTTTCTGCTGCACACACTAAACAACAACTAGATTATGTAAGTATACACATTTTTTTGCTAGTCTGTCTTCTCTTTTTCCTCTTTCTTGAACACGAGTATTATTTCTAATTGAGATTTTCATTTTTCTTTTCTTGATCTAGGTATTGTCACATATTGAGAGTCTTGCAGATTCCTTGGGTTTAAGATATTCTCGTAAAATTCGCGATCCAGCGCCTATTGAATATTATTCCGATGGAGAAACCGAATGACCTGCTATGTAGAAAATAGACTCTTTAGAATGTTCACTTTGCTCCAAAGAAGCCCCTCGTATTTCTATGGAGAAACACTGCCTTGAAAGAACTCTACACGCATTCTTTTATACGCTTTTCCATTGATGCCCACACTACCTCTTAACTGAATCACAAATAACAAAAGAATACACACACACACACACACACGTGTATATATATATATATATATATATATATATATATATACACGCATGTGTATGACATCATATCCATTATTTATATGACACATAATCCATTATTTTAGAAGAAAATGCTTCTTATTCCTCTTTTTCGTATATCGTTCGAAATTTCACATGAACAAAGAAAGTGTTAAGTATTTTTAAAGATTTTTCGCACTATGTACAACGAATTACAAAATATTTCGGAGAAGCCAAGAGTGCGTCAGAGTTCAATTGGCCCGTTATTTTACGCGCACGAAGGTCATAGAGGCATATGCACATATCGGTGGCTGTGATATGCCAGAAATCCTAGATACACAAGGTAGTTCTAACAGATGAAATTTACTCAAAGTAAGTTCTTCCTTCTCGAGTAAAATAGAAAAGTTAGAAGTTCGATATTTTTCTAAAAGAAGGGAAAAGATCGAACCAAGATTTTACTGAAGATATTTGGAAGCTCTTTGATGAATTCTACACCGCACTACTGAAATTGCATTTATTTCATATCAAGCTTTTACATCAAAATTTAATCCCTATTGCTATGGCAAATACCTTAGTATTACGAGGTATGCAACAGCATAGAGCTTTGTGAATTTATTTACTTTCCATTATATGTTTAAGAAAGTTCACGCATACACGCAAATACATATACGCAACGAACAGTTAAGGTAAGTACTTGACATATTTAATGCAAAAGATACACATCTATGCGCAACAAATACCGGAAATAATACTTTGAATTTATCGCAAGTGATAAATTGTCTCCGGTTATTACAGCAAGAGGGTTTAAATTTAAGATGACAAAATATAATGTTTTTTCTCACTTAAATATTATACAAATTTATACTACGATACTACGATTAAAAATTTATTTTTTTTTAATAACGTTTTAAATAGTTTTATAGCTTTCTTTCCAGTCTGCATTTCTTCTTTTAAGGCGAGCGTCATGTTCTGCAAAAGGCGCACGTTTTCAAAAGTATAATTTCATATATTTTTTTTTTATTTTTAGATAAAATATCATATGATTATCATATGAATATCATATAATATCATATGATTAAGTATTTGATTTTGTAAAGAATTGCTGCACATTATCAGAATAGCTGCACAAACTTTTTAATATCATTCTTCTATTTAGTGCATCAACTAAATTATATACTTTTTAAAAAAACAACAACATATATTTCGTATCACCTAATTGCAAATAATTTCTAAGAAATTGTCGTTTCGATTTATTTTATATTTAAAATCATGTTTTTTATATTTAAATTGAAAAGAATGCAGCTTAATGATATAAATATAAAATAACGGAAGAAATGAAATTAATATTATGTATCTATATTAAAATTGAATTCAATTGTAAATGAAACATTTTCATCTGCGATTGATTTATGTATATTAAGAGAAACTTTATTTTAGACGATATGATACGTGCGAAAAATAAAATATTTTATGGTAAAAAAAGAAATATAACTCAAATTTAAAAAATAAAGCAATTTTTTTAATACAATTTGTATTTTTCTTATTAATATAACACTATTATTTCATTAAATAATTAAAGAAGAAGTAAAATATTGTTAGAAAACGTCGGTACGTCAAATTTGTATACGCGAAAGAAGATTTTGAATTCTTCCCAAGATAATGCTATTATCGCAAATGCAATCGGCAGGTTCATACGGTGGTTTTATTGAAAGTACATTTTCTATTGTTAAAATATCGTTCTGTTCTTTTACGGGGAATCTATTTTCTTGCAATAATTTTATTACAGCACTTTTTCGTTTCTCTACTGTTGATCGAAGAATACTTGTTGGCGCGTTCATAAACAATTGTGGTAATTCGCATAATTGGTCTGGAGAGATCTCTATATTTTTTATCGCATGACCAAATACAATTTTTAAATTATTTTGTTGGCAGCCTTGTAGGAGTACAATACTGCAAAACAATTTATAAATTATTTATAAATATATATAAAAATAATACCAAGGAGTTAAAATATTATATGAAAGATTTTCTAACCTTTCTGATACCGGATCAACCGTATAAACAATACCAGAAATCGTGTTATTATCTTCAGTTGAAATATTCACTTCTTTACCAACGTAGCTCTTAAATAATAAGGGATCATTTTTGTAAATTTTATGGGAAAAATGCGAATTCTCTTCCATGACTCAAAGATCTGTCTTGCAAAGAGTAATGTATAATCTATTATACAAATTTAAAACTTGTTTAGATTTACAGACAATTGCGTATAACCACGTGTTCGTTGACACTGTCTCTTATTTCTTATTGTCCATTTTAGCACAAGACAAAAAGTCAATATATATTTATTAATATATAATTATAATTTGCGTACTAACTGTTATCAAATTATCTGTGATTAATATATGAGTTGTAAGGTATTTATGAACTGTCTAGTAATTTTCATGTGAAATCTAAGCTATTTACGAACGACTACTGGTTTTCATATGAAATCTAAGTAAAACATAACCTAAAAAGTACTTGATATTTGACAGTTGTATCATAAATAAACAGTTAATCGAAAAATATAAATAGATGAAGTTTAAAATTAGTAACTGAAAAGTGGAAATTAATTACATTGTAATTTGAAATAATATAATCATGGTTATTTATGGTGTTTATATCGTATCAAAATCGGGTGGACTAATATTTAATCACGATCACAATGTTCCACGAATTGAAAATGAAAGGACATTTAATTTTCCTCTTGATATAAAGTTAAATTACGAAAATAAGAAGATCGTCGTCTCATTTGGACAAAAAGATGGAATTAATGGTAAGGACTTCTCCCTCACTTCCAAAAAAATTTCATTAAATTTCACGATTGACTAATGTATTCGTTTCTTGCAGTGGGTCATGTTTTAACTGCAGTAAATGGTAGTCCCGTAGTAGGTCGCGAATTGGAGAATGGGAAAGATGTGTTTGAATTGCTAGAACAACCAGAGAATTTTCCTATATCGCTTAGATTTAGTCGAGCGAGGATGACAACCAATGAAAAAATTTTTTTAGCATCAATGTTCTATCCTCTATTTGCAATTGCTAGTCAATTAAGTCCCGAACCCCGTTGTTCTGGCATTGAAATTTTAGAAGCAGATACATTTAGATTACATTGCTACCAAACATTGACTGGAATTAAATTCATTGTGGTAGCAGAACCTACACAAAGTGGAATAGAAATTCTGTTGAAAAGAGTATATGAACTATATGCAGATTATGCTTTGAAAAATCCTTTTTATTCACTGGAAATGCCAATTAGATGTGAATTGTTTGAGACTAATTTACAAAGCTTATTAGAAAATGTTGAGAAGTCTGGTGCTAGCAACGTATAATCCATGATAAGGTCTTAGAAATAATATTACACAAAACTTGTACAAAATCAATGTTGGTTAAGTCAGATGAAACTTGTTAACATTTTGTATGACTGGTATTGTAAAGTACAATGTATTAAACTGTAAATGATACTGAATGTAAATAATCAAGATTCTCGTTTATATTTAATATGAAACATGTACAATTTATTAAAGTAGTTTAAAAAAATATATCATTACTTGTGCAAAAATGATTAAGAATTAAATTGAACTACAATTTATACAGATTTTGCCTTAAGTTCCTCAGTTTTTTTAACAAAACTGAAAATATCATCAGCTAGGAGTTTAGGTTCTTCAAAAGCTGCAAAGTGTCCACCACGCGATATAATATTATATTGAATTATGTTAGGATATCTTGATTTAAGCAAACTTTTAGGCTGAAGTAATAGTTCCTGTGGGAATCCTGCACAAGCTGTAGGTACATTTATGGGCAATCTGAAATAAAATGTATTTTTAAACATTCGGTATAGGCACAAAAAATTCATAAATTTATAAAATGAGATAAACTTACTGATCAACTTTTAAAGCTCTATATGCTGAATCAAAGTTCTCAGCATAAAGTCTAACACTTGTAGTAATGCTGTTACTGACCCAATATATCATTATATTGTCTAACAGCTCGTCTAACGTATATTTTTCTACTAAACCACCATCATCTCGTTCTTTATATGCTTTATTTGTCCATGTGCTGAACTTTTCCAAAATATATGCCGCTAATGCATCAGGCGAGGCAGTTAATGCAGCACCTGAGGAACAGTTTTATAAATTTTAAATCTTATAATTTATATATTATTTATATATGTACATTTAAACAATGTATATCATCAATAACTTTCAACAGAGGAAGCAAAAATACCTATAGTATCTGGCTTCGTAGCTTGTATATGGAAATAACCACTTTCTTCAATTAGTATAGACAAAGCTGTACTGAAGGGGTAATATAGTGAATAATGTTCGTTTGCTCCTACTAAAGATGGGAAATAGCTACCAATAACTGACCAAACGAAATTAGACGCTGACATCGGGACGATACACATGTTCGAGTGTAAGCCAGTTATTCTAAAAATCAAATGCATAACGTTTCATTTCTTTTAAAAATTTATATTATTATTATTACTAACTTTTCGGGGAATAGAGCAGCCATGTTAGCGGAAATAAGAGCTCCCCAATCACCTCCTTGGACATAAAACTTTTCAAAGCCAAGTCTATGCATCAGATTCTTGAATACTACAGCCATCTGAGAAAAAATTTAGTAGAAAATAATATGTACGTAAATCATATTTTTGTGTAAATAGAAAAGAGAAGCGTTACCTGACCAGTGGCCATGCCCGGTCGTACCGCTCCTTCTGAGAAACCGTATCCCGGAAGTGACGGTGCAATAACTTCGAACACGAAGTTCTGATTAGGCCAAGGTTTTGTTAGTATGGGTATAATTTTTTGGAATTCCACAACTGATCCCGGCCATCCGTGTAGCATTAGCAGAGGCAGAACCTTTAAGTTCTTATCCTTTGGTAGATTTGTTGGTTTCACATGATAGAAATGTATATCCAAACCTACAATTTTTAAGTTCTTTACTTTTAACTTTGTTTAGGATTTTTTATTAATTAAAAAAATATGCGAATTGTCCCATTACCTTGGATGGTTGTGGTAAACTGAGGATATTTGTTTAGCAACGCCTGTCTTTCAGTCCAGTTATATTTATCTCTCCAATAATCAAGTACTGTATTGAGGTATTTAGTCGAAATACCGTAAGTCCACGCAACATCTTCCAATGGTTGAGAGTACGTTCTTCTATGTGTCAGTCGGTATTTTAAATCATCCAAGACCTTTGAACAGTTCAGGAATTCTTTTTAAAATATAATCAGAAGATTAGAAGCAAAAAATAAATCTTATTTGATTTTTTATTTACTTTTGCTGGTACATCGATCTTGAAGGGTCGTATTTCTGTAGACTCTTTTCCATTTTTCTTCGAGCCCCAGTTTGTCTCCGGTAACGTTGGAACTTTAAGTTCTTCCGTGGAACTAAACGAATTATTGAATTTATTTATGTAATAAATAATAATTAGTCACAGGTAAAATAAGAGATCTTTGTGTTAAATAATTGTGAAAAAAGGTCACAATACTTTAAATATTAAAATCTTATGTTGAAATGTAGTTAGTTGATTGTATTTTTGAAAGTTTACACTCATGACCTCCGTAAATCGATATCATGTCTTTTCAACTTGTAAGTAAAAATGTTTTATCAAATATAACTTATATGAACGATAAAATTTATTTTAAAAATATAATACCAATATCTTATACATGATGAGTAATCAATCTTCGTTCTTAAGCTATGTACAGACCGTGCGAGGCATGCCTCGCGGGTCTGCTATGTTCCTTGACAATAAAGTATTCTATCGGTAAAAAATGTGCAATATAAAATTATTTTACAGTGTAATTTCATGATTTAATTCAAAACAATAATATCTTGATATCTTCTGATAAGGGTAAATATTTATTGTACAGTAATATTTTGATAATGGTGTTTTGTTAGAAAATCAATTTACATAGATAGAAGCATAAGTATTTTGTGAATAATATTCAAGATGGACAGAAATGCAACAATAAGAACATTCCTACTAACATTTTATTAGTATATTCATTTTTAGAAATGCAGAAACTGATCTTGATTTTCTGATGTTTGAAAGTCATGTTATTGCAACATCTATGACGATTAGATAACATCACACCTGGACATTCGGCTCTTAAACTGTTCGAAGTAGCAACAGTAACTCGTAGTAATTCTACATCGTTATCAATGAATTTCGAATTACCTTATTACAAATAAATAATACATGTCAAAAGATTTTACCTTGCATAAATGGAAAATAAAATTGTTTTCTTGTTTTATTTGATGTTTATGACTTTTTATACTGTGATGTAAACCACATGTCGCGTAAGCAGCTGATAGTTTAAAGTTAGTTAGTGATAAGGTACAAAGTCAATATTATAATAGTATACTGATTTCTAATGAATGATAATTACAATTTTTTGCCAGTCATCGTATGATATAGCGAATTTTATCAATAAAACAGTCTTATATTAAATAGTAGCTTTATTACGTAAATCTCTTTTAATTAAATGGATTTTTTTTCCTTACTTTAATCTTACAGGATAAAATTAAACATTTTATACGTCGATTAAAAGGCTACATTAGATTTGCAATTTTGTAAATATTACATTTATGCTTCGAAATATTAAGTATACGAAATAACGAAAGAAAAATACGTATATGATTCCATTTTATATTCTTCAAATGGATCAATTGTGAAAGTATCTAAACGCGATTATATACACTCGATCGAGGTTTCTTTCGTATGATAAAGACTGTATGCTATAATATATATGTACTTGAACATATAGAGGAGAATATATGTAAAATAAATATGACCTTCATTCACCAATTAGTAATTCTATCTAAATTTAACATGAGTAAATATTACTGATGCAAATATAGTTTAGTCAATTGATAAAAATGTTTTCTTTAGTTTTATATATTTGTGTATTATTCATTTTCAAACGAAAAATCTAATTATACAAAGAATTGCGTTAAAATTATAGAATAAATACTTTTATTTTTATCGTTGTAACTAGCACATAGTAGTACGTTGTAAGTAGTAAGTTGTAACCGAATAATCGTAACAATTAGTTAAATTTGTTTTTAAGCCATGGTATCTAAGAATTCAGAGACATTGATTTGTTTATTTGTAGTACATTAATAAATGAATATGGAAATTAATTTTACGAATGAATACGTATTACATAACATGTGACATAAAACGTTTGTAACGGAAGTTTGATTAAATTTAAAAAATTCTGTTTCTTCATAAAACATATAAATCATACGTGCCGAAGTTTTTAATTTTCAATATTTTATAAACTTTTAAAATATTCTAAGTTTGTTTTCTAAAATACTCACAAATATTCAAATATTTCTTTGTTGAAAGTATTGATAAATATTAAGGTCTTTTTCTAAGTTTAAAATATGATGAATTATACAATTATGCACAAAATTATGCACAAATATGATTTTCTTATTTTAAAGCTAGTTTGTTTATAGATCAATTAGATAATGGAAAGCCGACACAAAGTAATTATAATTTTAATGAACACGATATCTAAGAAAGCAATACTAAAATTTGTAAAATGATATTCAAAACATTACGAAAATTTATGAAAATGTATGAAACAGCGTAGTGTCAGAAAAATGTATAGCATGAAACGTACAGTAAAAGATCAAACATAAGCAATAACTGCCATGTACGGTTGTTTTTGTGGAGTATTGATTTTGTTAGTAATATCGTTTTCAATTCACTATTAATTATTTTATAACATCAATGAACTTACGATAAAAAGATAGCTATTCCAGTGACGCAAAGCGCTATCACCGCTGCAATTTTCAACATTTTGTATCGAACTGTTTTTCTTCAGTAATGGAATTACACAACTAGGTAACAAGACGAGTGATCGTGAGTCAAGTGAGACTTCAACAAACATTTGTAGTAGAGATTTGTAGAGGAATATATTATACATTGTACATCGTACATCCTACATTATTATTAAAGTAGAAGAGAGGGAACTGGATTTTCAGCACCATCTGCTGGCCAATTGCAATCGTACCTGTATGTAGTTATAACTACATATTGGCACTAGAATAATATGTTGTTTCAAATCTTACGACAGACATTACGATTGAAATCGGTAAGAATATATCCAATTTTATATAAAATATAAGAATAACAGTATCATAATACCTTCTACATTTTATTTTTCTAAATTATAAAAGAAATGATTGTAGTTAGAAAATAAAAAACTATGATTTTTTAATAAAAGGAGGAAACATTTGGGATGATTCAATAGATGTGTATCGTGATTGCTATTTTTAATTTTAAATGAGTTCAATGCGTTTCATTGTATTTGTAGAATTAATTGCATTGCATTTAAAGAATGCTTAAAATTACAATACTGTTTTCAAATTAAACACAACTCTTAAATAATTTTTACGTAAATTGATTTCAGTCTAAGGAATTTGAAATTTTAGTCGCAAATGATTTCGTATGTATATCGTTATTTGAGCTTATACGTAATATAATTTTACGATAAGATTGATTCGAATACAAGTATAATATTAAAACAAATAATTTTATTCAATAGATAATTAGGTCGAAAAATAATTACAGTTCCAATACATAAAGCTTAAATAATAACTAAAGATCATATACTTAGTACTATCCTAATGAACATGAAAATTTATTTTTAAATATAACTATGATACTATTACAATTTAGTTCCTTGACAATCACTATTACATTTTCTTTGTATAATTATGCAAAAATCGCTTTTCTCTTTCCGAATCTAAACGTATCTAGAAACCACGTCTAAATAAAACTCGGTATGTATATTTCAATAAAAATCATTCAGAAGCAATCTTTGGCAACTCTGAAGAATTTGAACAAGTACTATTAGGAATATTTCTAATTGACTATTTAACATATAAATCTCATTACCATTTCATTTCCTATTATTTCGACCATTAATATTTAACATATTTAATTCATTTATACCTCAACCTTCCACAACGAGAGCGTTATTAAACATTTTCGAACACATTTTTTTACTTTTTAAATTGGATACAACAAAATAATACAAATTTTTTAAATAAATCTCTGTAGGATATATCGCTTTGCATAACATCTACTGATGCATACAGTAATGATTATTTGCAAGAAAAAGCTAACATTTATTTTGATTTAAAAATCTTATTTTCAAAACAAATTATCTCGAGTTAAAACATGCCGCGTTATATTTTCGTATTCGAACACATTCATTTTGATTTATTGTATAAAACTCGCTAACGAACCAAGTTCCTAAAATTAGTTTAAGAGATGTGTGTTTGGAAGTATTTCATGCAGATATTTTTTTCAATAATTATCGTAAAGCACCATTAATACGCAAAGGACGTATCTTTAACGATTACTTACAAAAGTAATTTACATATATTTTTATATAAAAACAATTTTATATATTGAATTTAATGCACATTTTTTTGGAAGAATAAACTTTTTGAGTTTTAGATAAGCGAAATTTTGTCTCAGTCAGATAAAACAATTCATAAAAATAAAAGTAAAATCAAATATATAAAACTTTTTTATCAACCAAAATTAAAACATTTTCATATGTAACAATAACAATGTTTGATTGTATATAGTATATTAGATATTAGATATCTAATTCTGTATAATCACAAGACAAAATTAGAGTGTTGCACTAGAAAACAGTAACAAAAAAATTGCTTCAACTGTACTACAATTTGGTACATTGTAAAAGATGATTCTCTAACTATAGCACACACCAAATATTCATAATTTCAAATATTTTTTATCACTTTAGCCATATGTTAATTATATGACATAATATATGTATAGTGTTTCATATAACCCTTAACAATATACATTTTTTTAAATATGCGCGCTAATTACCAGGTACTAGTTAATATTTGCAACAGAAGAGAATATTCTTTGAAATGAATATAATACAACTTTTTCTTTGAGGATAAACTGCGTACCTTTGGACAAAGTTTTTCATGAAATTTTGTAATATGCAAAGATCTATAAGTTACTGTATATATATAAAGATGATAATTATCATTGTATTCAATATGATATCACCCGTTCTTAGATTAGGGTTAAAAATACGAATTTTAATTATTTTATGTCATGTAACTCATTATTAAACACGATAATAATTATATGCTTGTGTTTTTGATTTTTGGTAAATTATTTATGGCATTTTTTAAAACTTCCACCAAAATTTGAGATACATATGCATTAAAGAAAAACATTGAAATAATTTCATTGTTTCAATGTTCTATGACACGTTTACCATTAAATTATGAATATACGCTAAAATATAAGTTTTTTTAAGTAACTCTAGGATTTCATTTGTTATGTCCAAAGGTATGTGTACTTATATACATAGAATATACAAACAAAGATAATGTAAAAGAGGATTTTAGAAGACATTTATACCTACAGTCTTTTTTAGACTATAACATTTACACTTTTTTCTTAAATGAACAAAGACAAAGGCCTGCATTTACCTGCTGCCATTATACAATTTGAAGAGAATAAAAACAATAGCTGTTAATAAATTATAGAAATAACGAAGTCATCTCTTTTTACGTGCTGCGATTAAATCGCTATAACTATAAAGCTTAAACTAAAAGCTAGACACGCGTTATTAATAAGCGGAAAGTCAAAAGGCACCATGTTCCCAATATCTTAGAAATACTTGATTGCACTTTAAAACTGATTAAAACATATTTATGCTCGCTATAATAATAAAATAATATAAAATGAACTTTTCAGATCATTAAAGGAAAGTCTTCGATATTATGTTTGTGAATGAAATAAGATTCGATATTGTAGAAATTATAATCTCAATCGAAATGGTTCATAAATTGATTTGTATAAATCCCTCCTTCTATCTTAGACAATTCGAAGCGTTTCACGCTATGAGTAGAGGAATCTGAGAGCTTTCATATATTAAAACTTTAACACTTACTCTACAAAATCTCGATCAGTAGATAAAAAAGATCGAGGCTAGTTGGAACGATTAAAATTTTTAACAATCTACAGTTGATACTTGTAAATGAATAATAACAGATCCATGGCCTAATTTGTTATATTTAAGACTAGAAAAAGTCCTTCATGGAGAGCGTTAAGACGATAGTGCGAGGCCCAAACGAGCAAATGCCATTTCCTTCCGTAATCGAGTAATTTCCCAATAAACATCGTGAACTGTAACAATAATTAAATTTTTACACTACCAGAAAGGTAAATCAGTATAATGAATATTTACCTGAGCTTTTAACAAGGCCACGTTCAATGTAACGTAAATAATTCAAAAAATCGCAGACCGCTATAATCTATAAAAATATATTTAATTTTATATTCAAATATTTAAAGATTCATAATAAATTGTTTACAAAATTTAAAAACTTACTCGATTGCGACAAATTTGTGATATGCTGTACCACTGATTTTCTTGATCTCCGAATCTCATACGATAATAACATTGGCGCGGTGCTTCAAGCAATACACATTTTCTAAAGAAACAAAAAAAAAAAAAGGATGTTAATTTAGTATAATCAAAAAATTTCTAATATATTGCTATGGTATTAAAACACAAGATTTACTTTGGAAAAGTGAATTTAGTTTTATCGCTGATCGCTTCGATAAAGATGATGCCATCGAGAACGGCTTGTTTAACTTTTGTACCCAATTCTTTGTTAGGGAAATCAAGGCAAAGATCGATGTCTTCTGTAAAGATTCTACCAACAAAAGGATCACCTTTGTCTACACATGGATTAGCTTTCCATTTAAGAAACTCTGTATGTACTCTAGGATCAACTTCGAGGCCAAAGTCTTTGCATTCTTTGTCTTTCTCCTTTTCTGAATCTTTTTTCCAATCTCTTTCTAGTGTCTCTCGATCCGAAGGTAAAGATGATCTTTGTTCTTTCAGTGGGGAATCCGGTGGAGAACTCTCTCGACCGTATTTTAAATTGAAATGCGACGGTGATCTAGGTGCAAAAATATTTCAGATATAATTTAAATACCAACCTCCATTTATCAATATTCCTGATAACTAACAAAGGATATGATTAGAAGGCTTTTAATTGTAATGATAATGCAATTTTACCTTCGATGTTTCCTTGCAAAAAGACCTTGCTGAGTATCTTCACTGTTTGGACGACTTTTCGTATCGATCTGCGGATGTAGATGAAAGTTTGGTTTAGCCGGCGTCGAAGTTAACACTAACGTTTTTAGAGCCGCTACTTCTGCAGCCAAAACTTCAGCTTTCATACGACTTTCCTCCAGTAGGCGCTCTGCTGTAGCTTGACGTATATTTGCTTCTCGTACCATGTTATGTGCCTCCTATGTATACATAAAAGTTTGCTCAATTTTCTATGCCTTTATGTCACATATTAACAATATAGTTCATGAGATTTACTTGAAAGAGGCTGGCAGTGAGTTCCTCCAATTCAGCTTCAACATCTTGTTTAATTCTTGAAAGTCTTGTAACTTCTTCATCTTTCAATTTTAATTCCTCATGTGCTCTCTTAAGTTCATCTTGTAATTTTGCTACAGCATGTTCCTTTACTTCTGCTATAGCTCTACCCCATTGTAGAGTGGTTGGTGAAGGTGGTTCTCTTTCCTGAGAGTTCTGAAAATAACACTTGAGCAATATCAGTACTGCAATATAAATAATTAATTGTAATATACATTGAATTACAAGAAATTACTTGAGAGTCCTTTATACATAATAATGGTTTTGAGGAGTTATTACAATGGTTGAGTTTTGTTGAATCATTAATGGAATCTTTGTTGTTTATTATTTCGGCATCTTCTTCATTAAATGTAATAGGTAATGGCTTGATACAATGATTTTGATTTTCAAACAATTTATGTTCATTCTTGTTCAACCTTGCCAGAGTGTCACAGGATTTTGCAAGTTTTCTTTGTTCCATCGTTGGTGAATTTCAATATCGCAATTGAACATTGTGGAGCTTTCTGGTATACGTAAATACAGAAGTGATCTTGGTTGAACTGGAACTAAACAGATTAGATTGTGAAAACAGATGTTGCTTGGTTTAAAAATAAATTTCCTTAATGGCAAAGTTCTTTAAAAGTATAATCTCCTAAAGTATTCTTGTATGTGATAAGAAATGACCAAAATAAATATGCAACTCTGTGTGTTATACAACTCTGTATGTATATATGTTGATTTCTAGATCTATAAAAAGAAATGCTGCAAATGATTCTATCCATATAAACTAAATTAAGACATTATTAGTTTTTGAATATTTATTCCAATACAATAATAAATTTATATATATATATATATATTTATATTTATATTTATATATATGAAGAAAAGGAAAAAATAAACAAAGTACATTAAATATTCCATATTTTATCAAATTAATAAAAAGATTGAAATAAAAAAAATTTCTATTAATATATTTTACAATTATCATTCTAATCGCATAAAACACATAAGACAATTCTGTTGCGGACCTTTCATAACGGATACCTTAATTAATGGCAATTTATGTATCTCGGCAATTAAAAGGATGACGAGAGAATAATTCCGTTAGGCAAATGTCCTTTTTTTATTTATATAAACAAGCTTTTTCATTGTAATACGCAATAGAGTATTGAAATATTATTTCAGCATGTCGTAACAAAGATTAGATTGAACAGCATCCAAAGATGAGAGGAAAATTCATCAACGAAAAACGGATCCGCGCGTATCGATCCAAAGACGGTGTGATTCTAATGCTTGGCAGTATTCTATAACTTACCCGTGAACCTTTCTTTACGCAACTCTCCTGCCATTAGTGGGTCTGGCGAAAATCATCAAACGATATCAGAGGAAAAAAAGCGGAACGGTATAAAGATTTTTTCCGCAATATGTCAACTTGGTGTCAACGTGTAAAAAGAAACAGCACCCATCACCCTTACGCGACCCGCAACACGGTCCGACTGAAGTCACATAGACAACAGTACAAGAGTGAACTTTCAAGCGCCACAGGTTACCCACTGCTAAATGCTCGTACTACCTCGTACCAGGTCGTACTTATGCTCCGTAGATTATGAAGTCATTGAAGTTCACGCGCGTCTTGAATTAGGCGAAGAATTACGAAAGCGAACGTCGTAGCACGCGTACGAAAATTTTCACTGAAATAGAACTACGCTACGATACGCTATGAGATTCGCTCATTGCCGCCTTTTTAATGTAATTAGAGTTAAAGCGATTTCAATTGTGCTCAATGCCGCTGGAGTTTAATCTGTTATTGTTTTCTCACGGTTTCGTTTCACGTTATTTCAATTATACAGCTGCTGCTAGCTTTAGAAATATTTTAGAAATTTGTAAATATCATAGCTGATTTTATCAAATATTTTGGATGAAAGTTTTTAGATGCGACAGTACCTTATTTTTTCAGCAATCGATGGTAATTTCGATGTCTAGTAACTTGATAATTTTGTCACGTTTCTCCATCAAAGGCACTTCATGCTCTATCCTTTACCGTTATGAGGCGTCTGCTGCAGTGTTTGATGCTTTTCGTGCGTGACTATGCTTTCGGTTTGATGTTCCTCTTTGTGTTTGTGTGACGGCATAGTCCCGATCTAGTGAGGTTCGAATTCGATTCTACGAAGTTGAATATGAAGCACTTATCACTGTGATAATTGATATTTGTAAATAATGGATATCGGAAGTGAGTAGTATTTTACTTGCTCTTTTCTACTTTAATATTTATGAGAAGATTATAAATATGAATGTGTTGTTACCGAAATTAATGTGTATAAAAAAAAAATGTATGAAGACTAAGTTTCATTGTATGATGAGAGTTAGTAAATATGACTTCTCTAGTAAGTAACATAGTATGCTATGTATACAGAAATGTTGATTTGATAATAGGATTAATTAAAAAGAAGAAACGGGTCAAGCATGATGGTAACCTTCAGCAATTGGCTGAAATTGTTAAAGAGCTTGGTGACGTATACTTTGAAAGTGACAAATATGAAGATGCTTTGCAGGAATATACAGAACAACTGGAAATTTGCAATATCTTAGGAGATAAATTAAATATAGCAGTTGCTCATAGAATGATTGGAGAAATACAGGCAAGTCTTGGCAACTACGAGGAAGCATTGAGCCATCAAAATCTTTACTTGGGTTTGTATTTAAAATATTCATTATGTTAATATTTTTAATTTATATAGCACTATAATAAAAGCATTTTTGTGTTAGGTAGAAGGGGCCAAGGAGGTACAAAATTTATTAGAAGAACAACGAGCTTATGCAACATTAGGTAGAACATATTTTTGTTGGGCTGAAAGTCAGCCTGAAGAATCTAAAAGAAAACCCGATGCTCTTATAAGTGCAAGACAAGCGTACACGAAGAGTATACGTCTCTGCAATGAGTATTATATCTTATTTAATGTCAATAAATTTATATTATATAATATATATAAAATATGTAATATAATATAATATAATATATAAAATATATATATGATATTAAGTTCCTAAGCAATATATTATAAAAAGAATATTTGTATTTTATTTAGATTGGGTGATACTAACATTGACCTAAAAGAATTAATGACAATGAGGGCACGAGTGTTACTGAATTTGGGATTAGTACTAGAAGCTGAAAAAAAACATCAAGAGGCTGTTGATCTACTGGAAAAAGCTGCAGGTTTATGTAAGGCACACAACTTACGGGAAGATTTCTATAGAACGCAAATTGCTCTCGGAGGAATTTACGATCGGAATCGCGATTATGATCTGGCTTTAACACATTTCGAAACTGCCGTTGAAATTGATAATTCATCTTTGAAAGCGGAAGCACGATTTCTTCAAGCAGAATTGCTTTTAAAAATAGGAAAATGGACCGAATCACGAAAAATATTAGTGCTTCTTTACGTTACGGAAAACTTACCACAAAATCTGAAGCATCAAGTAGAAAAATGTCTCAGGATAGGTATGATTTAAGAAAATATAATTATTTTTATGGTTTTATTTGAAATATTTGTTTGAAAAAATATTTTGTTTATAGTTGCAACGTTACAAACAACTGAAGGAGCTTTAACTACAGAAAAAGATACCAGCATTAAGTTGAAATATTATGAGATATTAGGAGATGCGGCGGTGGCTGCACACTGTTTTGAGGAAGCCATAGAATATTACAGAAAGATGCTCATGTGTGCGGAAGAAATAGAAAGCGATCGCACAGGAGCAGCTTTATTAAGTTTAGCCCAAACATTGAAAGATGTCGGACGATATAACGAAGCATTGGACTTTGCTCGTAGAGAACTAGAACTATGCACAAATCCACGTGAAATATGTAGATCTGCTTTGTTCTTAGTGGATTTATTGATAACTATTAAAGCAAACAACAAAGAGATTGAAGAAATTTATAGTCTAGCCTTGAAAAATGCAAAAGCTTGCAATGATATTTCTTTAGAAACAAGTGTTTTAAGAGAACACTTGAATTATTTAACAAATACTAATAGAACAGAAGAGACAGGAGCACTTTCAGAAAAGTTAGATACATTAGAAAAATTATGTAATGATACAGATAGCGAAAGCGAATCAGAAGAAAACAATATTGGCGCAAACATTTGCTTGGAAGATTTGTCGGATGTTGAAGCAGAATTAAAAGTTAGAGAAAATATTAAAAATAGGAAACGAACGAGAAAAACGTCGGTTGCTATAAAAAGGAACGAAAAAGGAGAAACACAACTTCATGTAGCTTGTATACATGGGAATATTGAAACTGTAGAAAAATTATTAGAATCTGGTCATTTAACGAATGTTAGAGACCATTTTGGCTGGACTCCTCTTCATGAAGCAGCTAATCATGGTCATGTCGAAATTGTAAAGTTATTATTAAAATATGGTGCAGATGTAAATGATCCTGGAAGTTTGATGTGCCAAGGAGTTACTCCTCTTCATGATGCGGCTTCTTGCGGCAATTTTACCACGATGAGATTTTTAATCGAACACGGAGCAAATGTGGAACTTAAAACGAACGATAATGATACTGCACTAGATTGTCTAGAACAATGGAGAAATCGTGTTGATGTTTTATCTTCTGAAGATCAAATGGAGTATGATGAAATGCACAAATTATTGTCTGCTATGATACCAGCGAGTAATAAGAGAATTTCGAAACGATCTCATACATCATCATCTTATTCAAAAACTCACAGCATAGATAAAAATGTTGTTATAGAAAAGATCTCTGCAGGTGAAGATTATAAAAGAACTATAGCTAGCTTGAAACATAGGAATGATCCAATTGGAGCTTCTTTGTCCCCTATGAAACGAAATGTAAATCCACTTTTGAATAGTGAAGAGGTTCTTTTGGATGATTGGTTGGAAGATGATATCAATGAAAGTATAAATAATAGAAGGTGCTCTGATGAACATTCCTCCTCAATGACGAAGAGGAAATCGAGTAATGGAAATGTCGATGTTGAGAAAAATTTTAAACGGCAAAAAATGAATGATCAAGATCAAGTAATTGAAGATAATGAATGTGATGTAATAGAAGAGGATAGTAATGATAGTTGCAGTACTGAAATAAGACGGATTTCTAGTGAACGTAAGATTCAGAAAAAAAAACAGCAAATGTCATTGTTATCAATTGGATTTACTAAAGATTCTACTTCTCGAAGTTCTTCACCTGTAATTCCATTTAACACAGGATGTGAATCAACAGAAGTCAATACTATGAGATCAGTTATTTTAAACATCCTTGTAGATGGAAAAATGTTTAAAATCCAAATAGAATTTTCGAATATAATGAGACCATTAGTAAAAGAAATTGTAGCTGATATTGAAACTAAATTCTACAACGATACTGGATGTAAAGTAAAACTAGATCTAAAAACTATGGATGGTATTGCGATCAATTGCAATAACGTGTTCACGATATTAAATGAAGGGGATATTGTTAAAAATTTGGCAAGCGAAATAATCGAGTTAGAAACTCCTTCCATCGTCGAGCGATATGGGGTGATTTGTAAAAATTACAATACAGGTAGATATTTTATGAGTAAGTATACTTATTTCATAATTTTCAAAATAATCATTATTTTTAATATGTTTAGATGTTCGAGAATGCATATTAAAGTGTTTGAAATCATGCGAGAACACGTTTACTTTGCGATTAAAACAAGAAGATATTAGAAAAGAAGAATTTATATCTTTATTGAAAACTCTAGAATATCAAAAGAATGTTCAAATATTAGATTTATCCGGTGGTAACTTATATGAACTTGGAAAATCTTTAAATGATTGTACTTTAAGATTGTCAGCTTTGCAAGAATTGTGCCTTCAAGGATGTGATATAGATTGTAAGTGCCTAAGTAAATTAGAGAAACTACCTCCACAACTTAAGTTTCTTGATCTCAGCTATAATCCTCTTGGATCATCAAGTCAAGAAATCTTATTCAAACTTTTCACCCCTTTAACACAGCTTCGGACATTGAATTTGCGATATTGTCAATTATGTAATTTTCGTTTTCTTTTAAACAACAACAGTCTAGTAAATTTAGATATTTCTTGGAACTGTTTCAGTGAAGATGAAGTTTGTGCCACTTTACAAAGACACTTACTTAATTTGAATTTATCGAATACTATTTGTTCTAGGGACTTTAATTTGGTTAAAAATATTTTTAATAAAACAGATCTTTCATTTGTTAATTTAGAATGTTTAGAGCTTGCTTCATGCGAATTGTCGGATATTGATGTTAGAAATATATTGTCACGTGTATCGAATCTTTCGAAATTAGTGCTTAAAGGAAATAGAAAAGTGGGAGCACAATCGCTGAATTTATTATTGAAATACACACCAACACTAAGACATATCGATGTTAGCGGATGTGAGAATATTACTGAATTTCCTGATTCCGAAGTATTTATTGAAAAACCTGAGATTTGTACATTAATCGTGAGTATGTATCCAGAAGTGTGCGACTGTTGGGTTCATTTATGGCGAGGGAAGGGTGTAGTGAAAAAACTGCCACATAATCTTACTATTTTTAAACCGGTACTTTAATATTTTTATACATGTAATACTACGTGTGCATAGGATTGAAAAGAGTTACAAATTACAGAAAACATTCATTTACTTTAAAACATATTTCATCATTTTCTCTAATTTGTAGTAGCTTAACAAATATATTTTTATACAAACTATCTTTTGTAAATTGTAAATTATTCAAATATGTCCATATTAGATCTCAATAGGTATTTCCTAAAAAGACAAATTTGAAATACCGGAAATGTAGTATATTTTACTGCACTTCCTGGCATCGAAGTGAATGGGAACATTTAATAAAGTCCAATTCAATGTATATCTTTTACCAAATTTTAGTTGTTTTACAGTAACCTTTCCTTCAAATAGGTGTTCAATCGAATCATAAAAGCTATAAAAAATGCATATAGTTAAATAAAGGTAATATTTAAGTAACATGCTGAAAATGTTCTATAATAGAAAATATTGTAATATACATTGTAAATATTTTTAACAGGCAATAAACGTTGTTTACCTTTGCTCCGTTTTTTAATTACGAATGCTATTAACATTGCATAATAATGTAAGTGAACAGTAATTCCAATCGTAACAATTTAAAATCGACTGAGTCATTATAGCATCAGTTTTCATATGCTGCAATCATTTCTTTCAGAAGCTGATTCAGTAAAGAATACAAAATAATTGATGTTTATTAAATATTTACAAAATGTTTGTATACTTGAGTAAAAAAATAGCAATACCAAACAATTTTCGTCTGAATTGCATAGCATGGAACCAAAGGGAAGGTTATATAGCTGTTGGCGGAGAGGATGGTCTTTTGAAAGTACTTAGAGTAGACTCCAATGTAAGTGGCTCTACCAGTGGTGGGAGGTCTAGAAACTTAACTGCTGCAAGTAATTTAAGTATGAATCAAACCTTAGAAGGTCACAATGGTCATGTGCAAGTAGTTACCTGGAACGAACAACACCAGAAACTAACTTCAAGTGATCAGAATGGTGTAATTATAGTTTGGATGTTGTACAAGGGCTCTTGGTACGATGAAATGACAAATAACTGCAATAAATCAATAGTTAAAGGGATGGCATGGAGTTTAGATGGTTTAAAAATTTGCATAGTTTATGAAGATGGAGCAGTTATCGTAGGCTCAGTTGATGGAAATAGAATCTGGGGCAAGGAATTAAAAAATACAGCTCTTGCTGCTGTACAATGGTCTCCAGATGGGAAACTATTATTGTTTGGCATAAAAAATGGGGAAGTTCATCTCTTTGATAATCAAGGCGTATTTTTAACAAAGTTAAATATGATACCACTTAATGGTGGTCAAGTTCAAACAATAGTTTCATTGCAATGGTATGATGGAAGGAATGGTTATATTGGCATAGATTGTCCAACTTTAGCTGTTTGCTACAGGAATGGTAAAATACAGCTCATGAAAGACACTAATGACGATAATCCAATCGTAATAGAAACTGGTATGACAGCAGCATGGTGTTGTTGGAATAGTTATGGGTCTATATTAGCTGTAACTGGAATGTTACCATTATTGGGCAATGGAGAAACAAAGGACACTAATGTCATTCAGTTTTATACTCCTTTTGGTAAACATATGAGGACCCTAAAAATACCTGGTAGAGAAGTCACCTGTTGTGCATGGGAAGGAGGATCACTCAGAGTAGCTCTATCTGTTGATTCTCATATTTATTTTGCAAATATTCGTTTAGATTATAAATGGACTTACTTCAGTAATACAGTTGTGTATACAAATGAGAAGATTACCAAAGATGGCATTTGCATTATATTTTGGAATACAACGAATAATACATATTGTACTAAAAATGTAAGAGCATTGATCTCTATAGCTTCACATGGAGATCATTGTATTTTAGCAATAAAAAATGACCTTGCTCAAGGATCAGAGCAATTTGCACTCTTAGTATGCAATACAATTGCTACTCCAATAGATACTAAGTTTATAGACTTAGAGCCATTATGGGTGACAATGACAAATAGTGTAATTGTTGCAGCATCCAAGAACAATTTCTTGGTTTGGAGTTATCGCACTCCTCGTAATTCCATGTTGCATGCAGGACGAATTAGAAGAGATAAAATTTACCACATTGATGAAACTCCGACCGGGGTGACGGAAGTTATTCAAGATTTGGACAAAGACAGATCCTTTGAGGCACCTATTAATACTAAAGCTACTATGGACCCGATTTGTTGTTTGTGCGCAACTGATAAGATTCTATTGATAGGCAGAGAGTCGGGAATGATTCAAAGATATTCTTTATCTCAGATAACTCTTACAAATAGATATAATACAACTTGTAAGCTTTACAAGATTGCAATCAACTGTGATTCATCTCGGGCGTCTATTATGGATACGAGTGGCGTTCTAACTATGTTAGATTTGGAGACTGATCTCAAGAAAAATACTTTGAAGGATGGAGAATCAGAGGGTGAAATAAATAAGTTTGAAAGAAAGGATGTGTGGGCCATGTGCTGGGCACAAGACAATCCCGCTCTATTAGCAATTATAGAAAAAACCAGAATGTACGTTTTAAGAGAATTCGATCCCGAAGAACCGATATCCTGTTCTGGATATATCTGTTCATTTCAAGATTTAGAAATACGTTGCGTTTTATTGGATGATCTCATGCAGAAACCAGAAGATACAAGAAATGACTTAATAGTGGATTTAGAAGTGAAATCATTGAGGGATACCAGGGAATTATTGATGAAAGTAGGGTTGAAAGAAGCAAACAATTTCATCCAGGACAATCCACATCCACGATTATGGCGCTTATTAGCAGAATCAGCTTTACAGAAACTAGATTTGGAGACTGCAGAAAATGCAATGGTTCGTTGCACAGATTACTTAGGTATACAATTTATCAAACGTTTACAGAACGTGCACAACGATCATCTGAAGAAAGCCGAAGTGGCTGCGTTTCTTGGCAACTATGACGAAGCTGAAAAATTATATTTAAATATGGACAGAAGGGATCTTGCTATTTCGTTACGTCAAAAATTAGGAGATTATTTTCGGGTGGTACAGCTGATGAAAATGGGTATTGGCGGGTCTGATAAGCAAATGGAGTACGCTTACAATAAAATTGGCGAATATTATGCTGAAAGACAGAATTGGGAAGGTGCAAAAGAATATTATGGAAAGAGCAGGAATCTGGAGAAACTTATAGAATGCTATTATAAATTAGAAGATTTTGTTCAATTAGCAGGGACAGTACAACAGTTACCAGATAAAAGTCCCCTTTTGAAGATGGTAGCAAGAATGCTAGGTTCCGTGGGTATGTGTTCCCAAGCAGTAGCAGCATATATAAAATATGGAGATGTGAAACTGGCCGTAGATACGTGCGTTCGTTTGAATCACTGGGACCAAGCAGTCGAATTAGCAAAGACCTATAAAATGGCCCAGATAGGCGAATTATTGAACAAGTATGCCAATCATCTTCTGTCTAACGGAAAGAGACTGCAAGCTATAGAATTATACAAGAAGGCAAATCACAATTTAGAAGCAGCAAAGTTGCTGTTTCAATTAGCAGAAGAGCAAGCAAAGACTAGGACGAATCCGCTACGCGTGAAGAAGATTTATGTTCTAGCAGCTCTGTTGGTCGAAGATCATATCAACGCCGCTCCAGCTGCTAAGGGTGGCCGTAGCAACGTTGTGATGGGTTTAACAGAAAACAACGAAGACACTCGGGTGATAGAGAATGCCTGGAAAGGGGCAGAGGCTTATCATTTTCTCTTATTAGCCAATAGGCAGATATATTCAGGGAATTTTGATGCAGCCATGAAAACAGCTCTGAGATTGAGAGAATATGAAGATATCTTGCAACCGGAAGATATTTACTGCTTGCTTGCTCTATCAAGCGCAGTCAATCACGCTTTTGCAGTTTGTTCCAAGGCGTTCATTAAATTAGAATCTCTAGAGATTATTTCAGAGGCGGTCAGAGAAGAATATGAAGATTTGGCTGTGGACATCTTCACCAAGCACAGTCCTCAAGATGTTCGTAATTCTAAGGCAGAATGTACAAATTGCGAGAGTCTGGTACCCGACTGGTGTGTCGCCTGCCCTAACTGTATGACCAGGTTCCCTCCTTGTATTATCTCTGGCAAACCGTTGATGGACCTGAGCAATGCGTGGATCTGCACCGTTTGCAGACACCACGTGGCTACAGAACGAGATGTAGTTAATATTAATGCTTGCCCTTTGTGCCACAGCACGGTTACATATATGTAATTGATGTGTGTGAGTATGTATTGAACATGCATTATCAGTCAAATATGTTATGCTTGAGCTATAACAGACATGCCGGCGAGCTTTAAGCTTGCTATTGAAAGAGCATGTTTCATTTTTATAGTAGTATGCACCAGTTAGAACGTGCACTGCTTAAAAGTATTAATCCGTGTTACGATTTAGATAATGTGTTGAGTATCTGATTGATTTATTGAATCGATAAGATCAATCTGTAATTTTCTGACTATTTAGAATTTATGATTTAGAAACGTGTGATAATGTGATTAGTCAAATTCTCAATGTTACTTATCACCGAGTAATTATATGCTTATTTTATTTTGAAAAATATTATTAGGGACACATGAATTAATAACAATTTTCGTAGTTTTAAAAATGAACAATTTCTGATCTCATTTATAAGTCTGGCGTCATATTCTTGTGTAGTATTCTGTTATCTTTTTCAACTTAAAATCTTCTTCAACTAAATTATGAAGCTTCTTCGTTTTAAATATCTTTTTATATTCTAAGCATTTAAGACAGTGTACTTATATAATTTAATTGCATAGTGATAACTTTTAATGCAAATTCCGTCCAATAATTGAAATATTAATACCGTCCATTATATATGTATAAATACATATGCTATATATTTATTAATTTTTATATTATCATAATCGTCTACATTAAACATATTTTAGACTATTTTATATGTTTTTTTAATCAATATTTCCTTAGAGCATGCTTTATTTAAAATTTAACTTGTGCAACAAAATTCAAAGGAATTACCGGTCTGCGCATGGCAACTGATTGGCGCGTAACTATCGTGCCACAAAATTTGAAGTATCCTCTTCCACTCAAATGCCTTCGAGTATCGCGCATGCGTGTATCGTTCTCGGCACGCGTTCTTTCCACGAGTTGGTCAGTGCGCGTCGAGCCAGTAAGGGGGAGGTATTATATCTGTTATCGTTCCTCTTTCACGGATATTTACGGCGTTCCTTTCAAATTTTGTTTCCTCGATTACCGAAACCATCGTGGCGCTACCCATTTCGAATTGTCAAACGTGCTTGCCAAGCCGAGTCACGATTACGAAGTCACTTTCCCGCGAATGTACAGGCGTAAGTGTCGTATCCCGCGTATTTGTCGCGTCAGTTCGTGAGTGTATCGCGAGTGTCCGCCACGGGAATAATTATGAGTGGTATGCTGCCGATGTTATGTGTTATCCTGATCCTTAGCGTCACGACGACGACGGTACACGCCGGATTGAAATGTGACGCTGTTAAACCTTACTTCGAGTCCCAAGGCTTTCCGGCCACTGATATTCCCAAGGAGGCGATTTCGTGTAAGTTTTTATTTGCATTTTTTTACTCTGAAACCGATTGAATTTACGTTTCGAGCATGTTACATTGTAACTTGTTTCGAGCTAAGAATCGTTTGCACAAATGGCGCGGAATTGTGGAAAATTTGAAATTTAAAACGTGGTTTGAGACTCGTAACGGTAATGTCGGATTCCTTGAACATTATTGGTGGAAATTAAGAGTGAGGTTTTGATTCAAATTTGAAACAAGAATTAGAAACAAGAATTTCAATTTCGAGCATGTTAGGTCGTAACGCGTTCTAATCTAACAATAATTTGTAAAAATGGCGCGAATTTTGGAAACTTTGATATTGTGACAGCTTAGATTTAAACATTCACAATGATAATGTCGGACCTCTTGAATATTATGGAAGGAAATGGTTAAAGTTAAGATTCGTCTGATTATTTCGAACAGAATCGTGCATTCAGCAAGTTTTTATATTTCATTTCATGCTTTTTTATCGCTTAATTAAATAGTGTCGTATATAACGAAAAGGATAAAAAGTGGATTCTAAATGGAATTCCGATTTAGTTTGCGTTAACTCGTTGAAAAGTTTCTCAGAAGAGTGAGAAAGAAGAATATATGATGAACGGATGAAAAATAAACGCGGAGAAAATTAAAGCTCAGAATTAGAGTGGCCGGGCTCATAATTCACGGCCATTCATGATTTATCCTGCAGAATTTCGTTGAAGTGATTCGCAAAGAGGACACGTTCAACGAAATATTTATGGCCGATGAATTATGGGCTGTGTTTCCTCGCGAAGGGGCTGCACGTGGAGAAAAAACGAACGGAAGAAAAATTCCGAGAAGTTCTCACGTCTCGAAACTGGATACACAAATGTGCCTTAGCTTGCCTCGCCCGTATGTTTGCGTGATTAACTATCGAAGACTTAATGAACGAAATAAGCACTTTATATCGCTGTGCATTTCAACAAATCCCGAAACATTTACAAAGCGGAAATAAATTTTTAGAATACTGTGGCTAAAAATTTAATGAAAATAATGGTATTGTTAACAATTTATAACGATTACAGAAGGTATTGGCACGTATCCTAATCTTTTTATCACGTTCTATACGTTTCTTTTCTCATAGCATTAATTTTTTCTAGTCGTATGAAAGTAATATTAAATTTTGTAATATTAAAGTTTGATACACTTGGACCTATAATACCTATCGATCAAAAATAGCTCAAAGTCGTTTATAAAATAATGTAGTTGAAAATTTCATGTTTTATACAGGTTATTCGTGTTGGTTCACACCCATATAGGGAGATACCTTGGTTTATCTCCCGGCGTATACATACATCGTACGAGCACAAAGAACCTGTCTGACTTTATCAGTTAGTGTAATCACAAATACGTTCAGCTTCGAAAGTATATTTACTTGCGCCGAATAGATAATAAAGGATCTTGCGTTCCGTTAGCGTGATCATACGACCGACATTCTTCAGAAATGTTACTCTCGAAAATCATAAAATGGATATGCTCTTGTTGAACTTTTAGGTTAAGTTCTTTCACTAGAAAATAGAAAACATATACAACTCTTGTATAGTGCAAAGGATCGATTCTTAAGTTACTTTCGTTACGGTGATTCGAAAAGTGAACATCAGAAAGATAGAAAAAAACGGGTATAGAAAATATTATAGGGGTAACGTTCTAAAACAATTTTCAGCCGCAATAATTGTCCATTTAATAACGTACGAATCTAGAATTCGATGTCTTCGTCGAAGTTGGAATAAAGGCAAGATTAACAAAAAAGAAAACAAAAAAAGAAAATAGTTTCAGAACAGCTCGTTTCTCGTGTCACAGATTACTCAATCTGTGTGCACGAGAGCATTAGACGCGCATTCCGCTCAATCGCGCAGCCATTTCACCATCCACGAGCACTTTTATTTCTGACTTGTTTTTGCATATAAACACGGTCGAGTTTATCGGTGAGATGAAAGGAGAGCCGTATGGGTTTCGCGGGGCAGATAAAGAACCGTGGAAGAGCGCCAAGTATTAACGGTATACGAAGTAGCGATACGCGAAGAACGAAATGGCAGAAGAAAAATAATTCGAGGCGTTTCGCGTTTTATCGCGTCGTTCGTGTCGAATGTGCACATTAACGCGTATGCGCATGCGCGACAGGAAGTTACAAGAGTTTTGACACGATTTACTTTCTATGGGGAGTAATTACGACCGATGATCGTTGGTTTGATTTTTCTGGGACAATCGCGACCGGAAGTAATGGCGATCCGGTGGAAGACAATGGGTGCGATAGGACGCGGTATTAGGGTGCGTTTAAAAGAATAATTAACGGTTTTGTGGCGTTGCTTTTCACGGTTACTTACGTTTCACAATAATAACTTATTGGGTGGGAATAATTGATTATCGTGTATTAGTTAGAATTTAAAATAGATTTATTTATTTTCTTTGTACATATTTGATATTTTACATCGATCGATTTAAACGTTTGATAATTTATTGAACGAAAGTAGCTACGATCCAGTTGTAGTTTAGGATAGATTTAGGTATAGATAGGATATTTCTTACAAATATAATTAGTTATCATTATCAGATCACTATCGTACATGGCTTAAATATTCTCGTACATCCCTATATATATACATATTTCTTTTCGCCATTTATATTTCGTACTATATTGTGTACAGTCCATCTGATGATTTACTAGTTATTTTTTCCAAGCGCCAAAATTTGTTATTCCATTATATTTACATCTTAATTAATATTCCTTTACGTTATCCGGTTGACGACTCTTCGTCAGGGCTGATATCGATTCCTATCGTTAGATACTTGCCATTTGCCACAAACCTGATCGCGTTACTTCATCAAAATTCGAGACCAGCTACAAGAGGTTTCATCAGAAGTTAGAAACCGACTAAACTATGGACGTTGTTTAAACTGTAACGAGTATAATCTCTGATCAAAGGTGTTAATCGTCTGTCTTTTTCTCGCTTTTCGCTGAAGCTGACAAGCCGGTGACATGTCCCAAACTGCGATCGGTTCGCTTCAACTGCACCACGAAAACTAATTTAAATCAATGAACACTTCCATTTAATCTGTCCCTCGATTTCATCGCGTTAACGCGATCGTAAAAACGCTTTTAACAAGTAGTTAGTAAGTGGACCGAGGATGGAAGCATCCGGGGGCCATTACACCCTGGCTCTGAGTTTTTACATTTACGATCTTCCTCTTTATCTCTTGTTCAAATTTCATTTTTTCCTCCCGTGTCGTCTACCTGCCGCAATATTCGATGAACAGCTGTCTCAGATCTCTGCTACCTGAATTTTCAGGCTTATTATCTCGACACGGGTACCATTTTAGCTTTTACGACGCTAGAAGCTGTCGCGATGCACGCCGACTAGCTTTTCTCTGCTCGGTGCAATGTCGTATACGTTGATTTTTCGTCTTTAAAAGGTGAGTATTTTTCCGATTGTTGAATCGTGGATTGTTGGATCAAACGGACGGTACATTTACTCTCACGTTAGTCACACTTGGCTGAATCTATATACGAGTGGCATCATGAAAAGGATACATCGCAAATTGAATTTCGTAATTACGTAGTAAAAGGAACTTGTCGTTCGTTGTATACTCGCGTCATTTTCCCTCTGAACGCAGGCGAATTACAAAATCCCTTTGTCCATAATAATATTAATTACAAAGGTTACCGGATAGAGCTTCGTAATTTGTAATTTCAATGTACAGAGAGGATGGCCAGCAGGCTATCGATTGATAAAATATTACGATGATTCAAAATTTAACCAGATAAACGAAAAAGAGATAGCGTTAATCTGCTTTTTCATAATTACAAAAGAAATATGAGGATTAATGACACGACGGTTCGGTGTGTTTGATTACGTAGCCAGACAGGCGAAAAGAAGAAAAGAAGAAAGTTTTTACTTCTTCAAAGTATGGAAGAAAACACAACCGAATGATAGAAGAGACTTAAAAATTTCCTTGAACGAATTGTCAAAGAACCACCTATCTGATTTTAGCTGGAAATTTTAGACGATTGAAATCAGTCAGTACTTTTGATGGTCGAGATGGACTTTGATAAGAATTTTGTCATCGGTGGATTAAGGATCAGATCTGTTCACGAAACGACGAGAGAATTAATCGCATCGAGTGCCTCGAGCAACAGTAGGATTTTGGATAATACCAAAGCCGGCTCGTACTCTCGTAGAATGCTCCTTCATAGCCTGTTCAACACGCCGGAACATTTGTTAGCGTCTACGGTGATCCTAAGTCCTGACGGAGCAGCCGGAGAAGCCGGTCGAATGGGATTTCTTGCCGGTCTTACGAACCGCGTCGATTCTATCCGGTAGATCCTTTACACAGTATGTACGACGTACGTGAATAATGAAGAGGGAGCAGGAAAGGTTCCCAAGGAATATTTATATTGAAATGTTTTTTGTCCCCATAATTCCTGTCTAATATTCTAACGCTTTCGCCTCTACTGAAACTTCATTCTCCTTTCTCAGCAACGATATCGTGTTCCTATGAAAAATTTATTTACATCCAGCTTCGTTATCAGGCGTCTATCATATTTCCACGTACAAATGTAAATAACAGCATCGTATATCACCGTGATACGATATTTCCTTTTAGGTGTAAAAATATAACAGCGACGAATATCGATCCGAAATTTGACGAAAATAAAAATGCCACGTCGTTAGCCACGAAAGTACTTAATTGTTGCACTAACACCGAATATTTAATCAATTAATTAACACCGAATTAACATCACAAAGAACAAAAATTACATTCTAGTGGAAGAATCAATAATTTTGTTCTAAATTGGCAAAGCGACGATAAAATAAAAAGTAGGAAGATAAACCAGATATATCTGTTATACTTGCTGAAGAACGGTTGCATGTAAGAACGCTTCTCGTGATAATCCATTTATAATAATCTATTCGACGACAAAATTTATTCCAACTACCCTAACGTGAAAATACAAAGTATCTTGAGCGACCTCCCACGGGTCTTTCGACTCGTTCATTATTCATTCAGTCGAATGTGAGAAAGAAGCGATCGAAGGAACTTTTTATTCTTTGCTCAACTCGTTCTAGAGAAACGGAGGAACAATAGGACGAAATAGGTCAGAACTAGTCGTAAACGTGGTTGAAACAGGTGTTACAGGTGAACCTATACTAAACGCTGTTTCTTTCCCGAGGGTGTCCTCGAGAAGTATATAGAACGGAGGTCGGTGGTCGAGATCATCGAGAAAGCGAGCATTACGAGAGCTTTCTCAGGCTGTACGAAAAGTGGATTCTACCGATGAGTCGGCTGAAAATTTTCTACGATCATTCTTCTTTCTTTTCTTCAACCTGGCGAGAATATTCTTCCTTGAAAGACCTACGGGATATAGCGACTTTAGTCGTACTTTGTATGTAAATTGTCCTTTGCGTCGTTGTTCTCGGTTCGAAGCGAGCTAACGCTCTTTCCGCTTAATTATTCGTGGTTCTTTTGATGGAATTTTATCGTGACGAGTTCTGCCTGTTTATCGCGAGAGTAACCGAGATTTTGAAGAAATGTTCGATCGGTCTGCTTTGTGACTAAATTTCGTGGAATTTTGATTTCTTTTATTTGATCGTGGAGACTGCAGAGAAAGAACGCGATGGCTCGTGTTTTCTATTTTTTACAGAGGAATAGTTTTAAAATTCAGTACGTTGCCGAAGCACTCCCACGTTACCAAAATTGTTTTCTAGTTAGTTATGAAGCGGAACATTTGTTTTTTCACTCTTTTTAAAATGTTTTTAAGATATTGCTCGCGTCATGATATTAAAATATCGAAGATATTAATTGCTCGTCTCATGAATTATATCTTTGGCCTTGCAATGTTTTCGAAAGACTTATACGTCTTTGGATCTAACAGGTTGTTCTCGTTAACAGCTGTTTAAACATAAAGTGGCATTAAAATCAGAAAATCAACAGAAATATACTTATCTAGCTTTTCTCTTGTGATCTTCATGCGAGTACAGCTGTTGCGTATCTTTTGCTTACTTTATTCTTAATATTGTGTTAGGTTGCGTTGAATATCCATCGTATCGTTTTGATTACAGGTTTGAACAACCATTAATCATCGAAAATTTGATTTTCGACGATAAATTTCGCATTCGGTAGGCAAATAAAATTTGAGTCGGTTTATCTTTCGCTTTGCCGTGCTTTTCTGCTATCTTCGATACATTGAAATAAACCAAAAACAAATTCTAGAATGAATCATCGTTAAAACTTCTTATTCCCAGTGTCACAGTTTACATTCGGAAAGGCGAAGAAAATTTGATTCGAGTTGTCTTTATTCACTTTTTCTGTCGACTTTCTTTCAAATCGAATCTTACTGTCGCCGATCTATGAGATTAATTGGCGCAGCCCTTCGAAATCTGTTATTGTTTACATTCCAATTTTTAATATTTTTTGTTTGGAAAGCTAAGAATATTTAAATCAGACTATAGATACATTGCAACTGCGAACAATCTTCTTCAGATTTGTTGTGGTTCTCGTCGTTTTTACCAAATTTTATACAATTTTCTATTCCGATTATTTTTAATCGCGCGTTACATACAAATTTTGTAGAATGCTTAGATAAAGTTGGTGCAAGTTTTAGGAGAAAGAATTTCAACAGGTAACGATTAAAACACTTTCTCGATTACTTACAATGTAAAACGCGACGGTAGTCAGATTGTCAACTCAACTTGTTCGCGTACGTAAAGTGAAATTGATACTAGATGCTATTGCACTGTCCGAGCAATTGATTTATGGATCATGTTATACTGGATCGAGCCTGATAAACGATATGTTCCTTCGTTAGAGGCGCAGGAACCGGCTACATTAATTGTTGTGCCTTTTAAGGACCAGGTAAGACAGCCACCTTCTACGATTCTTCTCTTCATATTTTCTTCTATCTCTTGATTGATCATCGATCGTTACGCGTATTGAATATCGTCGAGCCACGATAGTTTCTCCTATCTTAATTGCAGTACGTTTCAATAAAGCGTATTTGCATTCCGATTACGTTGTTACTTGCTTGGGGAGTTCTAAATCGAGATAACCTTCCCCGTGTTTCTTAATTTATGAACGCAGATAAACAACGTTGTACATATTTGCAAACGTTCTTCGTTAAAAAACCTTTAATCTCCATTCGCTATATTTTGTAGGACTTTCGTTGTATTCGATCAGGGCCGGTGCAAGGCAGGTTCAGCTCGTTCGCCGGAACCCGGCCCCGCGATCAACGAAAATTACCCAATTAAAAAACTCCGATTTTGATTAACTTTTCACAGAATGATGATACATTAACAGATGCAAGACATTTTTTAGTAGCGATGATAGTTATTCAGTTTAAAGGAGTGACAAAAATCGTGAAAGTTCGGTGTAACTTCATAAAGTCCTCGCATCCTGGAAACTACTTTAGATAAAAAAATCCAGGCGCTTTCAGAAAAATATACTTTTTAGAGAAATTAAACTATATGAATAATTTTTTGCAAAAGTCATACATTACGGATTTTCTACTTTCGTTGAAATTTTTGTCCCTTGAAAGCGAATTATGGATGCGAAAAGATATTACTTGGATTTGTTTAAAAAACTGCTTATAAAAATATATAATATGTAACAGCATTTGTAAATAAATAATTCCTCGTTGTAAACTTTAAGTGTAGGATTTGAATGTGTATTCGGGCTCAGCAAAAATTTTTGAACCCGGTCCAGCAAAAGGTCACGCCGGTCCTGGATTCGATAGTCAAGTAGGAACTGAATATTTTTATCGTAGATTCTTAACGAAAGACGAGATAAAAGCGAGAAACGATGTATAAAATTGGCATTCACGATCAGAGGATTATGAATTTCAATGTTCTCTATATGATTACATACGAAGATGACAAAGAAAAGTCGCGCTGAATCCATCGCTGTTCGTTTTCCGATTTTTATGCCAAAGTGTAGATAAAAGGGAGTACTTTGATACGTTCGTTGTTGAAAAGAAAGGCACAATGTATATTGTCTTTCGCTTTGCATGACAATACATACAAAGCAAACTGTACGCTTTACGTTTCACGAAAAGGAATAATCCTGCTACAGAGACGCAAGAGTCTCATTGACACGCGCGTCGATAAGACGGATTCTCCGTCATCCTCTGTTCGGTACACGCTTTTGTATAAACATATGTAAATACTTTCTGGCGGCGAATCCTTTTCCAATGTCTTCTCGAATGGGAAAAGCATCAAAACGCGGCCCCGATGATTCGTTGGTTGTGAGAAATAGTTGTCTATAAAAGACTCTGTTACTCGTGCGACATTTCCTCTCGGTTCTTTAATTACGTTTCTCCAAACCAAGTTCTCGCGCAAGGGTAAGAAAGTAGCCTGTAAATTTCCTTCTGATAAATCCTGATAACGAGGAATTCTGGTAAATTGTACGAAACGATACGATAGAAGGAGAAAAGAAGATGGCGAAGGCAACAATGTAACGATCGTCGGTCGCCCGAGTAAGTTGTGACGGTGAACAAGTTCTGGAAACTGGCTGAAACACGTCAGCTACAGCAAGAGGACCGACGCGACGCGACGCAGCGTGGAATGCAGAAAGGAGACTTTTCATAAAGAGATACGCAAGCCAGGCCTATGCTCGTCTATACAGTCAGGTACCAGGCCACGCTTAATGGTCGCCGTTGTAACTTGTAATTTTTAAATAAGCAGTCCTCGCCGTGGTTCCGTCGGATATAGCCTGGAAAGCAGCTCACCTTGTTTGCGCTCGTGGTCGTGCGATCACTTTCCGCTCGATATGCGCTGGAACATCGTGCATGCATACGCGACAACAATGCGTACACGAACTGCACATATTTGCACGATTCTCTATTATTTATGTTCCATTGCAACATATATACGCCCCCTTCCTCTCGTTGTTAATGCAAGAATTTTAAAGCGTGGAATGTTTCATAGAAAGAATTTTAAATGGTTGACGACGGCAGGTGACGTCGATAATGAAACAATTATTTCATTAACGCATCGATCGTTGTCGATATAAACACGCGCGCTATGATACATTTTTAATATAAAAAGAATAAAAAGCAGCCTGCTCTGTTTTATTATCAATTTCTCTCCTCTTTCGAGGATCAAAAATTCGAAAGACACGAAACTTGGCAAAAAGTTCTGCATCTTCGAATTAGAAATTCTGGTATAGAGGGAGAGAGAGAGAGAGAGAGAGAGAGAGAGAGAGAGAGAGAGAGAGAGAGGTCGTGCGAAGACGAAGGAAAATGCACATGCATCGATGGAAAAATGGGAAATGTGTTTATCCCAAGTAAAGATACACCGCCTCTGTGCATCGGACGTTCTTTCATTTTGTATGCAAACTCGCTGTTAACGAAAGGGGGCAATTTTTTCCTCCCCCTTTGCTGAGGACGATGACGGAACGTAGAACTTCCTTGTTCGTTATTTTCGTCGATGATCGGCGATACAGGCAGTAAAGTGTCGTCGCTCCACGTTCAAGGGTTTTCCACGTCGTGAACACGGCCTCGTGGCTCCCTGAAATCGCTACTTTCTTTCAAGGCCAGCCGCAGACCTCTCGGCGAGTTCCTTCTTCGTAGGTTTTCCAAAAAGCCAGTTTGTTCGCGTTGGACAGTCAGTTAGCCTGAACGAATGGTAATTTTTCATTCGATTCTCGAGTTCCAAGATCTTGAAATTTCTTTTCCCTCTTTTTTTTTTTCTGCAACACTTTGCAACGCCGTGCAACTTCAACCGTGGCTCATTGCAAATATAGCTTAGAGTTCAATCGAATAAGATGAAAACAAGAGGAGGACATCTTTATATATCACACCGGAGTGTTCGCGATATTAATATCATATACACGCAAGCACACAGCAATTAATAATTCCTAATTCCTAGGACAAAACTGAGAAACTACGATCAATTAGGATTTCTTGTTTCACCAGTAAACTTGTTATAAATGGATATATGTATAGATCCGAGTGCACGTAAAGTAATTTAATAAAAACAACGTGACAATTTCAAATACGATACGTCTTCGACTCAGCTGCTACCTCGCGGTTAACATCTTGTTATCCACGATCGGTGCTGCACGCTAATTTTATCGAGACCAGCGAAATTCCACTGTAACGAAAAAAGAGAAAAAGTAAAAGGAGAAAAGAAAAAAAGAAAAAGGAATATGCAGAGTTAACTGAGAAAATACCCCAAAACGCGTCACTTCTGTTCGCGTATGGAATATTTTATAATTTTGACCGAGTTTGTACCGTCTCTCCTCTTCCTGCCACAACTCTCTTTCTCTCCCTCTCTCTCCTTCTCCCTCTTTGGAGCACAGGCTTTCTCGAAGGGAAGAGATCCACGACGTGCTTCTGTTACTTTGCACACCGATATTACCTCGTCGTTAGAGCGTCGGTGTGCACCATAGTGCTCTGACGGGTATCATCGCTTCCAGGCTACGCGACCGGGTGTCTTTCTCGGCTAGACTATCGAGACTGCGTCATTATGCGACTTACATTTTACCCGAGATAGAGCTACGCGAGCATCGCGTTTATCCTCGATGCATCCCTGTCTCTCCGTACTCGCTAAAAGCTGGCCTAAGGACTCATTGTCGTTAGGGAGGACGTCATAGTAGGAAACACGCTTCTGTCCCTAGTGAAACGAAGTTTCGTCGCTGAAAGTTATCTATGTGGGCTATGGAGTGGAATTTCTGTCGGTTCCCGGATGGGCAAATTTCGTGCGGGGAAAGAATGGTGCAATTTGCATCGGGATTGCGTCCCAATTGCTTTCCGCCGGAAGCCCGAGTTTTACCGAGTACGACTTCGTTCTTTTATTTTCGAATTTGTTTTATATCCCTTTGTATTTTTTCTTTTTTTTTTCTTTTCCCTTTTAAATGTTTTACGAAACTAACTGATCTTCTTTGGGAAAGATTTGTTTGCCGAACAAAGAAACTTGAGATATATCGTAAAATGATAGAAAGAGTGGTACAAAATGTTAAGAGGGTAAAGATGTGAGAGGAAGTTGACTTAATTAATGTAACCTTTATTTTATTTAATTTATTAATTTTATTTAATCAATTAATCTTAACAACTAAATTAACCGGTCCTTTAACATCGTTGTCGCTTATCGTTGTTTTCTATCTACGTATTTATTAATTCGTTCATTTTATCAATTTATTATTTCATAGAACGCGCTGATAAAGTTTGCCGGCGAAACGTACTGCGAATAATTTATAACAAAAAGAAACTAGAACAAGAAACGAAGTATCCACGAAAGTAAAATACTTAATCCTGTGCAATGATGCTATCAGTATTCTAATTGAGCAGTGTGTATAGCAAACGCGGAACCTAGAAATCCGTATCCCCTTGGGTTAATTAACTTTAATTAAGACGACAAGCCTCGGTATGCCAGTCATGTCAGGTAGCAGAGATGAAACCGGGCATAAATATGATATTCCGTTGCTCCTTTAAAGCTTCGGCTCTAATTAAATGGCGGATCAACCTGTGTTCGTTCGCGCGAACCAGGTATAACGCGCGTTTAATCCACAGCCGACGACTGATCTCCGGTTATGGATTAGGATTCCTGCTGATCATTCATCGCTCTCTTTTTATGCCTCTTGACAGCTTCCTTTTTCAATTTATTCCTTTGAATCCTTTTTTCGAGTCGTTACTTCGCTACTGTTTGTACTACGTAAGGAGCTTCTGAATTTTTGCAGACTTTAGTCTCGCAAATCTTTGAATTTTCCAGTTTGTATATTTTTACATTAGGAGGGTTCGGCGTTTACGAGATTAAAAAATTATCGCTGTTGCGTTTTTGTTGTATTTAGTTGTATTTAGTAGACAACGATCGAATCCTAATCGTTGAACGCTTTTTAACTTTCCTTTTTAGATTATTTTTCGGAGTTTCTTTGTCGGAGCAGAATCCTTTCTTTCCTATTTCTCAATTGCTCGAATCCGAAGATTTCGTATCTACCGTATAAACGATCGATTTCACTTACTTTCATTTTCAGTTGCGCACACCGTAAACTTTTCGATTTTATTATCTCGGTACCGAACGATCCATAAAACAGCGTATCGCAACGAAACGACAAAAGTAATCGAAACGCGAGTTGCAAGGTAAATTTTCGAAGAAACAGTGTTCGAAACATATTTTTATTTACATAGATCGAGTTGATCGCTATGGCTTCTGAACGACTCCGTGTTCCATGGCAAACTAGACGAATAATCCTTCGCAGATTCATCCTTTACATATTCAGAACTTCTGTGAAAGCTTCCGATTGCAAACAGCAACCGTGTGAATCTCGAAAACATTTTTAATCGATTAAAAAGAAGTTCGTCATGGTTTTTTGCCCGCGGAAACCTTCCTAACTGCGTTACCTTCCCAAAGCCTTCAATAACAATCGAGCTTTTACTCGAACGAATGAAATTCACAAACCCATTCGAATCGATCAAAAGCGCAAGATCTCGCTGAAAGCTCGCGGAAGGTAAAAAGGGAAAAAACGAGCGCGCGTCGCTCGAAATCGAGGAGTCAATCGTGGAACGTTGGCCCGGTGTGTAATGGAGCCGCGTGTGCAGGTGTAAAGAAGCGTATAGGGACGTATAATGGCGTCCTGTGGGGTGTACGGGAACGCGTAAAGAGAATTTTCCATGCGCGCTGATTAAAAGCCTCCTGCACGACCACGCCGGTATTTACTACACGCTCCGTTTTCTTTCCGTTTTTTCCGTGGGGAAAAGAGGGAATAAAAATGAAAAGGAAAAGGGTGGGGAAGAAAGAAAGGAGAAAGGAAAGTCTTTTTCGCGTCGCAGGTGGCGGCGGGGTCGATCGTCGATGCGAACTCGGAGCAGAAGGGCACACAAAACCGGAAAAGGTAGAAGGCTGCCGCGACTTTCGCGCCTCACCGCCGAGAAATAGAAATTGAACCTGACGTTTCCACGCTAAACTCCCTCCAAGACAGAAAAATCAGTCTTTTGTCCGGCGACTCGATAGACCTGGCCGCGTGACCCTGTTCTCTCTCTCTTTCTCTCTCTTTCTCTCTTGGTTCCACGCATTTCTAATCCCTCGGGACTGAAGATTTGTTTCTTTGCTGCAACTTCGATGGCACATTTAAATTCCATCCTTCACGTTCTTTTTCCTTGCGATCCTCGTGGAAGATTCGCGGTGGAATTTTCCTTTCATGACGCGGAGAAAGGTTAGATGTTCGAATCGGAATGGATCATCAGGGATTTGAATGAAATTCCTAGGACTTTGTCGCGTCTCTCTTAAATTTCTGTAGACGATCGATGGTGTAGTTTTCCTCGTACCGTGCGTGCGGTTAGGTTGAAGGGTCGCATGGATCATCCGACGCGTGAATAGTCTAATTTCTAAAGGTTTCTTCTAAAACGTGTAATACGTGTCAACGTTGTGCAGGTTCTTTTAAATGGAATTGCTTTCGAACGACGGTCGAAAAATTTTATTTTAAGAATCTTATAGTTGGTTTTTCGATCTTACGACGAGTTCGATTGTAAAATTTACAAGGCAACTTTATGTCGCGGCGAAAGATCAAAAGTAGAAACCGGTCAATTTCCGATATGTCGTAAAGATGATTAAAGGAATTCGTACGAAGAACGTACGATGGAAATGGCGATCGAAATGGAAGCGACGATCGATCGAATCGTGCCCGGTTCGCTTGCTGTTTCTCGCCGCGTTCAAATCACCGGATGGACGAGAGAGGTTCAGCTTTATAGTGGCTTCATCGTTCGAAGTCAATTACCGTAAACGTTCAGCCGTTCACCAAGTTTATCAGGGATATATCCGCCTTTACGACTTTCGTCGTACCAAGAATTTGCCTCGGGACGTATACACACCGGTTTCTACACGGCGTTATAAACATTTAATCGACCGGTACAAACCTGAAACTTTTATAAATATTCATGCACGACACTGTTAATCAGTTTTCTATTTTTCCTACTTAGACTCGATTCTGTTATTCCTCCTTATTTACAGGGTTGTTACAGAACTGGTTGATAGAATTTACTCTTGTCACGATGTTACAGAATCACGCAGAAACGCTTTGCTACGATGAAATTAGAAGTTTGTTCGATCTTGACGCTAAAAAGTTGCGGATTGCGAGTATTTGATTTTTCGTAGATTAAATCTCGTACATCTACGCACCTTCTGTGTAGTAAATCTGAGAAATTATCAGCGAGTTGTACAAATATCGAGAGATTATTAACATTTTTCAATTATTTAAATTCTAAATCAATTTCAATAGCTTGGACGCGTAAATTCGAAATTTCTTCACGCGTTCGTTGCGGAATTTTCAAGCGGTTTGACAGAACGGCCACGTCGAACATCCGCTCGTCGCTGCCGTCACGAGTCTTTCGAGAAAATGAGTTTCTGCTCACCGTTCCTTGCCGACTCTACAATTTCTTGCAGTCACGGATGTCGGCAACTCTGTCTTCGCGTTGCAGATCTCCGTCCTTCTGAAAAGTCCTCTTATTTCTATATATAAGTATTCTTGCGTGGCCATCATCGATTATCGATTTTCTAATTTTAAATCCTGTCTAGGCAATTATTCTTACGATGTTTATCGGGAGATAATAAAGCGAGAGTCGGACAAGTGTATGAAATTGTGTCTTAAACAGAATGTCTGATAATCATATCGGAAAGCCGATTCTTTCCAACGTCGAATGTTTCTGATCGATTAGCGAAAATCTTCGTTTCTCAATTATTAACCCTTTGCACTCCGCTGTTCCCTCTCATAAAGTTTATTAGTGATTACGGGAATTAAGTTATTTCAGCGCAATTTTTTCACACATGTATGTCTCCCTGAAGTTTTCTCTTGAAATGGCACAAGAGATCAAATCAAAATATAGTAAAATTACTAAGATATATAAAAAATGTCCATCCACATCTTCTACGGACAGTAGATTAGATAATAAACTACATATTGCCGATGTGGGACAAAGAAAACGGGATTGCATTGTTTGCTCTGACAGGAAAACACCTGGTAGCAGGCGTCAAACGGCTGATTATTGTCAAACGTGCACAAATCAGCCTGCAATGCATATTGGCGAGTGTTTTAACCCATTTGCATCGTGGCTCTACTTGAGAGAACTTCGTAGGTGCAGTAAACGACATCCGAATTCTTCATGAAGTTTATCGAAAATTTACTGTTCAAAACGATTGGTAAAGAATGTTATTTCGCAAACATCGCATCGTACATTCTTTATATTAACAGAGGAAAAAAGAAGAAATTATTTATTTAAAAAAAGTAAGAAATAAGAAATTAAATCGTATTATTTCTCATGGAATTCTTTAAAATGGTCAATACAATAAACTGATATAGGCGAGATGCTGACAAACGGGTCAAACGTGATGTATCACATCTGAAGAACACTTAGCGACTGAAATAAAAAGCAAACGCAGCAAATGGGTTAAGGTTTATCACACTGTACAAAATTATAAAAAATAAAATATTGATTTTTTTGCAAATATACATTTCTCCATGTCAACCAATTCATATAAGTCCAATATCGTTATAATACGTTACTTGGTTCCAGAACTATACTAAACAATACGAGGCTCTGTAAATGCACGTTTCTGCCGCAAAGTAGCGCTGGTATTGACAAAATCACTTAGTTGCCAACCTAACAGCTAAAGACTCTTACGATTTACTGTTCGAGCAAACGAATTTTCCAAAAATTAATGTATCGACTAAACGAAAGCTTGACAAAACCACCGACAACTCGTTCCGTTTCTAACTCTTTCGCGTTTAAAATAGACACGCGGAGAGTGCGATAGCGAGAGGAGAAAAATAACGTGGAAGGCAAACGCAAGGGCTAGACACAATGGTGGAAAGAAGCGTGCGAGAATAGACTGGATGCATGGCGATAGGGTCCCTGGAAGCCATATTACGTGGCAGGGAATGTACCCTTAAAGGTGCGGTATTCTAACGGTGAAACACTCGCCAAGAATTACCATTAACACGTCCTAAACAGTTTCGAAAGATCTCTAGTTTTCTATACTGGCATTCGTTCACTTGATTTTATTTCACTCGTTTTAGATCAGCTGGATTTGTAAGAATAAATATCGATTAATTTAATCTCTATATCACGTTGACTGTCACGACACTCGTATTCGGGTGTCAGCAAAGTTTCTGTTAGGACCGCGTCATCCGTATTCGGGTGGCGTTTATTTGACTACTTGCGAAGGATCGTCGTAGGTATTTGAAAAGATATTCCAGAGGAAATGATAAAAGTATTGAATTGTTATAAAAGTAATACGAAAATGGTTTATTAAAAAAATTATTTAGAATGTAAAACTGTATTGACACAATCCGCAATTACTTAGTTGCCAATCCAATAGCTTCGTGAAAGGTAATTTTATCTGAAAGATTTTTCTGTCCCCTGAAATCGAAGATTTCAAATTTGGAAAGAACTTTAACGATTGATTGCTGTTCTCTTCTATTCTCTAATTGTTCTCGCCAATGTCACGTAGAAGCGACCCACGATCTCCGAGAGGACTAGATTTCGTAGTTACAGTCGGTTAATTAATTTCATTTCGTGGGATCCTGCGGCTTGAAGTGCGTGCCCTTGGTTTCGTGGCTCGAATAACAAGCGAACCAGAGCCACGATGAGAAACAGAAGGAAATCGCGTATTACTCCGCTGATTGATCCAGCTATTTTCAACGAAACTGGCTCTCCTAATTACGAAACTTTCTGTTGATTCCTAGTAAACATTTATATCGTTTCTAAGCTTTCTACGTTATCCTCTGTTGCTCGCAATTCTCCTAGATATTTGAAATATCGTGGAGCTTGTTAATGGTTGTGTTTCTATTTCATTCGTATTAACAAACGTTACGTCGATTTTCGTGCGAAAAACGTTTGCGTAATAAAAGCAAAAGTGTCGACGTTTGATTAAATAATCATCGTGCAATTGCAATTTTTCCCTAATTAAATAACGTGTCGTATTTTTCAATTTTCATGAGATATCGCCAGTGAAAGAGAATTATAAATTCGAGATCGATCGCGATAAGAAAAAGAAGCTGGAAAATCAATGCAAATAAATCGATAATTAACAAGAAACAATGGAATACCAGTGTGAAATATCATTTGGGACAGTGTACGTGAAAGGGAAAAGGTGTCGAGCTCGTCTTGGGCGAGAAGGTCTGAACAAAAAACGACGTCGGTGCAATTTCGACGTAAAATGAAATCCGGTCCCTCTTCTCGAGCGGTAAATCTAATAATTCTTAATATCTCGAATCCTGTGGCGCAGAGGCGTTCTTTCGAGACGCAACGCGGGTGGTTTCCGCAAATGAAACATTATACGTGTCCAGCTCTCTACGTGCTTCAGCCTGAATTAATTAACAATCTCGAAAACTTGCGTAGCCAAAACCACGATTCGGTTAAAATATGAAGATTTGAATATCGCTCGAATTTTTTAATATCGTGCAAGAACGAAGAAACGCGCGAATAAGACGAAAAAATCTCAAAATTTTGTAAGTGGCAATTTCTAGGAATTTGCGCAAACCAAATTTTTGTCCAACATCGCGTACCTTGTACGTTGAATCGATCGATAGCTGAAAGACTATTTCGATTGGAATGAAAGAAATCTGTATATTGCTTGCATCTCTTAACACTTTACTGATCGCTAGCACAACAACATACGCACGTCCGACCGACATCTCAGACGCACATTCTTCCTGGCGTCGGCTCTGTTTCGGTTTAGACTCTCCAATACCATTCTTTTCGTTCATCGCGAACGATAAGTTTTTCAAATTGCTATAAAACCGTGGCAACTTACAAAGCAACGCAACTGAGCAAGATATATTAGAATTAAATAGCAAATTACTGCTCAAATAATGAGAAAGATCGTCGGCGACGAAAAGACGATTAATGGGCTATCGGTCGGTAAGCATCGGCGACAAAAAATCGATTAATCGGCTATCGGTCGGTGAAGTGTTAATTACGAAAAGAAAAGACGTGTGGATAATATGACAAAATCTCGGAAATATAAATATATATATATACACACATACACACATACTTCGTTTTACGGCTAAAGTAAAACCGATAAAAGGGAAGTGAAGATGGCTAGAATGTCGTAAAAGTTGAAATTATATTGCACGTGCATGTAGAAAGGAAGATGATACTGTGTACTGGTGTAAATATCCGAGTTTTGTACCGTGTTCGCTCCAAGAACCGGAAAACTCGTCGAGGAATCCACTTAGCTCGGTAACAAGACGCTGCGATATAGCGAGAGGGAAATTCGAAGGAACTGCGGGATTTACCGTAAACGCGAAAAGCAAGGAATATATAATACATATCCCTTTCCCTGTAACGCGACGTGTTTTTCAATATATATCGGTAAATCTTGAAATTGATGTATTAAAAAATTGTATTTACCGTTTCGATAGCAATTATTATCGCTATTAAAGTTTCCTGGACAAATATATTTTTCCCTGATCCGTGAACAAATTTGGTAATCTAAATATTAGGAAAGTGTCTTTCTTTCGCAAACGTGTTCTTCGCAACAGTGCACCTTTATACAAACGTGAAACCAAGTCTGCGAAATGTCGCGGTGTTTGTCTCAATAGAACAAAATGGATCGTACGTAATTCGACGGAATAATATAAAACAAAAAAACATTGTGCGTCTATTATTTTAAAACGAAAGAAACTTTTTGGACAATCTAATACAAGTTGCTTATTTCGCTGCTTTTACGCTTCCAAAAAATCTGAATAAATTCTGAAATGTGGATAAATAGTTAATTAAATCGGCAAGTTTGATCGTATTGCAGAGTTGAGGGTTAAATTTGAAAATGTCGAAGCTCAGGTAACTCGATTAACACTTTGACTGCCACGGTGGTCATTGGTGATCGGAGCGCTTGAACTTCTTACAATTGTAAAAATTGAATGAAAATTGACAGTCAGGGCATTTTGAATATAACCGATAAATAGAAGATACTTTGAAATAAAAAGTGCCCCATTGAACAATTAAACATTTCTATTAGAACATCAATAAAAAAGAAATGAGAACAAATCTTGCATCTAACTGTGCACTGTGTTTGCATCCACATCTTTCAGGGCCAATCTACGAATATTATTATAAACACAGCTTAGAAAATAATCGTAAATGCTGCTTTACAATCATATAATTGAAGTTAGAAGTGTGCACATACCTTACTATCATATGTACAATGAGCAAATACCGTTTACTAATATCTTCTACACGTTTCAACGATATATTCTGCACGTTTTGCTTACACGAAATAACGAATGCGAATGGTTTGTTGAAATAAACGAAGCCTCGTTATAATATGTCGCTATCTACTGTTACCAAGTCGCCACGGTGGTCACCCGTGACTACCAATAAGATAAACGGTGCATCGGGGAAGAATGTTGTCTTACATCGTCAATTTATTATTATTTTGCCATTATATGCTTCGAATAATAAAAATACTCCCGTGGTGTCCTAAGCGAAACGTGTGATTTCGGCGTGGCAGTCAAAGTGTTAACCTTAACCATATCGGGAAAATCAATGCCTTGGGTTAATCTGTATCTTAGGATATCCTTTTACGAGAAGCTTTTAGTTGGAGACAGAAGCGACGGGTTTGATCGCGAGGAATCTGCACGGATTCCTCTTCGCCATGGTCGTTTTTGTAGACGGGTTCGGAGGCGCGTGCATGCGTGCACTTTTGTCGTGGCGGAGTACAAAAACCGCACAGTAGAAGGAAATTCTCAGGGGACAATGCGTGCGTTGGGTGCCAACAGCGTCACCAGAGAGCCTCAGGAATATCCGGTTTCCTTCCAGAGGATGTGCATTCTGCGGCCAGTATTCACGCACACAATCGCGTGTACGCGTGAATTTCGCGAGACAGATTCGGAGGTAGACGTCCGTGAACTTCCATGGTTTCGGTTCCCATGCTTCGTCTTATCCTGGAATCGTGTCTATATTTTCGCAGGAAGTGGCTCCGATCGAAGCTGTTCCTCTTTTCAATTTCTTCTTCAATTTCATCTGGATTTTTCAGGGGGAAAATGTTTAACCATTTGAGTTGGAGGGATCTTTGGAAAAACAGGCTCGAAAAATCCCGAACAGCGCGATAGCGTTTGTCTTAATCGATTGCGAAGAGAAACAAAAGGCGCGATAGCGCTCGTCATATTTCTTATTTTTATGAAATACATTTATATTATTATATTTGCGTACGATTAGTTCATAAATAATTCGTTTTATTCACTAAAAATTATTGAGAAGATAACAATGAAATACAAAATACCGTCAGTCGTCCGTAGCGTCCAAATGTACTGCGACTTTTCGACACAAAATCTAAACAGCGCGATCGCGCTACTTGCGACTCAAACGGTTACGAGCGATAGGTATTTAGTTATATCTTTTATGTTTCATGGGCAGCTATACTCAAATATTTGCGTTTATGAAGGTATCACAAATATTGATAAAATATGTCCAAAAAATAATAACGTATTAATAATTCGTACATAGTCTTGCAACGAAAAATTAACAATACCGCGAGTAGCGTAAAATATTCAAAGATTTCGATTACCTTAATAAGAAGAAACATCGGGTTGCTTATATTTTCCGGTTCTATCTAAAACTTTATTTCTATCTATAACTTTCTGTTATCGACAATGTGATAAGTACATAGTTTACGAATTAAACAATTTCCTATCCTCTAAACACCTTAGTCCGAACACAGAAAGGGTTGAACTTTTGGCATCGTCATTAGGATCGCTTGTTCTTTCTTTTAACAGATTCATACGCTTGTTTTTGTTGCTTACACGTAAGTACGGTTGCTTCTTAGCGATACAACGAGTTGATACACTCGAACATCACAATTACCAAGTTGATCATCGACGAGTCGATCAAGCGGGTTTGTACCGATAATTACAAGCCAGGCCGGATGCGACGACCGATAGTTTGCATGCAGATCGCCAGTCGGAGCGTAATATTAATCAAGCAGTCTCGTTTCCCTGGTTGTCGTGAATGTTCTCTTTCCGAGGCATTCACCGATTTATACTTTCTCGTTGCTCCATACGCGGCAGAAGCCGCGATTCCAAGATCTCCCGAAGCCTTGATAAACGTTTCGTTAAACCCTTTTGCTATTCGATTCTGCGTTTCCGCTGTTCATCCTACCTTCGATACCACAAATCGTATCGAGATAATATTCCCGATTCTCGACAGTGTCTTAGTAATTGATCCAACCGGTCTCTGAATCATTTTCTCACAACAACGGAGTTCATTGTGGATTGAGCTGCGCAAACGGAATATCTTTGATTTCTCCAGCTTTTCATATATTCTTTCATTCGATATTACATTCTGTTTCTTAATCCTTTCGCTACGGGTGGCTTCTCCGCCGCGGCACATCCGCTGAACGAGCCGCTGCGCTAAAACAGTGCACGGTGCGCGAGAAAGATCGTCAGCGGTCGCGTTTGCGCCTCATTGCAAAGCGAGTTGCTCTGACGGTGTTTTTCGAAGAAAAAACTTTCCTCGAAACAGAGTATCTATAACTTTTTAACACACTCACTTTTAATTACAAGTTGGAAACAGATAACGTTACTGTTGAAAAGGACAACGTGAGTTCGCGCTCGCCATCCATGCGCAGATGCGCTAATTACAGTAACTAGAAGATAGTCCTAGATATAATCGATAGATTTAAGCGGTAGGTTTGAGATATTCTTTCGTTTCTATCTCTAGTCCATGATAGAAAGTGCAATAAAGGTTTTTCGGCTCAGAACGGTGTGATAGATTCGTCCTAAGAATAAAATAACAGCTATTGTGATCCTGCCTCTAAATACAGAAATAACAACAATTACAGAATATAATAATATGATATAATATAATATAATTGTATGATACTAATAGCTTTTAATAATGGTATTGCGTGTGGTATTTTTCGAAACATGGTGTTACACATAGGCGAACATCGCAAATCTGCCACCGATATCGCGATTCGCTCCACGATGTTCCCATCAATCGATTATGATCGACAATACACTTCGGTTTTTTAATCATTTTTTGCATGCGATAATGACGTTTGGTGTCAACAAATTCTTCATTGTGGAAAGAGGAACACGTATACACTGCTCTCTTGTTGCATCATTTTATTGTTAATAAAAGGCTTGAGGATGTACGATACTCGTCGTATGTACAATACGCGGAATCTTACGCGGACCGACTGTAGTCGCTCGTAGTAACGAAAGGCTTAAACATCGGAGTTGTAGAAGATTTATTTCTTCAACTATACCCTACAATCTTATAAAATTCGAAGAAATCGAAATATAAGTTTCTTTAAAGTTCTGTTATTTCCATACGTTTCTTATCGTCGACGAAGCAACGCGTAAACCGATTCTTGCGCGTTTTTCAACAACGTACACGTCTATTTTCCCCTGTTCACCTCTTAATCGGCGGTAATTTTGCCATCGACGAAGCAACGTTCGCTCGACGTGGGTCCGCGACAAAGTCTCGACCGCGTTTGTCGCGCTTCGATTAGAAATTGCCGGCCACGAACATCATTTGCAGAAGGCCGGTATTAATTAGACGTACGAGCGAAAACGAGTGGCGGCGTCATTAACGGAAACGATCGCGCGAAAATGAACGACCGTTGGCAAGAAAATCGATGTGACAGGGTGCAACGAACTTGATGGAAAGCTCACCGACATGACAGCGGGAGAAAGAGCGAGAATGAATGACGCGTTGTGGTCCGCTGTGACGTGTGCATGTGACACGCGTCAAACGCATTCCTCTTGCATTCTCTTTCTTCCTCTCTCCCCATGGCTCACCGTTTCTATCGTCCCTGTGATCCTCCTTCCCTCGTGGCTTTGGTCACCGCCGCGTCAGTCTCCGGTTCATTTGCAAATCAAATAGAAGGTCATTACGCGGAAACTTTGATATATTCGCGAAACATCGCCTGGAGCACAATGGTCTGGTTTCATTTCCTTATCATCCTTACGGACTGCTAGTTTCGACGCTATTAGGTACCGATGGGTACGATAGGGATTTAACCGTTTTAGTCGCAACCAGATATTAACAGACCAGATATTTCACAACGCGATATTGTTGGTCGATCTCAGGGACAAATTACCCCACGGCATAATATCTCGTTTGTTAGGAAGTTTGTTACGCAAGTTGTAATTTAAAAAAATATATGTAAAGATCGAAGATATATTGTTTTTGGGAAGAATTATCTTTACTCTTCCTGTACGTACAAGTAACACGTAAGTACATGCGAGTACTTCTAAATACAAAAAAATAGAGACTCGTCGGATGTCTTGCCTGTGGCATCGTACTAACGATACTGCGTCACGAGATATCTCGTCCAAGTCTCTTGCAGGTTGCGCAGCGGTTAACGTTCTTCTTATTTCGCGTACAGGACGCTGACAACCAGAGTTGATACGCAAGTTTATTGCTTTTCTCTTCGGTGTTGCGCAACGATAGGAATTTAATCGCAGAAATAACTATCTTCGTTATTTAAATTGTATTTGTTGAAAAGGAAGGTCTAGGTTTTGTATCGAAAAAGTTTATTATTACGAATATTAGTCGGTTACGAATTTATAGCATAGACTTTGCAAGAAGTGATAAAAAGCAGCGTATGCATGGTAGAGGTTTGTTAAGGTTTAAATTACCTTTGTAAGGCGAGATCGAATATTTTATCGAATTGTTCTCGTACATCTGGTACACTCGCAACTAACGGACTTGGCACCGCGTGACATGTGCGCACATTCTTTCTGGGGGCTAAGTACTATATACATACTTTTCGAGTAGATTGGCCGCAATCTGTCAGAATCGTGCTTTTATTCCAGTTAATCGTTCCACACGGCCGGTTCGCTTAATCACGTCACTGGCTTCATTAACTTGCTCGTAGGAAACATCTTGCTGCGCTTATCCCTCTCCATATACATCGTTGCTCAAACTTCCACGATATTTGCTCCGATCAGAAATTATAATTCGCTAACTCCGATCATTATCTCGACTTTCATCGATATTTCTTATTGAGAACGCAAAGCCGCTAGTTTACCAAGAGTAGAGACTCGACGATATCGAAAACAAGCGCCACGTAATCTGTCGTATCTATCGATAACGCGATATCCACGAAATCTAAAAAAAACTTTTGCAATCTAAAACGACTTTATACCACGAACCTTGGAAAATGTTGAACTCAAAGATTCAAGAACTCACGCACGAACAGCCACACCCGTATACTTGCGCCTATGCGATCTCCCTGCAATGTGTTGACCAACCTGTTTACAAGAGTACGACGTTTCTTAAAACCGACACTTAAAAACCACAACACGTTCGACAATCTCTATCTACGAGTGTTCACCAGAAAAAAAAAGGTTGCAGCATGTGCATCACCAGAACATAACATATATACAAGGTGACTCACGAGCGTTCAACCCCTCGAAAAGCTAGCTAACCAGTGCAGTGGTGACACCAAAGTCCTCTCGAGTGTCTGCCAGCTCGTTCCTTATCTATGCATCGCAAACGAACGCTAACTAGGCACTCGAGCGACACATGGTCGTGAAGGCATGAGCCACGAAGGTGTACAATACCATCGTTGGCCGAATAACGTTCCTAGAATGTGTCACAGTCGTAGCGTGCATCCAGTCGTCTTCTTATCCAGCCTCTCTCCTTCCTATCGCGTTCTAGATAAATACAGCAGCAGGCAGAAATAACATGGACTGCTGGCGATAGGGAAATACAGAGGGAGAGACTTGGCCCTTCATCGAACGCGTGTAAGTACACGCGTCACCCTTGCCCTTTTCCTGTGTACGGGTTCCAAGGCATAGGGAGCGATGTGTTGGAATCACGTAACGGCGCAACCGAGCAACATCGTAGTGACCACGCTGTGACTCCGAGGCAGAGTTTATTTTCTTGGATTTCGAAGGTTCAGACGTGGTGCTGGAGACAATACTTGGTCGATACTTTTGCCACGTAAGATACCCTGTAATTGGCGATGGAACCTGGAAGAGGCGATGTAACGTGGAAAGGAATTGAAAAATATGGAATGAAGTTGTTACGTGTGACACTTTGACTCGAAATATTTCTCAACTCTTTGCACTCGAGAACTTTTTCGGTCGGGCGTAGCAGCTAAGCCGGATGATTTAGCGTATACGTGTCTTAAAGTTAGCGTAAAATGATTTTGTATACAAATTAACTTAGAAACAGATTATATTTTAATAATTTGTCTATACTTACATTTTTGAAAATATGATTTTGTAATATTAATTTCTGTATTTTTTCTATGATAATTTACAAAGCATTGACCAAGATACATTCTTGAATATAATTGATCTTATTTCTCAACAGTTCAGAATTAAGTTCATTTTCATTTCAGCTAATTTCACTTCCGAAAACTATTTCTTTAGGGTTTCTAAACTATAATACTTTCGCTATGATCGTCGAATCCGAACTAACATTGCAGGCGTTATTAGAGCCATAGTTTTCGAGGGATATCAGATTGAATATTTTATCTCCATTTTAAAGTCTAACACTGTACACTTCCTAACAATGAACATAAAGAGCTAAGGAACCAATTTACGAACCAATATTGCACTTTCATCGGTTGAAGATGTCGAAATTTAGCATAAACAGGGACTGTCGCCTCTCGCTCACCATGGCGACTGAGAAACCACCATCGCTCTCGAGTGCAAAGGGTTTTTTTTATTTTATTTGGATGTATTTTACAATCAATTCTCATTGAGAATTTTAAGTAAATTTTTCTGACGTGGTACTATGACATGATTAATAAATGGCAACGGGTTAATACGCAGATACGTAGATTTTTTGACACTTGGAAAATGAATATCTTCGAACAGTTATCGATCTCTCAGTTACGCGGGAATTCAATAGAAACAAATATTTTTCTTTGCTTCATAAATTGAAGAAAGAAAAGAGCTAAAATTATGGCACTGAACGATTCTTTTAATTGCTTCGAAGATAAAAACAGACAGGAGAATTTGAAAACATTCCACAGTCAAAAGTTGAATCGAGTTGGGAACTCTGATTGATCAATCGTTTGTCGGATACAACAGCGTGGTCTGTCGATCGAATCGTCATGTGAAAAGGTAGATATATAATACACACATCCTGGATCTAGATCTATACATCGATCAAAACCAGACTCATCCGTCAAAAGATCCAGACGAATCGATCGATCGCTCGAATGCTCTATCTTTATCGTTCGTTTGCTCGAGACACCTCGACTCGTTTACCATAAACTCGGCATCTTGTTATACCGATGGACCTGTATCCTCTCACGCTATCTCGGACCGAGCAGATATAATTAGGATAATAGAGAACGATTTGAAAGGTTCGAAGACCTATTGGCTTTATTTTCTCAGGATACGACATTCTTCGACGATGAATCGACCTTCGAGACCACTTAGGATTCTGCACCGATGGTTTAGGCCAATTTGCCGATGATGAAGATGAAGATACGATGTAAGAAAGAAGATACGAAGATGCCGAAGATCGATACTCGCGTTTGTCCGGATAACAGTCGCGCGTCGATTAATTAAAATAGTGACGAAAGAGTACGGCCAGTCGAATTAATTAATAGGGATGCTGGATGATTAATTTTTCATGTAGAAGCGATCCAAGGGACACGTGTCGCGAGAACGTTGGGCAAGCTTTCCACTTTTATTGGCGATTGCCTAAGAGACTGATAATTAGAGAGCAAGGAAATGTTTTCGAACAGATAAAATGGAATATTTTACAAAACTTCACGATCGTCTTTGTTTCTTTTTCGTCTCTGGAATAAAGAAAGAACAAATCGAAAGATCCCTTTTGACGGTCACCTTTGAAGACATAAAGAGCTTTACACGCGAAGCCCAGAAGAAACAAACGAAAGTTTCACAGTAGATCTATGAAAACATACTTCTTCCATTTTCCCAATATCATCTGGAAGACCTTTGCTCCCAAAGGAATTTTGTATACAGAATATAAAAAAAGAAACTTACAACCAAATTTTTTAACGACCACTTTGAAGAACATAGCCCAAAAGTAGTATAACCAAAAGTTTTGCAATAGTTTCTTGAAGATACGCTTCTCCCATTTTCCCCATATCACCCGCAACCCTCTTTACTTTCGAAGGAATTTCGCATACAAAATATGACAAAAGTATGAGACAACCTTTTCTAACGTTCACCTTTAAAAACATGAAAAGCTTCGCTTAAGAGAAGCTAACCGGAAGCTCCGCCGCTTCCATAGCTAAACTCGCCTTCGCTGTCCGCTAGCCGACGACGTGTTTCGCTCTTTGCGACTAAACCACCGCTGCCGCCTGTGCTTTCCTGACGTTATCAGCCGCCTCTTTCCGCCCCTTCTCCCTTCGCCCTTTAAACGGCCGGACACTTTTCCGTCAGCCGACTAGCCTTTTCTCCCATCCCGTCGTTTTCAGGCCGACGTTCAGGCGAGCGTCGCGTTTTCATTATCTATAAACCGCGTTTCTGTTTAACCACAGTCCCTTTGGTAAACACTCGCGCGAGCTTTGCTTTTCTTCGCTGCCTCAGAGGCGGCCATCTTCCGAGCTGAACCACGCGAGTTTGAAAAATTGGATGAAACGCCCGTTGATTTCTCCCCTGCTCCTCTTCCTTTCTAAATTGACGTTTCTTTCCGATTCGGAAACAAACGGCGGGTAAATTGTTGCGAACGTGTGACAAAAGCGAAATCCGCTGACAAGGTACAGACTGTCGAGGCTGAGACTGAGACGTGTTTCCGCTCGGGATTTACAGCCGTTTGGGGGCTTTCTTCGAGGATGGTGAATCGCAATGAGTCTGGGGTTACGTTTAAACGTGGCAAGATCCGATGGCAACTCTTTCGAGAGGTTGGCTTCAGGGATTTTTGTATTCTTCGTGTTATTCGAGGTTTCGATGCTTCTTTCTTACTTTGCCTCTTTTGGGCAAAGTTTTGTCAGAATTATACCTTATCTTAAATTTATTGTAATCTACCAGCTTGATCGTAAATTTTTTCCTACTAGTCTTTTTTAGTTCTTATCGCGTAACGTTAAAGCTATCAGCCGTTAACCCTTTCAGAATCAAATTCGTCTCTTAGTTCGTGAGAAAAATGGTTGTTATTCATCGTTCGTAGAGACATCGTTTCTTCGGTCGGTTTTGCAAAGAAGGCGTAATCGACTGAAATTTGAAACAATTTTACGCGAAACAAATGCATTTTCCGTCCAGCTAATCGATAACTCGTAAAAGTATAGCGTGGCGCGAAAGAGTTAGTATGTACTTCAATGTATCCTATATGTATCATCACAAAATCGTATACCACGAACAAACAGGTTGTGCCTGGATAAAAATCAATATTATTTCTGGCAAAAGTATTTCATATTTATGCGTCTGAGAATTTGAATGTTAATTTAATTTACGAAGGATCGATACGTCAGATGTCTGAGAATCTCGTATATTCGATATATAATGTATCAAGTATATTTATCGTAATGCTCGATGGTGTAATTATGAAGTGATATCCGAAGGAAGGACAAGTTTTTGCCTCGTCCATCGCAAAATAGCCTCATCCATCAGAACAGAAATCCATTCGGATGGTTTTTCGATAGGAAGATCGTCATTCCCCCGATATTTCGAGAGCCACGCATCGATTGCAAGAAATCTGTGTAAAGGTCCGCTCGAATACGACCAGAGATTCGAAAACGCAACGCATGTTCCATTTGTATTTCGAGCAAAAGCTCTCTTTTTCTCGCTTCCTCTTCTTCCTTTTATTCTCCGTCCTTGTTTTCTTTTTTTTACATCTTCTTTTCTTTCTCCCGTACCGTTGGTACGGATGATGGTTGGAACAAAATCCGGAGATCGAGATGGAATCGAAATTCACCGTTCGTTGCTGAAAATCGGAGAAACAACGTGGATGTACGCGTTGTCTGTGACGAGTTTGCCTGTTTGCTTTTCGCCGCCATTTTCCTACTGTTTTTCCATGGGGGACTTGGCCGATATTCCCCATCTGTCTCTATTTATTTCCGAACATATCGGATCGTACTGCTTTTCAACATTTTTACGCGGTCGTTCATTCTTTTCGTTTTTTTGCCATTTCCAATCGGACGGTACATCGAATTCGCTACTGTGATTTACGTAAACGTATGGTTCTAAGACCAAAAAAAGGGAGCTCCTATGAACGCTAATCACTGACGAGGTACACAGATTAACGTTTTATGCGATTTAATGCGTGCAATCATAATTAATCACACTGAGATGTGTAAACGTGAGATATAAATATATCGAATAATACTAAACAAATAACGTAGAAATGATAATTAAAGCCTCTGATATATTTGCAAATTTTCACGTGAAAATCTTCATACGTAACGCAAGTATTAACATTTATTTCCCGTTGTCCTAAATCGTTCGTTCTGAATTCCTTGTCATTTTAATATACCGTCAAAGGATTAAAAAATTGACGCTTGTCGTACGAAATGTTCGTAAAATTAAATCCTTTTTTTTTTTTTTTTGGTACTAAAGAAGGTACGAGAAATAGGTAATATTTTTCTATGAAATAACTTTAATAAAGTAGAACTTTTCATACTACTTTCCCTTTACTGTTTTATTCAATTTTTCGTTTATTCTCTATCGAATATATTCTTCGATTCTCCCTTCTGAAGAGAACCTCGTTCTTTATACCATTTGTATGAAGTTCTTGCGAATCGCAATTTCTAATTTTATTCATTCCATCGTCGCGCCGTTTCCTTTGCATTAATTAAAACTGTCGCGTCGTTTCGTCTTTCCAACTTCTTCTCGAAGGTTTCCGGTGGTAATCGGAAACGCGTATCACGAGGAATATTCTAGCAAGAAGTCTCCTCGATCGAACAGCACTCGAACGAGCAATAGATATTAGACGTTCGATCGTGCACTTAAATTCCTCTCTCGTGTTACGCGGAACTTTGAACGATCGTTGAACGCCTCGATTGGTTCGCAGATTAAAACGTTAAACGGCTGAACAGAATCCTGTTGAAAATACTCACTCAGATGTTATGTAGAAGAAGAACCTTTCTTTGCTCGCATTCCTTTGTACTTCATTCAAATCATTATCGTTTTGCGCTTACGAGTTTCTTTGCCTTGTTCCTTTATCGAATTTCCCTCATTTCATTTATCTTTGAAATCTGTTTAAGTCGTTCCTTTACGAGATCGCTTTGCATCTTACTTCTTGGTCTTTTATCGCTTCTCGGGTTTTCTTTCTCCCCTTATCGTGTTCTTAATTTACTTTTCATTTATGAGTAGATTATATTTATATTTAACTTGCAGATAAATTATAACGATACTCGAAAGAATTTTATTTTACACGGTATACGTAAATATTTAGGAAAAATGTGTATAATCTTGAAATGAAAAATTAACAGGGGCGAATCAATTTTAAACGTATTGAGTTTGATTTTTTTACGAGCGTCTCAGTGAATATTGTCTGTATAATTTATTTATTTCACATTTTAAGTATATTCGACGATTTGAATAACATTTAATTTCGCTACGAGCGTCGCCTATATACGACATTCACGCGACGACCTGTGTGTACGAGCGTCGTCTATATACGACATCCGCGCGACGACCTGTGTGTACGAGCGTCGTCTATAGACGTTTGTTGTTTGTTATTGTAAAGTGTAAATTTTAATTTTTAAACATATTTTTATTGATAATAATTGGAAAATCTCCAAATATGTTGTTGTATAACACTTAAAGAATCGTACGATCCGGATAATGACGAGGCTGTACCGAAGGACGTAAGTCCGAACGCCAGTTTACCTAAGCGCAACATGCACATTTTCCGGCGCTGTATGCTCCGTTCAGTACCGCTAATCCGGCGGCACGATGTCCCGTTCAGTGGTGTCACTCCGACGAAGCACACTGTCGTAGCGAAAGGGTTAATAAATCTGACGATCAAACATCCTCTACACAAATCCTCTGCACTAGAATTTATTTTCAGCCAGATTGAATCGATCCATTAAAACAACCAAGTTTCATATTTTGTCTAAGTTGTTAGGAATCCACGCGAGACGAATTAACCAGTTTTCTCGGTTTAACTCGGTTTAAGTAGGATTTTGCAGTGTAAAAAGGAAGTTTGACTTCTTAATTGTTCAAATATACCGCGCAAATATACCGTCTCGATCTTCAATTAATCTCGTTTCAAACGATTTAAGCCTCGTAAGATTTCTCCACGGCCCTGTAACCGAGCTTCTCCCTTCCCCGGAATTCCTAGTACGTTCTACGAAACTCGACGAACCGTTCACGCTGGTACTTAATTGCATTTTCGTGACGCACTCGTGCATTCCTGGAACGAGGGTCGATCAACGGTCAGAACGTTACTTTTTTTGACAGTATGCAGATTTTCATATTAACCGCGTACGTACGTGGGAACCGTTTCTCGAAAAGTTGCAAAAGAAGATCGAAGGTAATACTATTAGGTTGTCGGAAAAGTGTCTTTCTTTTACAGCCCCCCTCTTTTACAACGATGCATTTTTATAGGAACATGAAACCTAATCTGTCGAACGTTTTGATCTTTATTTTGATAGAACAAAATGGATCAATAAAATGGATCAATTCGATAAAATAATATAAAACGGAAAATGTGCATCTTATTATTTCCTTCTAAAACGAAAGAAACTTTTCGCACAACCTAATACAAAGTGTTTCTAAAGAAGACAGAGTACAACTGAAAAGATTGACGTTGGTTTCACATTTCAAAATCAATTAAGAATATGAGAAATACAAAAATTACCTCTAGGGGAATTAAAGTGCAAAGTTTTCAACTCTGTTAAATTCTAATTACGTTTTACCGAACAATTTTTATTATAATTCCGAAAACGTAACAAAAACGCGTTAATAGTCTTTCGAGGAAATTAAATCAGGTGTCCAATTAAATATCTATGAACGACCATGTAAATAAAAGAATCGAGGGAAAAAATTGCTCTACAAAAATCAACAGGCTATAATATTAGGCAAAATTTTTCCCGATATCTTCCAAAGGAACGAAAGCAAAAGCTTATCAAAAATAAGTAGAAAAATGTGAAAGTAAAAGTCGACGGAATGACAATGGGCGGAAGTGAGCGAAAGGAGCGCTCGTTCCCTTCTTTCCAGGATATTCGTTCGCGTGAAACGCGTTCGGGTTCCAAAGTTGTTCGCGTACCTGCATGCTGACTCGGTGCCGTGGCATTCCTGGAGTCTCGTTCGCTCGGTAATTATGAGATATTAGCCGGTAATTTATAGCCGTCTCAGGGTCCTTCTCAAAGGCAGCAGGCTCTCGTCGCGATCCTCTGCCTTCTTCCCCTTTTCTCGACCGTTCCCCTCCATATCGAAGAATGGCGTTCGAACCGGAGGAACGTTCCTCGCCTCCTTGAATCCTCCAGGGTCCAGAAGGTCAGCCATTGCATTCATTCTTTTCCCTTTCCTTTCTTTTCTTCTTTTTTTTTTTTCTTACTCCTCGTGTTCTTTCGTCTTTACCTTTCGCCTCTCGTTGCTCGTTTCTCTTTTTTGCCCATCGTTGATCCTTGTCCCCGCGCGTCTCTGGTAATTATTTTTTTCTTTTTCTGGTTCGAGTCATCGTAGAGAATGAGAGTCGCGGAACGGACCACCTACGACCGGAAGTAACAAACGTAGGTACGATTAGCATTCCTCGCGGATGACTAATAAGGCTGGCAGATTAGTCGGGGAAGGTTTAGTCGAGAATCGATGATTAATCACGGGCTTCCGGACGATGATTTCGTATTCTGATTGATTCGATCAAGCGGTAGAGAGATGCGTCTACAACTTCAACGAATAACCCGATGGCATTTCTATTTCGCGTTGGAAGATATCGATTCTCAAATTAACAGATAGACCTACTTACGTTCCGTGCTTACGTTTCGTTTGATTTGGGTCTGCAGGAACGTGGAACGACGAAGAAAATTGATGAGATTGTAGAATCTTACGAAGCTTTCTTCTTGTCTTCTTGTCTTTCTCTCTTGAAATTAAGAAATAAATAATGACCTAAAGATGGTTCATTAATTAACATCGCTATTTCTTCTCCGTGTGCGATCGTTACCAGATCTAAATTCTACCGCGTTCGAGAACGTCGGAGCCTATAAACAAGAATTGCATCAGGATAATTCTTACTGTTATGTCGAATTCCCCGAATCATAATAAACCTTTGCAAGATAACAGCGTTATCATCGCACGTTACAAGATTCTAAAAGAATACACGCGAGTTCATAATGCGATTTTTCTGCTCGTTCTATCGCTATGTTAATACTAGAAATACCACACCAGTCAAATCGACTGGTTTTACCATTTTATTTTAAAATTCTTACTTCATGTTGTAGTTTTTTCCGCAATGATGTAATGACTTTCGCAACGATAACTAAAAGAATAATATAATGAATTTTATTTTTTATGTAGTCAAACTGAAAATAATTTTGTATCGAAGCTACTTATACCAATACCAGTGAAAATGACTGGTACTTGTCAAAGTATAAAAGGGTGCTGCAATCTGTTTATCGAACCCCAATTAACCAGTTTCCTCGTTTTCTACAACTTGCCACGCGTTTTCCAAATTTTTACCGCGTATCATTCCATATGACGATATCAGTTATCAGGAAAATTCCGGATCCATCGCTGAATCGCTAGATGCTAACATTAGAAATATACCACACCAGTCAAAATTACTGGTTCTACAATTTTATAAATGTATCAACCCTCGTTTAGGGATGATGGTCCCAGATGGATTAATAATACCAAAAATGTACTACGTAACATAGAATTGCTTCTATTCCGTAAGAATGTAATAAATCAATAAATATAAAAATATTCTATTATTACGTATTTTTTAAAGACCAGACATTTTCACTGGTTTTGATAGAAACAGCTTCGTGTTAACTATCGGTAGTTCCAGTGTTAATAATACGAATGTTTCTCTTTTTTCAGGTAAGTTCCCCAAGAAACCTTCTAAACTACGGGAAATAATCGGCGATCTTTCCAGAAGGGAAGAAGGTGGTCCCCGCGTAGGGTAAAAATCTTGCATATTCTATGTTCTTTCCTATTTATCGAGGAGTGTAACTTTGAGAGAGAAAATAACGCTGGCGATCGCGGCGAACCGCAGGTAAGGATTCGCAAACATGATTTTCCATTCGCAAACAGGGAGATAGATTCGTTCTTGTTACCCCGCGCTAAGCATTTACCGTAGTGTACCCTCTTTCGTTGTAGAAAGATTATCCGAGCTTACTTCCATCGATATTTCTTTTTATTCTCCAACATTTGAAAGGAAGATCGTGGATTAGGAATACGATATCGCGATAAGAAACAGGGGTTTAGTTTTTTTTAAGAAAGCAAAGAAGACCAAGCGAGTTAAATATTTGGGGATCGATGTCCAAAGGTAGAACTTTGCATTTGTATTTTTTGGTTCTCTGAATGGGACAGTGTAAAGGAATTCTGTCTGAAGTAACCGTTTTTTCATTCAAAAAATTAATCTGTACTTTACGTCGTGCAGATAAAATCCTCACATAGACACAGCATCTTCAGGTAGATAAATGTTCGAAATGTTCCCTGGTTTCGTAAACGCAAAAGATATTTCGAAGAAAAAGTTGTATTTAAAAAGTCAGCTAGATATCTTTATGAAAAATTGAAATCTCCGTCGAATTTTAAAATTTTTCATAATTTTAGACTGAGAAATTTCCTTGCCATAAAATTCATTACTGTAATATCTCTTTACGCTTAGGAACTTTTTTAAATTGCTGAAATGGTTACTCGAGAAAACCTACTTATTTGAAGGACTCAGAAGAAAGGCAATCAGTAACTCAACAAAGTATATAAATCGAAGAAACGCTGAGATAAGCAATGAAACAACACGAAGGAACGATGAATCGGGAGATAGTGAGTCGTAGTGAACATTAAAAAAGAAAAGAAAAGAAAGTGACTGTAATCTTCAGTTAATTACGTATATGCAAACTGTTCCGATGTAAAAATGTCTCGGACTAATCAATCCATAGAATTACGATTCTAAATATCATCGAATAGTTCACCGGGTCGAGAGGACAGACAAAAAGAATGATTCTGCACCCTCGACGCTCGAACGTATTCCTCCGAGCAATAAATCTGATAAGAGGCATCGAACTGGCGTGATTGTTTATCAGGCAGTTGTTTAAAGTATACGAGCCATTGTCCGATTAGGCTGCCAAGTGGACAAGGATTATTTGGAAGGCAAACGCAATTTCGCGAAACGTACGTTTGGCATATCGTGCCATATCTCTTTCGCGTTCAACCAAATATATATTTTTGCACTTTGAATGGATAATTCGAGTTCTTATCTTTTTTTTTTACGAAAATTCGAAAAGAAAGCGAGAATTGAAATAGGGAAAGACGTTGAAGGAGAGACACGAAAGGGAGGGAAAAATTTTTGAAAGCGTCACGCAAAATTGTTAGCTCGTTGATTTGATTTATATCGCGACGAAAGTACTAGGTTGTCCGAAAAGTGTCTTTCTTTCGCAAACGTGTTTTTTACAACAATGTACCTTCATACAAACGTGAAACCAAGTCTATGAAATGTCGCGGTATTTGTCTCAACAGAACATAATGGATACGTAATTCGACAAAATAATATAAAACAAAAAACGTGTGTCTGTTATTTCCTCATAAAACGAAAGAAACTTTTCGGACAACCTAATATAAAATATAGCAATTGCACAAAAGCTAATGTAAAACGCTGACTGGATTAACGCATTCGCTTGCAATTATACGTATCCGAAGAGATATAAGGGAAATTTATAGGAATTAATATTTTTAGACTTCTACAATGATGATATTAGACAAGAGGTGTAATTGTTCGTAATTTACGATTCTCGGGAAATTCGATCCCGATTCACTGGAAATGCTATTAGCGTCAGAGTTAAAAGTGGAAAGGTTTCCTACTTCGTGACATGACAGTTCGAACATTAGTCTATTTAGATGAATATCACTGTAATGACTTTAATGTTAATTGGACGTTAGATCTTTAAATTGTTTGTATTCTCTACACTTCAACTTTGTCAATTTTAATTAATTTCAAGAATAACAACCCCGATTGTGCCTAGAGAATCCGCGGATTTCAATGGTAAATCGAACAGAAGACACGTTTGAACGTTTCTGGATCATCGAAATGATTATTCACGTCCGGTTTCGCGATAAACAAGTTCGTCGAATCGAGACCGGAGACGGCGCATATCACGGATCGGAATTTTTGTCTCGATTACAGAGGATTTAATTATCGCGACAATAAATATCTCTCTCTCTCTCTCTCTCTCTCTCTCTCTCTCTCTCTCGATACACGGCCGGTCGTGTAAATGCACGAAATACCCGGTTGCGTAAACGCTGTTAAATATTTACGGTGCGCGTATTTAATTAATTGCTACGCTCTCTGGCTCGTGATGGTTGCGTTTAAGCGCGCCGATTTAAATATCAACGATAAATTTTTTGTTTTTAATTCGTTCGAATGGATTTTCATCGCTCACAGAGACCACCGTGCCTGTCGTATCTTTTTCAAATCAAAATATTTATTCGGATAATGACGGAAAAAGAAAATTCCGCGATCCCGGTTTATGTGGATGGGGAAAATTGATTGTGAAATAATGATACGATACTTTGGTTGGTGTCCGACGTATATTCATTGCCGACCATATTACAACACCTACTCGTTATATTTATTCGGAAGCTCTAACAAATCTCACTTTATTTGGTATTTTATTACGAGATGTATGTAATGCGAATGCAGATTTATAATAAAACAATTGGAAAGTAAAAGCGGCGAGAAACATTCAATTTATACTATAATCAAAGATTTAATTATTACGATTTATAAATATCGATAGACGTATACGACGATCTGTATCTTTAGGACGTGCGAATTGGCGAATCTAAGATTCCGATATTTCTGACGCATCGCCTTGTTTCACGATACCCAGTCAATTTCATTTTGTCCAGTCAACTCGAAAAAATATCCACCGATATATATTAGGTTGTCCGAAAAGCGTCTTTCTTTCGTAAACGTGTTCTTCACAACAGTGCACCTTCATACAAACGTGAAACCAAGTCTGTGCAATGTCGCGGTGTTTGTCTCAACAGAACAAAATGGATCGTACGTAATTCGACAAAATAATATAAAACGAAAAACCTTGTGCGTCTATTATTTCCTCACAAAACGAAAGAAACTTTTCCGACAACCTAATACTAGAACTTCTTAACTTTGTCTATAACTTCGTACGCATAAAATTAACGAACGTGGAACAGAGATTCGCTGTTATTTCTGATTAAAGCGTCCTCCGTAATATTCGAGGACAACGCGTTTCGTTTCGCGTTACTTTGCTACCGGTGCGTAGGCTCCGCGACCTAATTAAAACGTATCGAATTCGCACGTATAATTAAAACATAATACGACGCCGTGCGTGATGGTGGTCCTCGTTAATGAAAGAGCTTTGCCTGGTTGAACAAGGGTAATTAGCGAATTCGTTGCAACGGAGAGGGACAGGGTCTCGGGCAATAATATCGAGCCGAGGATCGAAACCGGCCGATGCATTGTAACGTTATCACTTAATTGAAGGGTTTTCAGAGACGTGCGAGGCCTCGTTAAATCAACGAGGGGGTTTATCGTGTACAGTGCCGCGTCGAGCTGCTCCTTTTTCGTTACGTCTTTCGAGGCATCGGTAATTAGCCGATCTCCGGTTTCGATGGAGTAGACCCGAGAAATTTTCAAACTCCTTGTTTGTTGACGGACCCTTTGTCGAGATTAATCGCGGAGGTTAATCCACGGTTCTTATCATAATGAAATTAAAAACTAACGTCTGACTGGAGAGAGAAGGGTGGTTAATTTTAAATTTTCGATCAAAGATAAGTTCAAGCTGATAACCTATTGTTCTTTAATTCTCAGTTGGATCATTTAATAAGAATAATGATAACTTCATATTCGTCAATCTACAATTTGTTCACACAGGTATTTTAGTCAGCGTTTTTCGCGTAAACGGTACGCGTACGAGAAACTTAGAAGAACAAAATAGTTTCATCTTTTCTTCTCACTAACGCAATACAGTTTATATAAACTTGCTGCGGTCGCAATATTTCCTGAGAAACGGGCAGGTACGCTTCTAATTCCTCGTTATCTGAGAAGAAGGGATTATCTAAGGAGAACGGATTACCTGAGAATGCTCTGAAAATGGTGGCCGTATATTTGTTCGTCCAAAGTAGAAGCTTGATAGAAACGTTTATTATATAAGCAATTGTATTTGCTTTCTTATCTTATATCTTTTCATTTCCGGTGTCAAATTGATCGAAATTAGATAAGATTGCGGCAGAGTCCTGTAAGTACTTTCTCGTATCTACTATACCTGTTCTTCAATATCGTTTTAATACGAGCAAGGGAACAATGGCCGAGAGTATCGCAAGTATTATGTAAATCCAGCGTCTTATAGCTTTTTTCTCTGGCCGGCTTTGCCCCGCAATTTTCGACCATTGTTCCAACTTCGGGTTGTACCTTATTCGTCTTCCGCCTCTTTTCTCATCCCTTTATCCGGAATTTCTTACTCTCTTCTCCGCTTTTTCTCTCTCTTTTTTTATTTTATCCTTCCTCTTCGTTTTCTTCCTCGTCTTCCGTATCTGTTTCAACGCGATCCTCTATCCGTTCAGGTCCCTTTCCTGCTTCGTTTCGTTTCTCGTTGATGCTCGTTTTTCTTTAATAACCATCGTCTACCAAGCAACAGGGTAGTCGCGTTTCTTTATTTATTTCTTGCTAACGCTCCACCAGGGAAAGGTTTTCCTACTCTCTCCTACATTTCTAATTTATACACTCGCTTCCTGCGTTTCACCGCCTGGATTATACTTTTATTCGAACGACTCGCGCCCTTTTCCATTTTCTTCTATCAATGTTGCATCGAAGAAGCTTCCACGATCATGTTGCTTCGCCTTTTTCACCGTATCTCTGGCCAGACGCGTTTTGTTATACGTATAACGAAGAGAAAAGTAACAGACAAACAAAGAACGAAAGGGTCGATTCTCCCAACGTCTTTCCATTGGGCGCCGTGTGAGGATCGATGCGGGGATCGAGGCTCTCTGGCGGAAATAAAACATTTTGTCGGATCATCGAACAGATTCGACTGGAAATCGAGTAGAAAACGAGAGTGGCACCGCTGAATGGCGGAAGTGGCGTTGCTTGTTTTTTCACCGAGCCAGCCGGCTGTCAGTTTTGTGGGGCCGAAATAACAATGAAACTAATGAATGGACTTCCTCCAACGCCGCAATTAATGTAACTCAGCCCTCCTGAATGGCCATTTAAATTGATCCGCCGGAGGTAGGTGCGAGGTGTATGCCGATGAAATTCGTTTCGTTTCATACGTATCTGCTACGTGACGTTAAAAGCTTTGTCCGTCTTCCTATCTTGCCTTCTCTCCGTTCTTTTCGCGGGTCGATAAACGTTACCAGCTGATTCACGAGGGCGTAGGATTCCTCGCCGAAGATTATTCAAATTCTTTACGAACATTTTTATACCGTATCGAAATTTATTCCTCTACGCACGATGCTCTACTTCTTTAAGGGGGTGTCCTGAATTAGAATATTCTAAAACAGCGTTCTTTTGTGATTTTTTTTTAGAAGGGAAAGAAAGAAATGAAGTTATTGAATTTTGAGGTATGGTTTAATATATATTTAAAGAATACAAACAAATATTTTTTAAAGTAAAGAAAAAGAATTGTAACAGATTTCTAAGCCTATTTCATGGGCTGCAGTCCTCAATCGGCGGGAAAGATCCACCTCGTAATTCATGACTCAAATAAAAGATCAAAACAAGATTAAATTATTATATATTTTTCTTCTGGGTGAACTAAACAACGGCGGAAAAAAATGTGAAATTAAAAATTTGGCGGGTTTAAAAGAAAAACGTGTTTCTTAGANTAAAAGAAATAAACTTTAAGATGCTATAACAATTATTTAAATAAACTTTTTTCTGCCTTTGTTTAGTTCACTCAGAAGAAAAATATATAATAATTTAATCCTTTTTTGGTTTTTTGTTCGAGTCAAGAATTACAAGTTGAATTTTTCCCGCCGATTGAAAATTGCAGCCCATGAAATAGGCTTAGAAATCCGTTATAATTCTTTTTTTTACTTTAAACAAAATTTTTTCTATTCGTTAAATACGTATAAAACCATACCTCAAAATTCAATAACTTCATCTCTTCCTTTCCCTTCTAAAAAAAAATCACAAAAGAACGCTGTTTTAGAACAGTTTAATTCAGGACACCCCCTTAACACGTTCGTCGCCACGTCACCCATATCTATGTGACGAGTATACTTCCGTGGGGGCCCTATCACCCAAGTATGGATGACGTTCTTCTTGATCGAGTTAATTAAATATAGGATATTATATAAAGGATATACAACGTACAAATATTAAAAACACATTATACCATGCTTTTTATTCGTTTATATTCTGGATACGATATTACATTATGCTATATCGCATGGTAATTGTTTAAACATTCCAAACACACTCGGGGTGATTTTGGACACTTCGAACAATAGTTGTAGACCGTCATCGCTACTCTCCTCACTTTCAAATATATTTTCACGCTGTTTATTGAACATTTTGAGGATGAAAAGTGTCACTGATGTACGTCTCACAAGTATGCTTCTCCGCTAAATGAAAGATCTGAGATATCTGCCATGAGATCCCATGGGAATACTCTAGTTGAAAAGCTTATCGCTTTCTCCATTTCAGAAATAAATAATCTTTTCTTTACAGTGAATCGAAGGCGTTAAACAATGATTTCTCGCTTGTCGCTTTATTTACGTTCTATGTACCGGCGATCGGATTTGGTTCCCGCAGGAAACTTAGCAAAATCACACTGGACGATCAACGTGTTAAGTTCGTTAAATTATTTATTATTACGCGGTTCATTTTTTCCGTATAAATAACGTTACGAAAGCTTCCTAGCGATTAATTCGAAAGCGCAAAGGGGGAAGAAAGCGAAGAAAAAAAAAGATGGAGAAAATTTCACATCTGGATCGAACGCATTTACAGATCGACGCGTCGCGACGCGGACGAAACTCGGCAAATCCGGGCCCCTGATTCGATTCGGAATTTCTTCCGGCTGTCGCACACGACGGCCGCATTTTCACCGATTCGACGCTCGCATTCGTTTAGCACTCGAATTGTTCTCAATTAGTTTATGCACGCTCGCGATTCTGAGCAATTCCGCGCGCGTGCACGCGCTTTACGCTTACGATCGCTATCAGCGTTCCGTGCTTCGATTTTTTTCCCTAGTTTCCTTTTTCAACGACCCAGCGGCAAACTGTTGAACTTTCAACGTTCTTTTTCCTATCGTCAAAGGAATTAAGAATCTGCGCGCGTACGTACATAGGTGAAAATCGATACACGTTCCACGTAAAAATATTGCGACTTGATTTAAGAATATCAAGAGTGGCGTTGATTTTTCCTTAATAAAATTAGGCGAATTGTAACAAGTCGCTTTGTAATATTTTCACGTGGAACGTGTATCGATTTTCAGCTACGTACGTAAGCGCGGAAATTCTTAATTTCTTTGACGATACGAACAAACATTGTGGAAAGTTCAACGGTTCTCCTTAGAATAGAAAGTACATTCTAGAGGATATCATACGTCTCCGCGATTTATATTTCCACGATTACTCAAACACGACGCAGATATTGATGCAAATTCATGTTTCTATGCGTATCGCTAAAAAACTAGACGTATAATTCTTTCGCTTGTTAAATATGGTAACGATATGGTTATTTTCTATATAATTACGTTCTGTGCATGTTTCCACTGAAAATTCCCCGCAAACGCATAAAAATCCGCACTGTAATTGCCATACTTATTCTCTTGCTTACGCGCTAATCCACGATAATTCTCAATCGCAGATTCAAAATTTACTTCGTAACATTATTCCGCCGGCTTATTCGTCGGAATCAATTTTCACAGACGTCTTAGCAGCCGGGACGTACCTTCGTAGCCATGCTCGTGCAATTTAATGTATCGTTAGGCACGGTAATAAACGATAAACGTGGTAGAATATGCCGCCAGTTTACCAGCAGAGTGTTCCACCGGCATAGAATCGAGGTGATTATGTTCGGCTCCCGAGGGACGCGTCGCCTAAACGACCGCTTCGTGCCGCTATCGTTCTCTGCTATCCACGTCGTTTGCCTTTGATAACTCTTTTACAGTCTGACTTTATTATCCGAATAGGAAGCCGGTAAGATCGACGAGTAATTCGCGCGCGTTTAGCTCGCTGCTTGTCGCGTGGGAAAAGAAGCAAATAAAAAAGGAAAGGAGGTACGAGACGACAAAAGGAGAGAAAGGGAGGAAGGAACAAGGGGATTTATCGGAGATGGTAAAAACTAGGCTTCTCTGGTGGCGATGTTCAAATATTTGAGGGGAAAAATTTATGTCCCGGACCGCGGGTTTCCTTTTAAAGGCACCGCGACGACGAGAGTGGAAAGTTTAATTACGCGGGAACACGTCTTCGTGGTGTTCCCTTTGCGGTGTTCGTGGCCTGAAAGTCGGCCGAGGACCAAGTTTAGGCTGTTCGCTGAATATTTTCTTTAAAAGTTACCGCGAACTCGTTGGTAGCGATGCTTGAAGTTAGACATGGCTTTGGTAGCGCATATCGTTGGAATCGTAGCTGTTTCTGCAAATCTATGTTATACAAGTCGATTGTACGCATTTTGATCGCAGACAAATTGAAACAAAGTGAATTAAATATAAGTCTAGCGATTGTAGAATTAAGGAATGAATTTATTATTCAGATATCGATCTCCTATGGCTCGTCATTTAAATTGGTACAATGGCATAATGTATAACGTACATGTATAATGTGTAAAGTTAGAGACGGTGAATAAATGATAAAAATATTATTAGATCATACAGATATGCTTATACGAGTACGTTTTAATATTCTAAAATTATAAATTCCACGGTAACTTTACTTGGATAGTTTGAGGCTTTGGAACGAGGTATTAATTTAAATATTCCACTTGGTAAGGTACGTTGAAGTTTCTCGTGTCTTTTACTTTTTAAATAAAGTTATTTTATATAGACTCTTACAGAATAGCGACTAAATATTTTCAATAAAATAGGAAGAAGCAAAGGTGGCAAATGAAAATGATAAAACTTTGATTTTCTTCAATTATTTCTTCAGTTATATTATACAGGCTGTTACAGAATAGCGACTAAATATTTTCAATAAAATAGGAAGAAGCAAAGGTGGCAAATAAAAATGATAAAACTTTGATTTTCTTCAATTATTTCTTCAGTTATATTATACAGGCTGTTACAGAATAGCGACTAAATATTTTCAATGGAATAAGAAGAAACAAAGGTGGCACAATGAAAATGATAAAACTTTGATTTTCTTCAATTATTTCTTCAGTTATATTATACAGGCTGCTACAAAATAGCGACTAAATATTTTCAATAAAATAAGAAGAAGCAAAGGTGGCAAATAAAAATGATAAAACCTCGATTTTCTTCAATTATTTCTTCAGTTATATTATAGAGGCTGCTACAAAATAGCGACTAAATATTTTCAATAAAATAAGAAGAAACAAAGGTGGCAAATGAAAATGATAAAACCTCGATTTTCTTCAATTATTTCTTCAGTTATATTATAGAGGCTGCTACAAAATAGCGACTAAATATATTCAATAAAATAAGAAGAAGCAAAGGTGGCAAATAAAAATGATAAAACTTTGATTTTCTTCAATTATTTCTTCAGTTATATTATACAGGCTGTTACAGAATAGCGACTAAATATTTTCAATAAAATAAGAAGAAGCAAAGGTGGCAAATGAAAATGATAAAACTTTGATTTTCTTCAATTTCGAGAAAATAAAACATTTGAACTGAAATGGTTAAAGAGATGGTAGAATTTAAGATGTAGAAACAGGCACATTTTCCATGTTAAATGTTATTTTCTGTTACCAACTCGTCGAATTAAACTGTACTAAAACTTGAACAAAAGACTCATAGACGTCATTTGCTCCCTTTATCTTCATCTTGAGAACGAAACGGTACGATATTCTTCAGAAGAATCCAGAGACATCGTCCTACCAGAAACAAACGTCAGCAAGTTAAACGCAATCTTCAAGCGCCGCTTATTCACCGATGAATCCAACAGGAAGAGAATGGAGTGGAATTCACGAACGCTAACGTAGAAATAACCACGAGACGTTGGTCGACTTTAGCTTCGTAGCAAACTAGTTAGCGAACTTGAGGTTGTTCGACGATTGTTAAGGCGTACAAAACGTCTCGCACAACTTGAACGGTATAGCCTGGCGGCTTCTCACTTGTTGAAATTCCAGAGGAACGCCAGTCGCCATAAACCTTCTCTCGAATACGTTATCCTTGATCCACAAAAGCGTTTTCACGATAAAACGTTTGATCTTCCGCCATGGAAGCGGTGGTATCACCTTTAACTGATCGATGCTGAAATTACCGCCGTGAAGCCTCTTTTTCCACGATACTTCGCAACTTTGAAATCGCGTCGTGAAATTTAAATTTTGCTCCGTGTACTTGTTCGTCGAATCGTTTGAATTGTGCAGATTTTTTTAATTATTTGTTCCGATTCGAGAAACAACTGCGGTAAATTTATCGACATTGTTACGCTACAAAAATTTGTTACAAAGAAGTATGTATCGGCATGGATAAAATGAGCAGACGAGTTCATCGAACTTTTTTGGATTAATTTTTGTATTCTAAAAAGAACAATCGCTTAATTGGACATGGATTCTTACGAAACACTTGTCATCTGTATTTATATTGTAAATAGTCGCTTGATTTATAACAACCTTTTGAATGAATTTTTTAGGCAGATGATTCCAAGGCAGTTTTATCGTACGACAGTGAAAAAAAGCAAACGAAAGATTTGTTAAACAACAGTTCGACGGTGACATTTTGCGTCGTTGACGTTTTAAATGAAGACCAAAGATGAAACGTCTAACGAAACGCTTTAAAAGCCAACCATCCATTCATTCTGACGTTGAGGAAGAGGTATCTGGATGAAGAATAGGATCGTGGTGAGAGTAGAGCATTAAACGTGGCATTAAGCCAGCGATCGCTTCATCGGACAGAGCGAACAGGCTGCTACAGGCAGTATAATGAATCATTAATGTCCAGTTATCGCTGAAATCGATCGCGAGAAGCGACGAATTCAACGAGCTAAAAACCAGGAATAAAGGCCAGCCTCCTTTCTCGAGTATACAAATAAAAATAATAATTATAAAAATCATAGTACATTTTCTACTATCATAATATACGTATACTATAATAATTAATAAATTACTTACGAATATTCTTATAAAATTGTAGTCTTCTTTTTCTTTCGTAATATCTTTCGCCAGGAAAGTTTGTTATATTAAACAAAATTTTTTATGGATACATTTAAATTATTGAAAATTGCTAAAGCGTTATTTTAATACTAAACCAACAAATTTTGTCCTATTGCAAGGATAATTATACGAGTTGGTCCAAGTTTGTCAATTTGCAAATATTATTAGTTAGTAGCTAATTGATCGCGCAAGAGAGCTCAAAAGTTTATTGTACGCGGTATGTTTTGTTAATTAACAGCGCAAGATTTCAAATCTCAGAGCAAACGACACGACGAAATAATATCCCGAAAGAAGAAGTTGGAGTTTGTCATTCGATAGCAGTATCGTCGATGATTAATGCCCTTGAAAATGTCCCCAAAAACTAGACCAACCCTCCAACCTTCGCTATGTCCCGGGTTCGAAAGTCGAAGCCGAAGGGAGACATTGCGTCCAAGGAAACGAAGAAAAATGCGAGGAAAGCGAGGGGACGTATGAGGTGGACGGTTAAAAGGAAGGGGAAAAGAAAGGGAGATCCATTATCGTCGTTGATGACGCGACTCGGTATGGAGGAGAAACGTAAAAGCTAGAAGCGTTGGTTAAATTTGACGTAAAATAAAAATAAGGAATAACAGGTAGAAACGGTGTGCTGCGTAAGTTTCAATTAATGAATTATTTTTATTTGAAAAGTAATTTATGGAAGTAATTTCATTTTGTCGAGATCGATTCAATTTCTATTTCTGGGTGCAGACGATTTTAAATAGAATAACGCAATTTAAAAATAATTTAATTTAATTCGTTATAAATGCGTACCTCCCCTATGGTCCGATTATAAATAACAAAACAAGGTCTTTATTCCTGGAACTAAACAGCATCTCCATACGAGGATTGTTGTTATTTCATTAAACATTTAAATATTAATAAACTCATTTTATAATTTTGTACGTCTCCGATATAGTTGACACGGTAGAAATAGAAATTATTATTTCAAGAAACATGAATTTTAAATTGAAGAGATAGAATAAAAACAGTTGTTTCGTTTAGTATCCAAATAATGAAACATTTCCAACATAAACAACCCTCTTCTTCGAACAAATTACTTTATAATTAATTTGAAATAAGCACGAGTCAAATGACGTGTCATTTAAATAGTCATTTTCCAAATATTTTATCTACTGACCACACACGGATAACTGTACGAACTAGAGGGAGAAATCGGTAGAAGAACAGCGCGATTCGTCCCAGCAAAGCGGAAAAGAGAACGGTGGAAGAGGGTTGAGGGGCGAAAGGGAAGAAGGAAGGAAGGACAGAAAGACGCGGAGGAGACCGGATTCCTCTTTGGTCTCCGTTTTACCCTCCTCGTTGCCCCGGCTGCATTCCTCGGCCCGTTTCAACCTGCCTGCCGGCCGCCGCCAGTTTAACCTGCAGCCCAACACACTATTATGTCTGACCCGAGGCGCTCCCACATTTAACTACACGTTTCGTCTGACTGGGCTTCGCGTGTGGAGGCACGGAGGTGTTTGTGGAAGGGTGGCCAACGAAGGAACGCGGGCCCCCGAAATGACGCGACGTAGGGCTGCCGACAATGACTCCGAGTCAATAGGAGCAGCCCAGCTTTTGAACTCGCGACCGCGACTGCCTGGTTATGTTTTAATCACCGACGCTTTTTGCGATCAGACGATGGCCTCCTTTTCCTTTTAGGGAGGTTTCGCTGGTGGGGTGGTTAGGTTTTACGGCTTTTGGATATACGTTCGTTTAGTGGTTTATTGGATCTTTGTTTAGGATTTTTTTTTCTTTTTTTTAAAGAACGAAAGTTAGGCTTTGAAAATTTGGAAATTCTGAAGGTTTTAGACGTAATTCTCTTTCTTTTTCTTTTTTTGAGGGCCGAAACTTGGGCTTTGAAAGTTTGGAAATTCTGAAGGTTCTGGACGTAATTAGCTTTAGCGTTTCTCGAATTTTTCTTCGCGATCTTTTACGAACAAAGTTTAGGTAGTTTTTTAATTCTTCGAGGTTTGAGGATTTTAGATATTCTGCAGGTTCTGGAAATGGTGTCTTCCAAGGAGGTAGATGTTAGCTCGGATACGTGTTTGGTTACGTGATATAGAAATAAAAATCAATGGGTGAGAAGATTTCGTTGTAATTTATCGGCGCAAGAGTAAACAGTTTAAGGCTCGCTTCTCGTTATGTTATTGGGTTAAGAAACCCCGAGTATCGTTATCTTATCCTTTACATACATATACATTCTCTTGATATCGCAAGTCCCAGTTCACAACGGATCAAATTTCACCGACACCCAATACTCAACCTCCTAATCGCCTAATTAGTTGGCTGCTTGTGATCTAACTTGACTCAACGTGCTCAGCCTTGCTTCTTTTCTTTTTATATCGAAATGCAGGGCATGGAACGTGTGAAACGGCGCCAAACACGTCCGCAAGACTAATTACACGAGCAAATCAACATACGCAGATAATAACTCGACGTGATTTTGCGCGAACGTGGCTCGATCGGGCAGATCGATCGATGCAGATCGGATAAGCGATGGAAAAGGGGGCCTTCGTGCGCGATTATGCGTAAACGATACGCGGTAGATATCGCTGTACGATAAATCTTACGCTCGCGATTTATACGTACAGTTGGCTCGAAAACCCGCCTCGTTTCTTCGTACAGGATTTCATTTGAAATTCAATGGGATACCAATATACCGGCGTGACGAGGTTTACGCGAGTTTGATGATCGAAAAATGAGAGGCTCGTGAGTTCATTAGACGCGTAATATACTTGTAATCGAGGAGTTGACGTGGTAAACGATGTAAATGTACATTCTGCGCAGAGTAGAATTTACAAGTATAGAGGTTGAATAGTTACGAACTTCAGCTTTTGGAGATGGAGCTGCAGCGATGGCCACAGGACGGAACTGGAGTGGTCCACGAAAGTATTTTGGCTTATGGAAACTTTTTCTGAATTTCTTTCTCAGCTTAACGAGGAGTTGAAAGTTTTAAACGAGTCTACAGACGTATAGAAGAATTAGGAAATATTTATTGCTGTCGTTCTCCTCGCAAAGATCTCCAAAGTATTAGCGCGCAATCGATTATCCACTATACTAACTCTATATAACTAATATATTTAAACGATCGACTGAACAAATTTCGCGTCGAGTATTTAAATAGTTTGCTTTAAAACGATGAAACGAAAGGTGGAAAATAAGGAAGGCAAGAGAAGGAAATATTCATATTATCCAGTTATCGCGTCACATCCATTCTTCTCTCAATTATCCAAAAGGAATTCGCAAGAATTCGAGTCGAGGGGTCGCGTGAATCGGTTGGCGAGTTCGCCAGGATCCCGAAACGTCCGCCTGAATTAATGCGTAACTTCGTGGGAGGGGTTGATAAAAAGAAAACAGAGAAATGGGGCGTAGGAAGGGTGGGGTGGAAAGGGGCAGGAGGCAGCGATGGTAGAGGGGGCAGACGGTGCTGTCGACTCTGGAGAACGAAAGTAAAAGAACGGACAGAGGCCCCGAGGAACGTAGGTGTGCGTTAAATGAAAGAGACGGAGGAAGAGGAGCGTTTCAAGGCATGGGAGAGGAATGTGGTCAACGCATAAACTATACCACCGTGCATTCCTTGGGCCAAGGGTGCCTATAGTTCGCGAATCGTATAATATATACGTGCACTGCACACGCGTGCACCGTGGCCACCTGACCTGAGAACGGATCCAACAGACAAGGATTCCTTACCTGTTCCACGCGTTCCTGTATGAACTTTAAGTAGTGTTCTTCACCGAATGGAACGTTTGCACATTGCCAAAAGTATGTTTTTGCGTTGCTCGTAAGTTAATTGCATATTTAGTTCGTTCGTAAGTATAAAACCAAGCTGATGTCTATTAAAATCATTTGAACGAAACGAATTTATGCTGCTTTGAAGTATTTGCAGACTTGTATCACGTGTAAATTGTCTAAAATTTGCTAGTGTTTGGTGATAAAATTTGTTGTTTCTTTTTTACATTTTTTACATCTTAAAACTATTTCACAGAATATACTTGGAGATCGTAAGTCTCGAGCCAAAAAGTACGCAGAAACAGACTCTAAATTGAACTGAGATATTTATTAAAATTCCGAGGAAAATTATTTTAAAAAAGTGGCGCTACAATTTATGTACAAGGTACATAAAGTAGCGCAAATATATATACATATTGATATTACCAAGTTTCTTATTAACACAAGCGTTTCTTGTACGAGTTTCATATTATCATCTTTCGTTATCTTCATATTTCTCTTTATCGTAAGAGATAAACTGGAACATTCATGCAAGAATCCAACAAACATTCGAAACTTGATGAAAGCGGGAACTTTGATTGTTATTCGTTATGTATCTATATATATTAGACACATACGCATGTTTACGATATCTCGTTGGTCATTAACGCGAGAAATCAATTAGTCTCGCATCGGTCTCACATCCACCGGTCGTGAGAAAAAAACCTCCTTTCCCTTTAATGGCGTCTCTCGGTTGGACGCGGTATTTATGCTCGTATCCTCTCGTATATCGGTGATCACCTACGCGAACAATCCCTTCTCGATCGTCCATAACGCGGATCACAGATTTATTGGAGCCGTAATTTGCGTCGCGGAACGTTTGATCGGTCGAATGGCGAAATCATCGGGCCGCTTTGCAACGTATCATCCTGGTAATCTGTTAGAAATTTTTTAAGGAACGTTCAAAAATTGCGTAACATGTCTGGCACAGCTTGTAGAAAGGAAGGAATAAAAACAGCGTAAAAAGGGTAAAAAGATGTTCTTTTTATCTTTTATATTCCGTGTCCTATCTCTTTTTTTTTTCGTTTAATTCGATGTTAAAGGTGGTCGAGGGATTCCAGACACGTAATAAAAATTCATCGAACTACCTCGTTCAGGAGTTTCGATATAGACGTCGATTAATTTTGCATGTGATTATGAATGCTATTATTCAAGAGCTATTAAGCAGATCGTTCAGTTGTACGGTGGCTCTATTCAATTTTTAACGCATTGCCCTCTAAGAATTTTCTGTACGCTCGATCGGCAATTTTAGTTCTTCTCGCGATGAAATTAGAAGGTAAATTTATATTTTTCAATTTTTTCCATTTTCTATTCTTGCGTAAAGCGACCGATCGAATCGATTCAAAATTCGTTTCTACGTATCCAAATGCAATTAAATGTATCCAAATCGTTGCTCAAATGCACTATCCGTGCATAAAATGCCTAAGCTAATCGAAGCTCGTCAAATTCTTAAATCCCTCGTTATTTTCCATTTTCATTTAGTTCTACGTTTATTTTTTCTCATTTTTATTTCTATTTTTATTCCACCCCATCAATGCCGTATCCATCCTTTCGTTCTTTCTTCCATTTCCACTTCCCTCTTTCTCTTCCTCTCTCTCTCTCTCTCTCTCTCTCTCTCTCTCTGTTTTATTTTTCCTTTTTCCTTCCTCGAAAATGAACCGCAGCATACTTGCACCGAGGCAACCGCGATCGCCAATGCCGATACCAGTTTCTTCCCTTCCTCTCACCGAAGAAAAAGACACGGCAGGGCAAGTTGCTTTTTAAGGCCGGCCGCGGCTCGCAGTGTTCGATTAATCGACGCTTTCTTCATTCATCATCGGAGCAATTAACGTCAATGTCGTAGCGCGCGGGCCGCTTTGTGCGAATCGTTTACGCGAGATGCGTTTTGGCAGTGTGCCACGGCCACAACTCGTAGCCAACGCACACACGGCTGTACAAAGGATAGCGACGACGACGATGTAGAAGGAAAGGAACAGCTCGATAATGAATTCGAGATGAGACACCGGCTAATTGAATACGGAATGTCGATGAAACTCGATTTATGTCGTGGCGGAGATCGATGGCCGAGTTGAATTAACCGGCAATTTTCTCCTGCGTTAAACCATTCTTTCTTGCATCTTTTACCCGCGCCGAAACTCGTGAATCAAACGTTCCTGGAGAAGTTCGAATGAAATTTCATCTTCAATTAGAATTTCAGAATATGACAGACTTGATAAATATTTTAGAATGTGACAAATTTGGAAAGATCGACTCATGGATACAGAAACGTTGTAAATGAAAGAGTCTTTCATTTGAAAGAATCGAAGATAGAGTCGAAGAATCACGCGTGGCTTTGGCATTTGGCAGCGCTCGAGTTCTTCGAGCGATTTTTGAGAAATTTGTGGAAAGTTCGTTCAAGAGATGCTGTAAAAATAATGGTAGGAAATAAGGAAATAAAGCAAGAAGTGCGGTATCCAAAAATAGAGTAACGTTGGACCGAAGAGCACAAAGAATCCCAGCCAAAGACTGTATACCAATATTAAATTCAGCGCATAGAAATTGCTGCGAGTTCGAAATTTAATATCCTGGAACAGAAAGGACAGTTCTCGAGGAAGTGAGCCACCGGTCGGCTAGAACAGTGGAAAACTCGAAGGCATTAACTCTCGCGACAAGCTGCATAATGAACCGCCGTGAGTCCTTCCTTCCCCTATCCTGCTTCCTGTCCATTGTCGAGACGAATCCAGAACGTTTTAACGTTATTGAAACTTTCAGATTTTCTCTTCGTCTCGGGCATTGTAGCTTCATCGAAAACGAGAACGCGAGACACGGGGCAAAAGCGGCCGACACAGACTCAGCCCCGCTCCTGCTCCCTTTTGCTCTCCGATTCTTTTCATCGCTGCAATCGAGGAGATCGTCGTTAATCTGGAGGAACGTAAGAGAAAAGAAGTTGGAGGAGTAATTAAAGCGCAGACGAGTGTCTGATACCGGCAGTTTCTCCGGTCAGACAGAGAGAAACAGGTAGAAGAGAGGAGAGAAGAAGGAAAAGTCGAGGGAGAAGGCGGAAGAGAATACCGAGCCACGAGGCCGGTGAACATTTAGAGAAAAAGAGGATAATAAAGAGACGAGAAGCAGGATAACGAGGGAAGAGGAAAAAAGGCCACGCTGAAAAATAAAGGACGGCGAGTCTCGAGAATCCTTGGTTCCCCTTTTATCCTGGCAAATATTTTGTCTACGACCGCGACGATGTCCGCTCTTCTCTTTTTCCCACTGGCTGCGAATATGCCTGGATGAGAGTCAATGCCGAATTCATCGTTAATCGTCGGCAGGTTAAGTACCATAGATCGTCGAGTTGCAAATGGTACGTCATGTCGAGGAAGAGCAGGAAGAGGATTGCCTCGACTGAGTCGCGAGACGCCGCCTGTCTGATATTTTTGACGCTTTAGCGATATCTTACGGTTATTATATCACGAGGCTTTTTATGGTTCCATCGATGTGAAAGAGCGAACGTCGAAACGAAAGTTGGAGTAGTCCTAGAAACGTAGTGGCTGCGGTGAACACTTGTTGACATATTTCAGAATTCAATGTTAATTCGTACGCGATTTGTATCGTCGCTGGGAAATTCATATATAGTCGGCTTATGAAATCGGTCGGTCCGAGGTGGTTGTTGGTGCAAGTGCACACAGGAAACTACTCTCGGTGTTTAACAAAAACAGTTTATTAACAAATAAATCAACAATCACAGTCAACAAATAACGATTAACAAGTAACATCCAGAGTTAGCAATCAACGTGTTTGCTTCGCTATGGCACTGTAGACTTTACGCACTTGGCAGCTGGAGACAGAATGAATTGCATTTGTTCGAAATCAAACGGATTCTTTCCTTTGTTGCCCCTCGATATCCCCACTACGCACGCGTTTATTAGATGTACCGCGACAGTTGGTGCGTGTGCGTTTTTCGAATATCGATGGTACTGTCACGTAAAATAATAAAAAGGAAAAGAGAAATCGAAGATGAAAAATAAAAGATGAAGAAATAAAAAGAGAGAACTCCAGGCGCGACTTTTCAAGACCGAGGCTCTTACAATTTCACTCTCGAACTGATCTGTTTCTTTTCTCTGTCATCCCTCGATATCCCCACTATCCACGCGTTTGTTAGGATATTGTTTGTTGGGATATTGAGGGTTCGTTAGGCACCTCGCTTCGCCGACGTACATCGTCGCCGAGTGCCCCCACATCTTTATTTCTGTTATCAGCCCATCGGTTCCGAATCGCGCCTCGGTCTCTGATGTAGATTGAGATGTGCTTGATGTTACAACGGCATAGCGCTTTGTGTCGCGAAGTCGTTAAAAAGTTCCATGGTCGATGCCGCCACAAGTCGAAGTTTCCACGTTTAATCAAAATTCTGTCGTTCCTTTCGATTCTTACAAACGTGTACGCGAACGTACGGACAAATTGTTTCTTACGAAATATTCAATCCATGGGTACTTTTCATTTAGCGATCAGCAATATCCGAAGATAGAAAAGTTTCCCTCGGTTTGTCAATCAAGTGTTTCACGGTTGTGCAAACACGTACGAGAGAACGTTAATGGTTCGAGTTGAAATAACACATCGTCTTCTTACCGACGCTGTCGTGTCTGAGAAAAAGCTTCGTACCAACTCGAGAGCTGCCTTGTATGTTTTACATGTTAAGGCTACCCATCGGCCGTATGTTCTAGTACACGCTATATTATTAAGTTATTAACGAATATACCGTAACAAACGAGTATCGCGAACCTGTTTCTCATAAACGAGCACAGTGTCTGCGTCATCGGAGTGTATGCGCAAAGAATTATGAAGCGGGCCTCAGCAATGCTCGATTTTTCGGCGAACAAGTAAAAATACGCGAATCGTCTTCTCGATTTTTTGTGTCTCTATTTCGTTATTCTTTTAATATTGTACACAAAAAGACATTTATAATATCGCAAGAGAAATTTTTCTTTAGATAGATTCTTTTAGAATGAACCGCGATTTTTCAAATATTTTCCAGAAGCGTGAAAAAGTTCTTAACGATAAAGAAAAACAGGATTAATTGGATCGAGGATCGGAGTGACGCTCAAATTGTTCGATAAAAAAATAGAAAGAGGACGGGATACAAATTGAACAACGTCGAAAGTTGTAAACTAAATTGGGAAAATAGGAGGAAGGGTCGGGATGCGAATCGAACGTCGACGAATCGTCGTCGAGCAAATTGCGGACGAGGCTTTACGACGACGATCGAAAGGAAGACACGTGCTGTGGTTCACACCCATCAAGCTAAACACGTGTCAACGAGCGAGACGTCGACCAACGAACAAAGAGAGGATATGGAACGAACAGCGGTTAGCGTCGTTCGGTTAGCACAACCAGTTCCTCGTTAAGCGTGCGTAATTTCTAGCAGGGTTCCGGTGAACGTTTCATCCGAACGCGCGTGTCAATGGCAAACAAATGCTGTTTGAGTTCCGTTTCTTGCTGTACCATAGTGGGTGAGTATATTGCAGTCGGCGTTCTTTAAGAAGAACGTATTTGCTTTTACAGGTGGTCGTTGAGGAATTTTTATATCTTGCGAGAAATTTGAAAATTGGAAAACTGAAATCTCAGGAATATGTTACACGTACGAGGCTTGAGATACTTGAAATTTGAAAAGCTTACGATCCAGCGTACAGGTATTTAAAGATTTGGACGCTTAAGGGGGTGGCCTGAATTAGAATGGTCTGAACCAGCCTTCTTTTTGTGATTTTTTTTGGAAGGGAAAGAAACAAGCGAAGTTATCGAATTTTGAGGTATACTTTTGTATGTATTTAACGAATACAAAAAAAATTTTTTTAAAGTAAAAAAATAATTTTTTTTAGGATATTCGAAAATTTGGATATAAAAAGCGTCAGTTTAAAAAGAAACATGTGTATATTGTAAATTTTATACCTACATACGTTTCGTACATGTGTGTGAATAAAGAAAACCGATAAAAGGGTAACGTGGCAGGATGAGATTGAAATTTTTGAAATATACGACCAAGCTATCAAAATTGTATCTTTACCAGCTCGTCAAAGATTTATTGTTCTTCCTGCTGGATTTTTATATTTAGCCAGAGGAAATCTGTTTTCGATGGTGATTATTATGGTGTTTGGTCCAGAGCAATCTCGTACGGTGGGCGTGCGGTTCGCGAAAGGAGCGAGCTTTGGGATTCGGGTTTTCCCTTCCGTGAGGACGATTTGTTGTTTCAGGGTGTATCAACCCCCAGTTTTACGGCAGTCGTTAACTGAGAAAATTGTGTTAGCGGTGACGGTAGACCGTTGTGGAACTATTTTCATCTTCTGGCTTCTTTTATCGTTTTCTTCTGTGTACGTGTTTAAAGGTAGATTTAATACGGTTTTTCTTTAGGAACTTTTTCCTTGTATGCAACGAATTTTGTTATAAATGTAAAAAACGTTTGATTACTCGAAGTTTTTATTAAAAACGTGGTAATAACGTCGAAGTTATAAGAAGGCAATAGTGATCGATGGAATCGAGGACGTTTTAATTGAAAAGCAAAACGACGCGACGAGGTAAAAAGGCAGAAGCCACACAATTACTGGCGAACACCTGGAGCCAACCAGCAACACCGCGTGCAATTGCTGCTGCAACAATAACGACGAAGTTATTAGAAGCAATCAGGGTAAATCGAATCGGGAACTGTCGAGATTGCGAGCGCATTAAAACCCGACTCAATGAATAAACATCCAAACCCGAATCCTTTGAAATCCTTTAAAATACCATTTCAAATCAGAATTTATCGTCGACGTGAAATTGTTACCTTTTTATATTTTTAACGTATTTTTCCTATACAGACACCTATTTGTATAGGTTTAATCAAATATTTATACACAGTAAAAAATATTTTGATTCATCTACCGCTCTGCACCTACTACTTTATTCCCATAGATTTGAAAAAATAGAAGCTCAGCCCTTTGCACTCCGCTGTCCCCTCTCATGGGACGTTAAAGTTTATTAGTGATTACGGGGAATTAAGTTACTTCAGCGCAACTTTTTCAGACATGCATGTTTCCTTGAAGTTTTCTCTTGAAATGGCACAAGAAATCAAATCAAAATATAGTAAAATTACCAAGATGTATAAAAAAATGTCCATCCACATCTTCTACGGACAGTAGATTAGATGATAAACTACATATTGCCGATGTGGGACAAAGAAAACGGGATTGAATTGTTTGTCTCGACAGGAAAACACCCGGTGGCAGGCGTCAAACGGCTGATTATTGTCGAACGTGCACAAATTAGCCTGCAATGCATATTGGGCAGTGTTTTAAGGTTTGTCACACTGTGCAAAATTATAAAAAATGAAATATCGATTTTTGCAAATACGTTACTTGGTTCCAAACCTATACTAAATAATACGAGGCTCTGTAAATGCACGTTTCTGCCACAAAGTAGCGCTGAGTAGCTGATAGCCAACGTGCAGAATGGTTCGGAGTGCAAAGGGTTAAATTCCCCAAAACTCTTTTGTATAAAGCGAAAATTCGATCGAAAAACATATCGATTCTTTCGTTACGCTACTCTTGAAACTGAAAATTCACGAATATAACACCGTGAAAATCAGCTTAAGAACATCGAAGTATTTCGTATCGATCAAAACGGACGATTATTTATGGTAATACCGTATAACGATATTATTATAGCTTGAAACGAATATTGCCGTGTATAGAGTATTGACCTAATTGAAATCTGTGCCGAATCTGACGCAACATTGTCAGCCGAGATTTCGAAAAAGCTACTCTAACCAAATAAATTTCATGAAACTTAGCGAAGAGTCGATAGAGACAATGCAAACGGACATCCTGCCACGTCCATCAAGAGTTATATCGTCGCGTTCGACAGGCTCGATAACCGTTTGATTCGATGTGTACGTCGCGACGGATACGCTTGAACCAGTTTGAAACGGCGTGCATCGATTTGATGCGTTCATTGATCCGTCGACTGCGGAGCGTGCAGCTTTTAAAGCAAATTAATCGCTTTGAGAAAGCGTCAGACAAGTTAACCGGTTATGAGGCCGCTATACGCGGCGTGACGCGAACGCTTGAACTAATTAACAGTGATCGGGACATTCCACGGTAGCTGATCTCCGTTTCAAATCGATGATCCTTGCTTCAAGATCGTATTGGCCGACAGTCGCGTTCCATTGCCTGTTTATCGTTATCATTGCTCTCTGAACAAGTGGAATCCAACTGCTTTTCCGTCAAAATGAGATGTTCTTGCGCATTTCTCTTTTTGATTGTTCACATCTGTTTTTGTCACGACGACGATTATGTTTGGTAATCGTTCACCGAGAAATATTTGACTTCTTCAAGTATTCGAACTATGCTAAGCTACGAGTATTCGAACAGCTAGTTTTATTTTGTTTGAAATAACAGATTTATATTGATACAGCTGGAACATATATAGGCAATGGATGGAATCGAAAATCGGAGAGTCGGTTAATGGAGAGGAAGGTAAACTAATGAAAGGAGAAATGTGGAACACGTTGATGCGACGAGAATCGTAGAACAGAGAAAATAATTTCTCCTCGCTCTGTAATATTAATCGATTCATATAGCTTGTCACCCCCTGAATAAAATTGCGATTTTTGTTGGCTATTAAAAAAGCAAAAGGGTCAGCGACGTAAAAGTCGGTCGTCGATAAATTACTTTCCAAAATGTCTGGACCCTCCACTCGCGTAAATCTCGAGTATTTATATCGAGAACCGGCTGCACGTGCGTTTCGTTCTCGAAACGTGTGTCTCTGCCTGTTCCTAGATTCGCCATCCAGCAAGAAGATATCCGAATATGAAAAGAAATATCGAGTTCGAATTTATCAAAATGCTCTCGCGTTAAATTCCCTAAAGAGAAGATCGATCGTCAACGATTCTCGTCCAACAGTTGGAAAAGCTACTCTTTTGTCCATTTCAATACCAAATTCCTTCGCCTTTGGACCGTTCTTCGACCGTCGAACGTGTTTTAGATCGTTTTTCCGGTGTTTGAGCCGCGTTATTTGACGAAACGAGCGACGTTAACAGGATTAACGAGAAGAGGCAACTCCGTTGCAAGGACACGGAGAGCAAAAGCTTGTTAAAACGCGAAGTCGAGTCTGAAAGTGATACGTATGGCGCGTTTTTCCAAGTCGATGAGAATTAATGGTCTCTCTGCGTACCCAACGCACAGCGAGGAGGAAAGAAAAAAAATCACCGGGACCCGAAATGTGTTTTTAGCCCGGTGAAACTTGCACTCGTATTCTATTTAAAGTTGTAGCACCGCTAAATGCCTCGATTTTCGTGTTTTGTTCTTCGCGAGCCACGGATGAAATTGGCCTTTTGACGAAGCGACGACGCCGAATAAATCGGCAATGAACGAACGAGGGAAGCGAAGTGGCGCTACTCGAGAACACAGAGTAGTTTTGGGGGATTTATTAGGTTGTCCGAAAAGTGTCTTTCTTTTACAGACGCGTCTTTTACAACAACGATATCATCATCTTTATAGAAACATGAAACCTAATCTATCGAACGTTGTAATCTTTATCTTGATAGAACAAAATGGATCATACGTAATTCGATAAAATAATACAAAACGAAAAATCTTGTGCGTCTACTATTTTCTTATAAAACGAAAGAACCTAATAATTAGTTAACTGGTAGTTCACGATCTCGCTGTTGGTATTTCATAGATAAATCATAGTAAACGTTTACGGCGATACGCGTTAGAATCATCGATCGCGGCTTTAAGCCGTGTTTGGAATACAAGAACGATTGAACGAGGTTTAAATTCGAGATACTCGATTAATAATTCGAGCAATCCAGTTCCCGATAGCCTCGAAACCCTCTGCGACACCTGACACGAAAAATAATTATGTCAGCGATTTAAGCGATTTACGTTTGATCGGTGCGAACTCTGGACGTTTTACTTAAATTAAGCGAAGATTGGCAGATCGCAGTCGATAGAGTGAACCGTATGGAGTCGTTCTATTATCTGTATCTAATCAGTTAGAGATCGATAAGCAAAGTGGAAATCAGAGTTCTGCTGATTTCTTTAAATTTGTAGTCAGATATCGTTTTGTTAAACTGAACATTGAATCAGGGAAACGAGTAAGTTTATGATTCAATCTGATTGAGTTCATCTTCGAATTCTAAGTTGTTAGTTTTACGGTTGAGAAAGTTCTACGTGTATCAAAAATCATAACATTTAATTAATCACATCGTATCAAAGTATACGATCTCTGCTGTTACGAATCGAATGAAACTTTTAGCCTGCCTTAATACGATGATACACGTATACGGTACGCGTACGATAAGTAACAATTATACGTTGTTCAGAATCATTACAGAATCATCGTGCGAACGCTTCCATAATGAACAATGTTGCATCGGTATGCATCACACGCGTATTACTTTTTAAGCTTCCAATCAAAATAACTTCCGATTTTTATTATTACGTCGAAGTATAGTTGAGCAGGCATTGTCTATAATTGAAATTTATACAAGAAAATCACACTACTATTCCGACTATTCGTGATTACCAATAATGAGATTTTCATACGTTTGTTTTTCCTTTTTAATTTTGTTGATTACATTTTAATTTAGAGGAAATTTCTTCTTCTTTAATGTGATTTGTAATATCGAACGAATAAATTTAAACTTCGAAGAAACGATGCTTTGCATGCAGGGAATTTAACGTTGCGTTAATTTCATTGATATCTCGTTCGAAGTATCTTTCAAAGAAAATGATATTCCGGATAAAGTAGCTGGAGCTTCGGATTCGTCGATTAAAATTTTCCAGCTTCTACGAAAAGATCCGAGTACAAGCTGTTCACCTTTCTTTATCGCCGGTTCGTGCGGTCGTGCCGAGGCGGATAGCAGATAAAAGATAGAGCTTAGGTACGCTCCGCGTTCCTTTCTCGGCGATCCCGTCACGTTAACTCCGCAGATACGACCTTAAAAGCGAAATCGCGCAAGCTCCGCAACACGTTGTCCGTTTTGCGGCGAATTATATCCTGCGGCTTGATCCTTATCAGTGGCTCGCTCCCAACCATGCGAGTATCAACGTGAACAATGTTCTTAAATTTTCCTCTAAAATTCCATTTGCTCGTTTTTCGAAAGTTCAGAAATTCAATGCTGCTTGCTTCCATTCGAGACGAAAGAAACTTTTCTATTAGAATCAGCGTCTGGTAATATTAGTGACATTTGTTTAGGGGAAATATATTTATGCAAATTCGTTTTGATACGAATCTTTTATGAGAGTTACACGCTCGTATATTTGAAGAATTCCATTTGTACGTTTTTTGAAAATTCTGAAATTCAGTGCTGCTTCCATTCGAGACGAAAGAAACTTTTCTCCTAGAATCAGCGTCTAGTAATATTAGTAACATTAGTTTAGAAGAAATACGTTTAGTAATGTTAGTGACATTTGTTTAGAGGAAATATATTTATGCAAATTCATTTTGATACGAATCTTTTATGCGAGTTACACGCTCGTATATTTGAAGAATTCCATTTGTACGTTTTTTGAAAATTCTGAAATTCAGTGCTGCTTCCATTCGAGACGAAAGAAACTTTTCTCCTAGAATCAGCGTCTAGTAATATTAGTAACATTAGTTTAGAAGAAATATATTTATGCAAATTCATTTTGATACGAATCTTTTATGCGAGTTACACGCTCGTATATTTGAAGAATTCCATTTGTACGTTTTTTGAAAATTTTGAAATTCAATGCTGCTTCGATTCGAGACGAAAGAAACTTTTCTCTTCGAATCAACGTCTAGTAATATTAGTAACATTAGTTTAGAAGAAATACGTTTAGTGATGTTAGTGACATTTGTTTAGGGGAAATATATTTATGCAAATTCGTTTTGATACGAATCTTTTATGCGAGTTACACGCTCGTATTTTTGAAGATAAATCTGAAACGATTGAATTGACAACTAAATGATTGCGGACTTTGTCAATACCACCTAATGACAAAACCACTAAATGCCAAACCAATAATTTATTTTAAAGGCCGCCAATTACGAAATAAGAATTTTATTTATAAAATAGAATCTCATTCTCGTTCATATCGAAGAGCATTTATTTACTCGTACAGTACACGTTTAAACGGTACAGCATCAGTTCGCTGAATGAAACGCCCTAAATGACGATAAAACGGAAATAAAATTAGATATCTTGTTATTCCTTCCATCTGACAGATAATTCACGGTAGATTTTTGTACGTGGATCGTAGAATTCAATCGACTCTTCTTCGGCTTGGGCGAAAAAAGCGCGGCAAAGAAAGGAATTTCTTTAAATTTCAATGAAACATCTTCCACAAAATGTGGCGCAATTCAACGGTGGTTTAATTGAAGAAATACGAAAAGAAGAAGTATAGCGAACGAAGTGGTAATAATGTCAGGGAAGTACTCCTTAAAGAGTAGGCTCTCAAGATTAGTTCGTTTACTGGAGGAAAACGTGGCAGTGAACGTGAATCAGCAGCAACGTTCTCCGACAGCGTTCGCACGGGACGTCAAGTGGCGTTGGCAAAAACGCGGCCCGCTGGAGTTAGGAGATTCTTATCGAGGTGCGGTCGGTTTTTGCGGCCCTTCCACCGGGGCAAATATAACGCCTGGCGTCACTGATTCACGATGCTCTTTTTCATCCACGGTTCACGCGATACGCAGACACAAAACGACATTCCCAGTTGCAAGTTGCAAGTGTGTCTCCAACGCGATGTGCAGCAGGGGATCTTGCTTTTTCAAGGTTTTTAAATCTTCGTCTTTGGTTGAAGAATATTTGATGGCGGAGTGGATGTCGTTACCTTCAGCTCAGTGTTTCCCAACTCTGTTCGAGTAGCGATTTTCTTGAATGATCTTTCGTGAACGAAGAATCGATTTGTAGATTACTCGGTGATTTTTTCTTATAATTTGTTCTATATTATTTATTTTATATTATTATCATCGCAGTGAACCTAGCGAATTTACCTTCGCTAACTTTCAAGTAGAAACTGATATCTTTGAGCGGAGATTGTAAATATTTATACGATATACAATGGAGATTGTTCGATTGATTTAGTATTTATCGCTTCACTGATATTCATGGAATGTTATACGAGCGTGCGAGAAATAACAAATTTGTCATTCCGGCGGTAATTTCGACAAACTCTAATCCAATTACGATCTGTATAAATTTAATATCTTGCTTTTATCTCGTGCTATTTGAAGTTAGATTATAACAAATAATAAACTATTCCATGGTATCAGTACGATTATATCGAAATAAAATTCGCATACAGTGTAATTTTATTCATGATATTCGTTAAAGATTAACAGTAACGCGTTCAGTAACTTCTCTTGTACTCTTATTTCTTCGACATCAGCCACTTTGCTTCTGCAGTTCATCCATTAAGATATATATCTATGCATTAAGAAACCAAGTTCGTTTACTTAAGCGTGGAAAATGTCTGCGAGAGACGCGGAACCGCTCTATCTGCAAACTTTTCGCCGCAGTTTCTCAGCTTCTCGTTCTCCGACGATCTTTTGTAGTGGAAAGATTAGCAGACTCCGGCGTGACACGGGGTCAGAAAGATGCTCGACAATGGAAACACATTAATACCTCGAGACGTTGGCACAATGGACGCGTTTCCGCTCGACGACGCGTGCACGATTCTTCCAGTTGCACCATGACAGTCGCGTCGATCGTGTCCTCGTTCCGCGGACTATCGGCTGGAACTTTTTATTCGCGTTCTCGAGTTCATTGCTGGTCTTGGAGTGGCAACAAACCGCGTACCGGTGTGTCGAATGGCAGTAAAATAAAGTTGTTCTTTGAATTACGGAACCGCTGCGGCTATTAGAGTTCCATTCGTGCGTTCGTGTTTATGAGGTTAAAGCCCACTGCGTTGACCCATGTGGTAATCCAATCGCCTCGAACCATGGTGAACGGGAAATTAGATTAGAAAATGTTGAAGGGAAAGGAAGAGCAGCTGCTCGCGGAGAATAGTAGAATATTTAGTAGAATGAAAATACACGCGTGTTGGATGGAGGAGGTTTGTTCGCGCGTATGCACTCTGAAAATTTCACCAATTCTTTTTCAAATTTGAGAATTCTGAGATTAACACTTTGACTGCCACGGTGGTCATTGGTGACCGGAGCGCTTGAACTTCTTACAATTGTAAAAATTGAATGAAAATTGACAGTCAGGGCATTTTGAATATAACCGATAAATAGAAGTCAAAGTGTTACCCGAGCTTCGACATTTTCAAATTTAACCCTCAACTCTGCAATACGATCAAACTTGCCAATTTAATTAACTATTTATCCATATTTTAGAATTTATTCAGATTTTTTAGAAGCGTAAAAGCAGCGAAATAAGAAACTTGTATTAGATCGTCCGAAAAGTTTCTTTCGTTTTAAAATAATAGACGCACAATGTTTTTTTTTACCACCGTGGCAGTCAAAGTGTTAAAAAGGGTGTACTTGAACATTATCGAAACATTTATCGACGAATTTTCTGTTTAAACGATGTATCGCGAATAAGAGAAAGAAATGGAAGCTTCGTCCAGACATTTGGCAAACTGTTGATTCCTTGAATCTGCAACCATTTGCACATCGTAGAAAACATATGTCAGAATGGCTGTTATATTCCGTGGCTTACGATAATAACGAAAGAAACACTTGGAGGAAGAAAATACCAGAATAAAGACGGAAAATAAAGGAATAATATTGAGAGATTCTTTTCACAGGTGCTGTTACTCCGTTCAAAATTCAGTTCGTTGCCAATTTCGAGATTATGAAAACGAAACAGTCCCAAGACACGCAAAGTTAAACCTTAAGAAATCTTCGCTGTATTCTTCCGTAATTTCCTCACATGCTCTATTCTTCCAATGCTAATTCTATTCTCTTCTATTTTCAAATTTATCCCAGATCGCATTTTTCGTGGAAAACAAGGTTCGAGAAGATGTCGGGTTGACCGCGAGCGAGCGGAAACAATTGTTCGCTGGACATCGGATGGATTTTATTGCTTTCCAGTCGGTTAGACGCAGAAAATACATAAACGGTGTTGGATAGGTGTCTGAAAGTAAGCGGCCGTGAATGAACGACCATCTGGACCGCGTGTTCGATACGATTCGTTGCCCTGTTCGAACTTCGATTTCCATCCCATTGAGTCATTCCTTCTCGGAGTCCTCTTTCCCCCTTCTTCGTTCCACGTAAATTCTTCTTTTCAGATATTTTTATCTCAGCTTGTTTTAATTAGCCGCTAGCTATCTTTATTAGACGCGTAAGTCGATTCAATATCCTTTCAGGCTACAAACATTTTCTTGTCTTATGGCGAGGATTTAAAAGAATTCTCAGCATTCCAATGTTATTAACAGCATCGCATCTGTGCAACGAGGATTAGATAATTAGGCGACTATTTAAAGTATAAATTATATACCGCGATATTTCGTCTATGTGTAAAAAGGGGCCAACCATTTTAAATAAATAGACGAATGAAGAGAAATTTGATCTGTATTTATGTCATTTCGCACAAATGTGACGAATAGCGAATATCATTGAGTTTATACTTTAAGATAATTTTATTGAAAAAGTTTAAGACAATTTTACAGAAGATAGACATCGGTATCTTCGATATCGTAATATTATAACGAGCGATATTTTTAAGATTTTGTAAGAATAAAAAAATCCTCTCGTATGAAAAATCACACGATTAGTTCTAAAACGAAATACGAAAACGATCATGATAATACGTGACTAGTCTTTGATCGAATCAATTGCAATGAAATCGCTTGTAATGCCGTTGTAACCACTAAAACGATCAAAATTCCAATTAAAGCAAATAACTGTAATCAATTGCCGATTCTCTCTATCGCACAAAGAATTAACTTCGTCCCCTATCTCTTCACCGATCGCGTTTCTTTTTTTTTCTTGCCAATCGACGAGACACCGTCGCCGTGTTCTCCATCGCGCTTCAGTTAGCTCGAGCGAAGCTCGCGGTGATCGATCGCGAAACCAGCCGCGAAACGAACGAACGACGCGAGTAATCGGTCGAACAGATTGGTCGGGGCGAGCACGGCGAATCGCGGAGCGTTAAATCGCTTACTTATTCATACGGAGCCTGTGTTTCGCAGGCCATCGAGTGCGGATTACAGTACTTGAGACACGATACACCGCGGCCGTAGAAACGCCAGCAACTGATCGCAATCACTGACATTCAAATCCGACACCTTTCCACTTGGTTTCCCGCTTTTTGCCACGTCGATATGTATATTCATTTTGTTCATCGATTCGATAGACTATCCGTTTCATAAATATACATTGTCACTTAACCGTGCCACAATTGAACAATTGAACAGGTAAACTGTGTAGAAATATTGTCACAGAGATGTGATCCTTTTAATTATGAAGGGGTTAAATCATTTTCACTATTCAAACTATCAGAAAGTTTATAGATCGAAGGATTAATAGATTCAACGTTATTTTTAGGATTACAGACTTTTTCAATTAAAGATTTTGGCAGTGGAAAATCATATTTCTCCGCGATTAGAATAATTCAAATTCGATGCCGTATACACGGAGTAAATTTAGTCATCTTTCTGATAAAAATCCCAATTAATCTCACTTCGTTAATGCGGCGTCGATCTTTCACGATTCCATTCAAAGTGAAAGTAATTTAGGCTGTCAAAGATCGGACAATCGAGTCAGTTATTTTTCCATCTGGAGCGGATAATCCGTGCGTTTTACGAGGCTAAAAACTATCCTGGGACGGCGCATACTTATGGAAACCTTTCTATCCCGCAACATATCCCTCCGAAGTGATCCACATTCCCAGCACGAAAAACACGGTATCACTTTCATCCTTGAAAGCTGATATTGTTCACGAACCTATCGACCAGCAAATAACGCAACGAACATGTTCAACCAGGAAGACCCTTCGCGCCGATCCACGTTCAAAGTACCGACGAAAATGTCGTCTTGCTTCCTCGTAGCGATTACCAGAAAAAAAAGAAAGTAAAAAAAAAAGACTTAAATACCTGTTTTAAAACTCCCAACAAACTTTGTTCGACGAAATCAACATGGAGGTCGAGAAGCAAACCATAACTCGCACGTGTTGTCCACGAACTAGCTTTCCTCCGTGGTTTCCCTTTCGTCCGACAATTTCTTCTTCTATCCAGCCTTCACGGAGATGGCCCAGGCCTGAAAAGCAGCGTAAAGTAAAGTACATAAGGTCAAGGAGCGGCAAGTGGCTCCGAGTTTCTCAAGTGTCGGTCGATTCAACCGTGCAGACCCCTTTTTCGCCTTTGCTTCTTTTTACAATTTCTTCGCTTCCTTCTTTCTCTCTCTCTTTCTTTCTTTTCACCGTGGTGTCCCGTTTCTGTTCTTCTCTCTCTTTCGAACATGACCTAAAACCTAACCTAAACCACATGGACCAACTGCCCCTTTTCGTCGTCGTTCCCATCCATCTTTCTCTGTCTTTCTTTCCACCTGGTGCCCCGTTACCAAGTTTACCTCTCTTTCATCCAGAAGGACGTTTCGGTCCTTTTCACCGGCTAACTCCTTCGATTTTTATCTTTCCGAGGATTTTCTGGGTCAAGTGTGCCACGCTCCGGGGATTTTATAAATATTAAATCGCGCGAAGAGAGATTCGATGCCTGTGGCTCGTGTTCCTTGGGCTTGTTTTCTTCTTTGGGGTGACTGCTTAGGCGAGACAGCTCTTTCATAGAGTTGTCAAGGTTTTGGGAACTAGAACCGACTATTTTTACTCTTGATTTTAAATAGTTTTTCTTTTTCTGGACGAATATGGACGCATATGCTGGCGTCTACAAGTATAGAGACACCTCGGTTTTCTTATTTTATCCTTGCTTATCGGCTTTTACAAATCGTTCTAATTTGCATCGGGATAAATTTGATTTATTCGTAATTTTGTTGTTAAAATATATCCTTTAGAGAATAAGTAAGTTTTCGTTGAATTAAAATACCATTGCATAAAGTGCCATTATAGCCATGGGCATTTGAAATTTATTTTCTAATATTGCCCCGTTTTTAAAGTTTACACGTATTTTTAAAAGAACGTGATTGTAAAGTAGAAAATAAGTAAGTTTTCGTTGAATGAAAATACCATTCCATAAAGTGCCATAATAGCCATGGGCATTTGAAATTTATTTTTTAATATTGTCCCGTTTTTAAAGTTTACACGTATTTTAAAAAAATGTAATTGTAAAGTAGAAAATAACGATCATCCTAGAGTTTCAATAAATTCGTCATTATCGAAAGAGGATATATATTTTATACATTTTGGGGGGAATGTCTGTGGAAGTTCGTTCATTTCAAGCGATTTGTAATACGTTCTTTTTTTTTGTTTCAGGTAAGTACTTAGATGAAGTTACGGTATGAAGGATCTAAGTGTAAGTACTTGTAAGTTCCTTGGGTGGTGAGTGATTAAGAAACTTTCTTCCTATTCGAATTTTTTCTTTTGATAATAACGAAGTTAGAAAAAAGTTAATTAAAAATTTCATCGTAATCCTTTTATCAAACTGTTATAAAATTATTACTTTGACGCAACGTTTAATATTTAAAAAACAGAGTGGAACGCTGTAGAATATTAAATCGGAGTATATAACAAAAATTGGGAAAAACGGCCAGGAAAATTGGAAAAGCGACTAGCGAAGCTGTGAAATAACAATCTCTATAATTTAAAATTCTTCTCTACTCTCAAACATGATATGTCGCGATTAAAATTTAATAATTTCCACCCAGGTTTATAGAATATTAATCATTCAAACTGCAGAATAATAATCTAAAGCAAAAGCTCTAAAATTTCCTATTATTTCTGCATATTATAATTTCACGCGATTCAATGAACTCTATCGCTCAAAACACTCGAAATTCTGGAATAATAATTTCGAGAAACTAAAATTCTCTACTACTTCCAAATATAATTTTATACGATTTAAAGAAATCGAATAATTCTCGCAAATCCCTTTTCCTCGTTATTTTCATTTTTCTATGGCCTCCATCTTCGAACATTTCCAAACTTTCCAAGTATTCGATTCCAAGTACAAACTGGAATTTTTCTTCATTTCTGTAAAGTGTATCGAGGGAAAGATTTTATTATTCCGCCCGAACATTCCTCCTCGCTCGTGAACGTCGAAATCGGCGCATACCTTCTAATTTCAATTACTCGGACCGATCGAAACCTCGTCTTGTCCCAAGTGTTTCCAACGCGATCCAACGTTGGATCGTGTCGACATTCTTGCATAATTTTGTCCAGAAGCCAGTTTCGATGGAACATCGAACGTCTGACGTCGCCAAAAGGGGATATCTTAATTCTTTTCTCGCTTGCTCGAGTACTTTGCATACCGATTTTTATGTGCTACCTCGAAATCACTTTCGTGTTCGTTCACCATACGCTTCGTTTGCTTTCTTTTTATGGCGTCTTGGGTTGCAAACGTGTAAAGTGTTGGGTCTCGGCTATAGTTTTCTAAAATTACATACGTTGATTTACGTTCCCTGAGCCTGATGTCTGTTTATTTTTATTTTACGTTTCTGTATCATTTTAGCTTTCTATGTTACAAGCTTTCGATTAATATCTTTCAAAAATGATTTATTTTACTTAAGTCTCACGAACAATTTCTATTCGTTCATATTTTAAGTTTCTATATTATTTACGGTTGTGAACGCGAAAAGCGTTGGATCTCTTTCGATCTTTCGAAGATCATTATTTATTATTATTTTCAGTTCACGTATCGCATCGATAAAGAAAGATCGTAAGAGAAACTCTTAATTAAGAAAATTCGTATAAAAATTCTTGATGAGATTTACAAAGAACCCATCGTTCTTTAATAATAAAAAAGTTGAAGCTTCGTCGTACTAAATAAATGTATCATAGATCAATCTTTCTTGAAAACCAAGATGAGAATATATTACTTCCTATTTCGAATAAAAGGACGGAACATGATGAATATGCTCAAACATTGGTTTAACTCGACCACTGGCATCGACCACGAAGATACACGCAAAAGTAGCAATAAAACAGATCTCGTGCGCTCGAAAGTAACCATCAATGGGAGGCTCCATCTTGTCAGACTTCCTTGCTTCCCTTTTCTTCCAAGCGTGAGCAAGTAATCATCCCGAACGAAACATTTCGCTCGACGTCTTTCTCAAAGTCTGCAGACCGAATGAAAAGAGCAAAGTAAAGAGTCTCTGGTAAGAGAATACCTGAGTCGAACACACAAGAGGGTAGCTTTCCTCGAACCTGATTCACCATCATTCTTACTTCGTTCAGTTTTATCGGTGCATCCGACAGAAATTAGCGTCGTTAGGATAGAATTTTTCTTCTATTTGAATAAAACGTTTAAAAATTCCATTAAAATGGAACTTTTATTTTAGGAGAAAATGTAATAAAATTTATTTGTCGTAGAAGCTTCAAACGATGCTATCTTGACTTTAAAATCCTTCGATCTGACTTTAACGATATTCTCCTAAGAAAGTTTTTGCTGATTCTTAGAATGGAAATGAAATTTTAGAAATCGAATTACAAAAAATAAACGCGCACTCTTGAAATCACCTAAAAGTTAGGATTGCGACGTTAGAAATTTTCAAATATTTTGTAGATAAGTAGAAGCAGAATTCTGGCTTTCGATATTTTAAGAGATAGGAGAAATTACAGAGAAACGGGATTCTAATTTTTGAGATTCTAAGCGATAAGGTTTTCATTTTAGGATTTCCATTGTAGTGGAGAATTCACTTCGTCGATACTTTTAATCGAATACAATATATCGATATTATTATCTCTGACGATTTGTTTCATTTTCCTTTATTTTGTACGGCGATGATAGTGGAGATCCGGTTGAAAAATATGCAAAAGTCTTGTGGCCCAACGCGTGGAAATTTATTTGACGTCCGACGTTCGTTGCATTCCGTACGGTCGAATTAACGGGCCTGGGCTGAAGTTTCACGGCGATTCGAATGAGAAAACCGGAGAGAGGTAGAGTCGCGCTAGCGTTAGAATTACCGCGGACAGTCTTGCCGCCAAATTTATTAGCAATAACTCAGCGTACAGCGGTTCGTTGTTAATTGAGGAAAACAAACGGCTAAAGAAACACTTTGCTTTTACTGGTGTTTAATTCTCAGTTAAATTTCTAATCAAAAGTGAAAAATACCTTGCTACATTTTCTTTCTACAACGCGTCAAACCATCAGATTAAACTTCTCATCTTAAATCTCAACTGTACCGATAATAAGTCGCAGATCTTCTAGAACTATTAGAACTTCTAGAACTTAGAAATATTATCGATTTGTGAATTTGTAAAACGTTACGAGTTATATATTTTCAACGATCCTAATTTTATTAGATTGTCCGCAAAGTGTCTTTCTTTTACAGACCTTTCTTTCACAACGATACATCTTTATACAAATACGAAACCTAATTCCGTCGAACGTTGTGATCTTTAGTCTGATAGAGCAAAATGGATCGTACGTAATTCGATAAAATAATATAAAACGGAAAATATTGTGCGTCCATTGTTTCCTTATAAAACGAAAGAAACTTTTCGCACGACTTAATAACTTGCCAGCTGTAACGGAATCAAAGCTTTCCCTTAACACTTTCATAGAAACTTCTATAGAATTCTTCGCAACGTTTCGCCGTATATGTCCCGTGAATCGAAATACGTTTCAGTGCCGTCTAAGAGAATTAAATATGGAAACGCGGCACCGAACAAACCACTGTTCTTCGTTCTCGTGTAAAAGATAAGGAAAGGAAACGGAAGAAGGCTTCTACGTGAAAATGCAAAGAGGGTAGAGTCTATTGGTAGGGTTACAACTCGGAGACACCCGTTTCAACAGCGGCTAAATAGAAGAAAGGAGCCGAGGGAGGAAAGGGAGATACAACACGTTCTTTTCCAACGTGGTTCATGGATCTTTCAAACAGCTTTGTTTCTCGCGGAGGTGCTGCTTGCTGATTCGTTGGTTGCTTATCATTTTCACCTTTGACGCACGTAGATTGGTCTGGATGACGAGAGCCAGCCGACACCTTTCACCCTTTGCGTTCATCCTTTCTTCTTTTTCTTTTTTTTTTTTTTGCTTCCTATCCCCGCCGCGTGTTCCCCTCTCCCCGTTATTTCCACTCTTTTCACACACCCCCAGCCATTCAGAAAGTCGTCGCGGCCGTTTCTTCATGCTCGAAACCATCCATCGAGGCTCGCGACATCGATGTTTTAAACGAGATCGAGGGGATAGGGTGTCTTTGAATTGGCTCGTTTGCCTATCGACCTGGCCTCTGATTTCTGGTTACTTGTCTGACGAGTGAACCGAGGGTGGAAATGTTTGCGTGTGAAGTTTGAACTGTGGGATTGATCGTGTACTCTTGTAAATCGTAACCGAGCTTATAGCTTTTGAAATTATTTGTTCGGTAACGCGCAGTTTTCATGTTTGCCGATTATAGGATTGGAATTATAGCGTAGCTGTTGTTGGTTTCAGTATTTTGGCATTGCAAAGTTTTCGTATCGTATCAGCAACGATTCAAATATTCCGAATGGAAATGTTTTTTTTTTATCTTAGAACATCCTCGTCCACGTTGTATCAATCTTTCTGCCGATCTTTATAATTTTCTATTAATTTCCAAATTTCCTTCGCTTATCTCTCACCGCAGGAGGGACAGTTACGTTCCATTTTTCACTGGCTAACAAGCGACAGCTTGGTCTTACTAATATCTCGCGCATGTCGTAAATTTAATGGGCGTAATCTCGCGTAAACTGAACTTACAACGTCTTTTCACCCCCCTACCTCTCATTCCATTTCAGAAGCTTCTCTTTTTACCCTGGGACCATTATTCTCCGGCGTTTAACGTATCAGAAAGTCAAACAACCTTGCGCGTGTCTACGGTCGTAACTTTTTTTTTTCTTTTCTTCGAAACTACCACTGATAACTCGAGTCGTAAATACGGTGGCGCGCAAAGAAATGGCGCGCCAAGATTCAATTACGGCTCACCCCTTATCTTGTTCGACACGTTTATCGTCGCGATAGCAAGATTAGTTATCTGAGAATGAACAGTCAGTTATAATTTACCCCCTCCGATTATTCGCCTTTGGTTCTCTACTTTTTCTTTTCTTCTCTTTTCTTTGGCTTCTACGAACAATCGGTATTTCGGTACTTCTTGGCTAATACTCGAGACTTTATTTATCTTGTAATATAATCTTGTTTATCTCGTTATCGATATTTTTATATTCCCCAAGAGAATTTTGCTTCCCTTTTCTTTCGAGTCGCTTCAACAATCGATACTACTTTTTTGATATCCAGGCTACGTATGTTTATGCAAATTCGTATTTCTATGGTCAAGACTAACGAAACGCAGCTTACAGGATTTGTTTCACCCATTAAAAAGGACGAGTACTGTGCTTTGGATGTTCACATATTTTTGCACGTCTCGTACATTTGGAAAGTGTTTGTTTAATAATGGCACGTTGATCGCTAACGTCGATATATCGCTTCTACGTAAGAAGCTTCGTAAGAAGCATATTATATGCCTGTTTCACCATTGGTCGTTTAAAAAAAAGGACATTGATTATACACTTTTATAAGATAAAAAAGATTCTAAAAGAATTTAAAGTCGTCGATTCTAAATCTTCCATTATGTATTTTATTGCAATATAAAATTGCGATTTCGCATTAAAATGCGAAAAGAGAATGTTGCATCGTCGTTCTTTTTTTTTTTTTTACACAATTGTAGGGTCTTTTTTTGTTTATATAGAAGGTAATTGAAGAGTACAAGGGAGGGACTCTATTTAATATAATTATCTGCTAATATAGTTGCCATGATCAAATTGCTGCGTCACGAGGAAAATGCAAAAGCGATTGGAATTTCCTTCGTAAGTCCGTTAATGCTTCTCGTGGTATCGGAAAGGGGATGTAAAAGATTTGAAGTCTTTTCGCCAACGACAGACAGGGGAAAAGGGTGAAAAAATATTGACAGACTGTGTAATAAACGCTAGGTGAACCTTTTGCTGCGCTTCGACGCGACTGCATCCATTGCATCGTTCGTATAGTCACCGATGCAACGATAGCCCTTTGTCTCTTTCTCTTATTCTCTATCTCCCTTCGAGTTGCTTCTTTTCGATTCTGCCGGTTCACAGGCCTGTTCTTCGTGGCAGGACCAACTTGCTAGCGATGGCTTTGAGACGCTTCGAATTTTTCCATCCTGTTACAAAGCGAGGAACTAACGGAGATTCTCGTAACGATTAGCAAATCGACATAATCTTCAAATCAAAATTATATCTTTCTTTTTTCAACGAAAGTAAAAGGGTTAATTCTGCGTTAGAATTCGTACTTACGCGTCTACGTTCGATTTCAAAGAACGAACCAATCGCATTCTTATCCGTATCGCAGTAACGATAAGGCGATACATCTTTCAAAATAGAAATTAGCGGATTTTTTTGTAATACGCAACACGTGTCTTTACCTAGAGATTCTTTTAGGAACTTGTTACGAACCTACCTGTTGTTCACGAACGTATCTCGTACAGTGCTTGACTTTGACTTTGTGCTTTATTTTTCTTGGGATCTTTTTATCGACGTATAGTTTTACTCGCTGTTTTCTTCTACTGTTATTCGTCACTCGTGTCATTCATTCTTCTCAATCGTTGGAAATTGAGTGATTGCGGATTTTGTCAATACCACGTAATAACAAAATCTTGGCACTTAATTGCCAACCCAATACAACAGACTCGTCGAAGACGACGCCAAGACGAAGCGAAGATGCGAATATTTCAGATATTTTGTTATATTTTTCCATCATTACTCGTCTCGTTTAATGCAGCCAAGTACATCCAAAATAAATGCAACTGTAAAAAGTCACCTTTTTTCTGCCTGTAAATAAATTCATCGCAGAAGAAGTTAATATGAGGTAAAATAATTTTGGGTTTCTGAACCTAAACATCGAGTGAGTTACACCTCTGACGATAAACTCTCGTAAATCGGCTTTATAATTTTCAATACGCCGTCACACAGAGGAGGATTTTCGTGATCGAATTCGTATAATGTATCTTTATGTGCAGCTTTCTGCCATTTACATCAGCCGAGCCGCTTTGGATGACGCGTCACTAAAACAGCTATATCTTCAAAGATAATTTAAATTTTGAAAAATCCTTTTAAGGATACATTCTTGAAGGTTTAAGCTTTGAAAATATGAAAAAAAATCGATTTTTTCAAATTTATAGACTACAATATAATGACAAACTCCGCAATCACTTAATTGCCAACCCAATACAACAGACTCGTCGAAGACGACGCCAAGACGAAGCGAAGATGCGAATATTCCAAATATTTTGCTGTATTTTTCCATCATTACTCGTCTCTTTTAATGCAGCCAAGTACATCCAAAATAAATGCAACTGTAAAAAATCATCTTTTTTCTGCCTGTAAATAAATTCATCGCAGAAGAAGTTAATACCAGGTAATCATCATTCTTACCGTCACGTTCCTATCGTTATTTCGACGATTATACCTTCAACTTTAAGCTCAACGGCTGACAATAAATCTCAGGAAGGGCAAGAGGCAAAGGATGGCCATCGCTAGCGGGGCCACGCTCGTGGCGGTCAGGTATGCGAGGCTTGCAGACGAAAAAAATAAAGCGAGATGAAATAAGAAAAGACAAAAGAAACGCATGGACGCAAGTGGTGGTGCAACGAAGAGGATCTACGGTCACCTGAGAGTGGGATAGAGAAAGTATATAGCGAAAGGGTGGGTGGGCGGAGAAGGGTGGAAAGAGAGCGTGAGTTGCATCGAATGCAAGAATGAAAGGACGAAGAGGAAGAGACATGGACGAACGACGGAGAATCAGGATGAAGGTAGCCTAACCTGACCAAGAGCCATCGAGTCTAAACAATCGGACGATCGTCCTTCGAAATATCTCTGGCTCCTGGGAACACGTTTATGCGTGTACGTGTTCTTTCTACCTGTTTCGGACTGTTTGCCGTAGCTTGCTCGTCAGGCTTTTGTGAAATTTCTGGCCGTCACGGTAGCCAGCAGCAGTCGATGTCTCGTAAATACGATTTTAAAAAGGAACAGACGTCCACCAGGATTTTTACGTACGAGACTGTATTCCTGATAGAATTTCTTCTCGCTTACAATTAAATAATGAAGGAATAGACATCTCTTGGGAATTTTATATAGGAAATACTAATAAATCGAAGATAAATTTATGCGTTAAGGGGTTAATGTAGTTTTATTATACGATATCATCACCGTTATTATCATCAAGTCTATCGTTCGATCCTTTCGATCAGAAGTTCGCGCATCGCGCGACGCGTTCATTTTGGAGCATTTGAAACATCCGCGTTCTTTTTCGAAAGAACAATCATTAGTTTCATTAAATGGTCACAGCCAGTAGCTAGTAGCGTTTCGTTTGTAGTTCTCTCTTCCATAAGATCGAGCGATTTTATCGAGAGAATTCCGAGGAAGGAGCAAAGGTAAGTTAAATTTCGCTTCGTCGACTCTCATCGATGCACAGACGTTCGGTGAAACGATCGTTTACAATTTTCATGCAATTGTTTGAAGCAACGCAGATATTTTAGATGGTCAGTACGTGCGTGACACGTATCGCTATATCGCCTACGAAAATACCAGTGATCGTGTTTTAATCAAAATAGATGATCGATCGATCATCTGCCATAATCGATGAATGCGCGTATCCTGCTCGATAGAAAAATCCAATTGGAACTACTCCAAATTAACTCTTTATTCAACAATAGCGTTCCGCTTTTCAAAATTCCCCGATACAAATCCAATCTCTGGTAACAATTTCGAAAATCCCAGCTCTCGATTCTTTCACCGCCAAACTCCGGACCTCGGTTTTCATTTATTTCATATTCCTCGTCCCTTCTCGCAATGAGATAAAATAAAAATTAAAAACACCCACGCGCGCACACACGCTCGCCTGTACAAAAGAGAAGATAAAAACAGCGAAAAAGAGGTAGAACGAGATACGAATCGGATTATATCGTTCGAGGTGGAGGAAATATTTCTACGGGGGTGAGTAACGAGCGGAGGAAAGTTGGCGAGCAGGTCGCACCAAGGATTTTCGAGTATCCGGTGGATCAACCTGCGGTTTTCCGGCGAGTTTGCCCGCCGCTCGACCAGCCATTCGGCTCCAAATTAAACTCCCACCCGTGGCCGTGGCGGCACGGCGTTTACGCCGAAGCCACGTGTAAACTCGAGTGCAATTCGCCCTCGTCGAGACCGACCACGGCCGCGAAAACCGCGACGTCGTCGTTGTTTTCCAGAGTGATTACCGACCGCCAGGCCGCTTTTATTCCGCGCAAACGTACCGTGTTCCTCGTCGTCGCCGGATTTCGATCGATTTACGCTCTGCACTATAGACGGATCTTCTGCCTTTATTTTCTGCATTCTTTTTATTTCTATCTTCTTCGTTTGTTCGTTTCGAACAGTGGATTATGCGTCCCGGTGATTATTCGCGAAGAATAAATTGTAGGATTCGAGGATTAACGAAGATTGGAATTGGAAAGTTTAAGCATTAACCGAGATGAGTTTTTACAAGACTCGAGTATTTAAGGTACGTAGTCGGAGAATCTAGATATTACGGAGGAAAGATTGGAAAATTGGTATATTATTGAAAGATACGAGGATGCAGATTATATAGAAGAATGGAAAGAGAAACGACGGGCGAAAAATCGTGAAACTGTTAATGGAAAGAGAATTTGGAAATTTTATTTTTTGGAATCTTTAAACGGTAGTCCGAAATGGTCGAAACAGTTTGGATTAAATTCCAGATAAATTCGGTTGTGTTTAATTTCGGTGCATTTATATCGTAGAATGAGAGATCTCGAATTTTCGAAATAAGAAATTGACGATTGTTACGTAGACAGGTTTATTTCCAGCGTATTATTTACAAAGTCGTTCGTCGAAATTGTGGATACAGTGGTTCATGTCGAAAATAAATTAAGCGCACGCAGAGACTGATGCACGAGTAGGACGCGTTCTCGAGATACTGGAAAGGTCGGTCCGAACGAAAGGTCAGTTTAATTCCATTAGATCGTGGAAGCCTTTAATGTTCCTCTGCGTGGGCAGAAACGGTGAAATTTGCTGCCAGATCGGTCGAACAATGTCGCGTATCGTTGCATCTCCGCCCCCGAGTGTTTCACAGTTTCTTTGTTCGTCTTGCCATAATAGCGTCGGAATATACGCTCGAATATTAAACGTTTCATCGAAACATAATTTTAAAATAATTATTTCTTCCAACTTTCCATATTATTATTTTATTCGATATCACAAAACGTTGCCTCTATCGTACCTTTCCTTTTCGTTCTTCTTTTCTCTCTTTTTTTTTTTGTTTAGACATTCCTTTAAGACCGTAATTTTCAACCGGCATGCTGCAAGAATTTTTAAAACGTGTAATACCCGACTACTTGGTCAAGGACACTGATCTCTTTTCCTTTAGATCGTCCAATAAAAATAACAATGACCGTCGGATGTGAATGCCGTGTCTCGAAGCAAATATTATATCTCTTTCGGTGTGCCGTACAATTTTAGTAATTAGTTTATGCGTGCCATGAGACGGGAAAAGGTTGAAAATCACTGCTTTAAGATAATGTATCAAGCCCAGAAGTAGGACGCGCCCATTAACGGAGCTGGATTTAGTGCTTTTTTTATTCAAGTTCGTGATCATTATCGAGCTGAATCGCGATTATCCAATGTGAATCAGCCTGTAGAAACTCAGCAGCACAGAAGGTTGTCCGATGTTCGAAGATCGCCCAGCGTTTCTACTTATGGTGGACTAATGTATTTTGTAACTTGTAGATCTCGGATAAGGAGCAGTTGCGGCTTCTGGAAGTGACAGCGAAGGTTGTGATGGTTCTCAACCATCGAACCCTCTTCCGATCCTATCCATTCGAAAATTTTATTAGCAACGCGTATTTTTTCATTAATATTTTTGTCCAATGGAAAAAAAAACAAGAATCTTAATTGTATCGATGGGAATAGGCGAACGATCGATTTCAATTCGTTAATAAAATCTCTCTGTGAATATCGTTCTCGTTGGTTACGTTCGTATCTCGATAAATCAAGCTAAATGGGCTTTTTGCACGTATAATTTTCCGAACGCTGCCAATTCCATCGATTAAACGATGGGAATATAATTGTTGCTAACGATTTGCTTTAATGATGCTCGTGCAAATATCGTTACGAACCGCCGATAAATCCAAGTTACTTCGCCAGACTTTGCCATAAGCTTTGTTATTTGCTGCGTTAATCGAGCAACAAGGATACTCGTCCCATTCCATTGTAACTGATCGATTCGATTCTTCCGTATTAACTTACACTATTCTCTACGTTGTTGTAGCTATACTATCTATTCATTAAGCTCTCATATTTTTATTCGCATCGTGTGTACCACGTGTTCGTTTATCACGCTACCAAACACCTACACTTTGCCTATACTTTGTTCGCTACTTATTTATTTATTTTATTTATCTATTGTTGCTTAGTCCGTGCCTTTCGGCTTTGGACGAGCTTTCGGTTTTATATCTCGTTCACCTATTTCGCTTCTTATATATCTACCTCTCCTCCTATCCACTCTATTATATTGCACTCCCTCAATTATTCTGTCTCTAAAACTATGGCAACTTTTGCCTCCTCGCTGTGCTTCCTTATTGTCGTTCCTCCCTGTCTTCTATTGCCCTCCTCTTCTCTATTATTTAGTTCCATTAGTCCTTCTCCAGTCTCGTTTAGTATTTTTTGTTCGCTACTTTGTCACTCCACTCTCTACTGTATGACTAACGCTATTACGTTATCGTTACGCTATTAATTACAATATTACATCACTGACACCGTTACGCTACCAATTATACTACTTCTTAATCTACGATTAACCAGGCTGTTATACTTATCGCGTTACTCTACCGATTACTCTATTGCAGCGCTAACTATCCTGTCAACCAGCCGTTATTACGCTAAAACCAGATCATTCGCTGTACCAACGCTGCCGCTACTCGCTGTTCGCTACTCACTGGCACACCTCTACATCCACTCATCCGTCATCCCACGTCATCCCACGTAAATCTACTCTCTTCCACCCTTCTCCAACCTATCCACGCCATCCTGCGTCTCGCTACGCTACACCCATCGTACACGTAATCACCTCTCGAAGCTGCAACCTGTTCTCGCGTTAATAAACGCTCGCGTCGATAGTCGAACGCACCAAGAGTTCGGGCCAACATTAGCCGGCGCAGACACCGGGAAATTGTTCCATCGCGGCGGTCCTTATCGTCGCGGCGCAGAGGATATCGAGAAAACGGCCGAACATAGCGAGAAAGAGACGGATTTCGGGGTGGCTGACCCTTTTCGCGAATCAGCTGTTCGCCGACCAGGGTGGGAGACGGTACTGGCGGCGGATCTCAAAGCATACCACAGGAGAAGAGGAACGAAGAGGTAGGAGGAGATAGACGAGAGCGGAACGAGGATGGAGCAACGAGACGAACGAAGTATTAGCCGCGGGGTGGAGGAGGATAGAGCATCGAGGTAAAATGGTCCAGAGAGAGCACGTTGGGGAAAAGATGAGAGAGAAAGAGAGAGACGGAGATCGACGGACGCGTGGGAGAGTTTGGCTCCAGCGGGATGGTGCTCAACCTTGCACAGGTGAGCGGAAGTCGGGACGAACATCTTTGAAAGTTCCATTAGCTCGTGGGAAATTCGATCCTTCTTCGCTATGTAGTTTTCTCCTGTGGTAAATCTGTTCCGTGATGGACCCTGCGTTTCATCATGGATTTTTGTCTCGCTTGTTTGCCTTGTGAGGGTCTCGCGGTATGTTTAAGATTTGGGATGTTTAAGGGTCACGACGGTTGGTTTTCTTGGTGATGGATGGCTGAGTTAGTTGAACTAGAGTGACGTACGAGGTGGTTTGACCTTTAGCTTTGAATTAGTTTCTTTCGAGTATGCAAGAAGTAATAATTCATTTTTATCAGCAGAGGAGAATAGAAACGAGCGACGAAATTCATTTTTGCTGGATTAACTTCACACGGACGTAATAAAGAGAAGGAGTTTTGTCCACGAATGTCTCATAACCTTCTTACTTGAAGCTAGTTTCTTACCATTTTGTTCTATTGCAACATAATTCGATGAAATAGTACGAAACAAAAAACGTTGCGCATCTATTATTTCCTTAAAAAAACGAAAGAAACTTTTCGGACAGCCTGATTATACTTTTGGAATACGAGTATAACTTTACATTACCATTTCGAGTTCGGTGTATGGAATTGAGTAAGAGATCTGCGTTGGCAACTAAGTGATTTTGTCATTAGGTGGTATCGACAAAATTCGCAATCGATTAGTTGCCAACGCAACACAAAGCATAGCGATATTCAAATTACTAACATCTTTCGACTATTGCGATTTTGTTCCCTTAATCGTCTCATAGCCAACTTATTTCGATTCTTCATAAAATTAATTCAGAAAGTCTATTTCATGAGGAGTAGAAGGATCGTTTTAAGAACAGTTGCCACAGACGTATTATTTTAGTAAAATTTGAAATTACGTTTGCAGTGGGAACTCACGTGTGGAGAATTCGGCTTTGTGCCGTGCGCAATAAACGTGTTAATCTCTAAAGAAAACACATGTACATAATACCGGCCGAAGAGAACCACGGTGGGAACGGAGAAAAAAAAGGGTTCCGTCGATGAAGTGGCATAAATTGCGGCCGGTGTGTCGCGATTCGTCGTGGCACGAATATCAAAGCGCGATCGTTTGATGGCACTCGAGGTCCGCGGTTAGAGTGCCGCTTGACCCTGTCACTTGGTTTCCAGCCACGTCATGAAGGCCCTCCAGAATTAAATCAATTAAAGAGATCCGTCGCGTCGTCCCGTTCTGATATTCGCGCCGAGCGTGCTCGTAAATCGCGTGACGGATTGCGAATCTCTCCGTCGATTATTATTATGTCGTGTCAGTTTCATCTCTCGAAATCGTTCGGCGGATAGGGAAAAAAACCACGATGTCGACACGTGAATTTATCGACGATTAAACGCACGATTCGATCGAACGTGAAAGAATGATCGGAGTGACGGGAATTGGAAAGAATTTTTAGTTAGAATTGAACGTAAGATAATAAAATAATTAGAAACGGAAGAGTACCTGTTGTCAAATAAATCTGAAGAAATTTTAGAATCAAACGTGTAGTAGATCGAAAAGAAATATTGAATTCAAAGTTTCGTTTCGAATTTCGAAGATTTCTATTTTCCTTGGAATTTTCAGATCGAAACTCGAGATCCTACAAAGTAATAGAGTCGATGTTAAGAAAGCTAAATTGAAATTTAGTCGGAAGATACTTTTAAGCTTCAATGATTTTTCTTTTTATAACATCGATACGGTAATCTTTAGGTTTACCGCGAGGGAAAAAACTAATTACATTCAATGATTTTCCGAAGTATATTCCGAAATATTTTCCGAAGTTTAACAATTATAGGATATTTTATTGCTAAAAAGTACTCAATGAGAATAAATACTCGTAGCATGGCCTGAATGGTAATATTTATAAATAAGGGAAGAACAGAGAGGGGAAAGGTTCGAAACACCTGTATGAATTTCACGATGCGAAACGAGCAACCTGAAGTACCTTGTCAGACACGTTTGTTACACGTGTCTCTATGTATTGTTGTCTCTGTGTATGTACCCATCTACGTATATGCTATCGTCGAGTGTGCGTTGAACAATAGTTAGCGTACGCTAACTACTTGGAGCGATCGCGGTGGAAACATCGGATGGGAGAATAATTAGCACAACCTCGAGGATTTTCAGCCTGTATACACGTGGTATCCTGGCTATCCAATTAAATGTCAACGATAAACCAGACTGTGCAACGATATCTTACGCCATTGATTATTACATATGAATTTCCTTTAAAATTCCAGATAGTGAATAGTTGTTATTTCATGATCACTTTATCAAACGTTCACAATTTCCTGTTATAAAAATATTGAAATATTGGTATCCTGGTTATCGAATTAAGTGTCAACGGTAGACCAGACTGTGCAACAATATCTTACGCCATCGATTATTACATACGAATTTCCTTTAAAATTCCAGATATTGAATAGTTGTTATTTCATGATCATTTTATCAAACGTTCACAATTTCCTGTTATAAAAATATTGAAATATTGGTATCCTGGTTATCGAATTAAGTGTCAACGATAGACCAGACTGTGCAACAATATCTTACGCCATCGATTATTACATACGAATTTCCTTTAAAATTCCAGATATTGAATAGTTATTATTTCATGATCATTTCAATAAACGTACATAATTTCCTGTTATAAAAATATCGAAGTATTGGTATCCTGGCTATCCAGTTGACTGTCATCGATAAACCAAACTGTGCAACAATATCTTACGCCATTGATTATTACATATGAATTTCCTTTAAAATTCTAGATAGTGAATAGTTGTTATTTCATGATCATTTTATCAAACGTTCACAATTTCCTGTTATAAAAATATCGAAGTATTGGTATCCTGGCTATCCAGTTGACTGTCATCGATAAACCAGACTGTGCAACAATATCTTACGCCATTGATTATTACATATGAATTTCCTTTAAAATTCCAGATAGTGAATAGTTGTTATTTCATGATCATTTTATCAAACGTTCACAATTTCCTGTTATAAAAATATTGAAATATTGGTATCCTGGTTATCGAATTAAGTGTCAACGATAGACCAGACTGTGCAACAATATCTTACGCCATCGATTGTTACATATGAATTTCCTTTAAAATTCTAGATATTGTATAGTTATTATTTCATGATCATTTCAATAAAAATACACAATTTCCTGTTATAAAAATATTGAAGAGGAGCTTGGAAGTTGCAAAAGTGTCGTTACAACCTAATGACAAAACCCGCAATCGCTTAGTTGCCAATCCAATACGTTATATGTCTCTCGTCGTCAATCTGTGAATTAATTTCGTCTGAATTTATTCGAACAAATTTTCATGAAACTCTGTCTAGCTTTAACAGTTACGGGTAAGCACCGAAAAGAGTATCGAAATGCCCAAAAGACTGTATCTTAAATGATACATCAACCGTAGTAGCGTTTCCATAACGGACGCTTTCCTATGGAATATTTTACGATTCGCTGCTTATTAAAATTAGTATCCTATATCGATTCACGATTCATAGCGTTCGATTTCTATCTTTCGTAGACGACTACGAAATATGCGTTACTTTATCGATCGCTTCGTTGATCCTGCTCAAATCGATCTTCGTCGATTCGTCTATGCCACCCTGTTGTCACGCTTCGGCATTCCTTCGACTTGGTAACATCGCGTGCAAAAGTTTCAGCGGGCATAAAAAAGAATCGTGGGAGAGCGAATGCTTCGTAACGAAAGACACGAAAGGTAGACTTAGAGGGAAGAGAGAGGAGAGAGACATTGAAAAAGGCAGGACGAAGCGAGCGTTGTTACGACATAAGGAAAAAAGGTAGCTGCTGGCTGGCGCCACTCTACCACCGTTTCACGCCACCGTTCCTGTTCTTCTTGCTATATCACCCTTTTCTTTTCTTTTCTTTCTTTTCGCTCTTGCCCTTCTTCTTTCGACCAATGGTCACTTTCTTCCTTCGGCGAGAAGTCGTTTCGTACTTTATTTTCGATTTTATTTCGACGTATCACAACTGTAGGAGAAAGGACGACGGCTATTGGCGGAATGTCGAGAAATCGAATTTGTGAAATATCTTTGGAAAATTGGTGTTTTAAGACATTTTTCGGAATTTCTGGAGAATATCGTTCAAGAAATGCTTTTGGCCGGACGCGTGATTTTTAAGAAATTTCTCAAGAACACGCATTAATTCGCGCGTGAATCTGTTCTGACATTTTAAAGATGCCCTTGTGTCGCTGTATCGTGGACAGATAATTATGTCAATTTGTAGACTTGATAATTAGGGGAATTGAATCGCTGTCGATCATGGTCGAGTTTGCGGACCCAGCCAATTAATTTGCGGTCGGGACAATAACTGCGGCTCAGATCGGCCATCAGCTAATCGCGTCTCGCTAATTACCGATCTGTCCGCTATTAACGAACATCGAAATTAGATTGTCATTAGAGTGAAAAGCGATTAAAAGTATGATTCACAATCTCAAATATCTTGCAAATATCCGAGTAACTCTTTCCAGGAGTTTATTAAATCAACGCATATGGAACGTCGTTTTCTAAAATAAAATTTCCATGATCATTTTCCACGTATCTATGTGAGTCTATGTAATCTGCGTAAATCCATCAAAACTTTTGGCCCCCCACTTGTTCGTTAAGACCTTTTTTCTTTCTTTATAAATTCTACGTAATTTCATTTGATCGTTTAGAATTCTCTATAATATCTGATATTAACCGATACGAACCACCGTAAAACGTTAGTAATGGTTCCCATACAAAATCGAATAACTTTTCGAGCATGTTTCGGTCGTTTAGAATTACGAATCGATCTCGCTTCGTTAGTGAAGATATTAAAACGAAACGTTAATATTTATCCCAGCAGAAAGACAGTTATTTCGTAACAAGTTTCCACGCTGTGTCTCTTAAAAATTCTTCTAAAACCATTCCACCAAACATACATCTCGTAAAATTCCAAGTTCTCGTTAACTAAACTCGGAAATCAAATTCCACCTGTTTCCCGCTATTCTCGTCTTTCTAATTTTCTTGTTCCTCCATTATTTTTGGTATTTATGTACCTAAGCAGTCGACATAAAAATCACTAACTAGTTTCATCCGTCTCTACCAAGGTAAGATCAAAGTGAAAAGCGAAAAGAAAAAAGAGACGAGGAAACGGTGGATCAATAAAATGTCTATAATATCCATGCGTCGTTTTCTACCTTTTTTTTTTTAAACGTCACAATTTTTGTTCTTTTCTCTTTTCTTTCTTTCTACCTTTTTTTTTTCTTTCTTCGATTGTGGTCGCCTTACGACGATGGGTCGATACGAAAAACGGGCAGCGTAGAGGCTACCCTGCGGGATGGAGACGTAGCTCGGGACGTTGATCGATGAAAATTGAATTCGATCAATATTAATGAATCGCCGTGGATCGCGAAACGGCCGCGATCATTATCGTATTTCACGCGTACCGCATAGCGCATATTAATCGGTGGACCGTCGAGTTCTCGATTATGCCCGGCGATTGCCGTAGTTTGCCAGATAATTAACGAGGTAGCGAACAATTTTGCCGAATGGCCAGCGAGAAAATAAAACGAGCCAGTTTCTCCTTTCGCGAAACCAGTTTCGATTCTGATCGTAATTTGTCGCTTTGTTAACCCTTTGCCACTCGAAATATGCCTGCTGATCGCTACTATTTCACCTTGCCCGTGTTTTTGTAATTTCGTTAGCGTGCCAGTTGACATTTTATTGCTACATCAATTTTTACGACGTTACATTTCGTAAAAGGGGAAAAATTGTTGGCTACTCAGGCTGCTAAGTAAATGGAATAGAAATATTTTATATTTCGAGAGATAGAATATGCAAAAGAATAAAAAGTTACGATTATAACGTTACTGTATGATTTAGGGAGTATAATTTTCATTTCCTGTGGCGATTTGTGATCCTTTAACACTAGAACTACCGATAGTTAAGACGAAACTATTTCTACCAAAACCAGTGAAAATGGCTGGTCTTTAAAAAATACGTAATAATAGAATATTTTTATATTTATTGATTTATTAGTTTCTTACAGAAGGAACATGTTATGTGGTACATTTTTGCTATTATTAATCCATCTGGAGCCATGATCCCTAAACGAGAGTGGACAAATTTATAAAATTGTAGAACCCTAGCGATTTATTTATTAATCTAGCGATTTAGCGATCGATCCGGAATTTTCCTGACAACTGATATCGTCGTATCGAATGATACGCGGTAAAAATTTGGAAAACGTGTTTGAATAACGTTGACAAGTAGCAGCTATTTTGACTGGTGTTGATATAAATAGCCTTGATACAAAATTATTTTGAGTTTGAATACATAAAAAACAAAATAAAATTCATTATATTATTCTTTTGGTTATCGTTGCGAAATTCATTACACCATTGTGGAAAAAAATATAACATGAAGTAGGAATTTTAAAATAAATTTGTAAAACCAGTCAATTTGGCTGGTGTGGTAGTTCTAATGTTAAATTACTTCGCATAGCCAGTTTTAATATCGAATCGTTGTCGTTGCGTTGAATGTTTCTTCAATTCGTGAATAATAAATAAATAACTAGCATATTGAATATTTATCCTACAATGTAATATATTGGATTGGCAACTAAGTGATTGCGAATTTTGTCAATATCACCTAATGACAAAATCCAAAAAATTCTTACCATAAAATACCAGTTATTGGGTTGGCAACTAAGTGATTGCGGATTTTGCCAATATCACCTAATGACAAAATCCAAAAAATTCTTACCATAAAATACCAGTTATTGGGTTGGCAACTAAGTGATTGCGGATTTTTCCAATACCATCTAATGGCAAAATCCATTAGGTGGTATTGGCAAAATCCGCAATCACTTAGTTGTCAACCCAATAACTGGTTTTTGATGGTAAAAATTTTTTACCAAAATAAAAATCGTCTACGTAAATACATTTATGTCTTCGTTAACAATCAGAAATATTTGTTCAAAATTCCGACAATTTTGTTAAACTTGGTTAGCCGCTTTGTACACATTCGCGATTTCCATAAAGTTACTGATTCCGTCTTTTCTATGAAACTTTGACTCCCCCCCCCTTTTTTTTCCCCTTCCTTTCCCCTTCTTTTTCTACGTCCAAGTCTAAGAGTTCTCTGTCCATTCGAACGTGTGCACTACGTTTCACACGATTCGCCGATTGCCGATTGAAAGTGCATATTTGTACAGGTGCAAATATCAACGTGAACCGCGTGTCCGCGTTTATTCAGCGTGATACTTGCTACACCGAGAAATTATTTACATGCCCTGATGCGGCTACCAATCGATCTTGCCGTCTACAAATCTACAATTTAATTATGCCCGTCTAATCAGGCTCGTAATATTTCTACATTCTACGTTCGCAACCCACGCTTTTTCTTATCTTTCTTCAACAGTTTCAACCATCCGCTAATATAATTTTCAAAATTTCTCTCCCTCTATTTCTAATCAATCGAAACTAGAACAGCAATTTCTTCCACAGACATAAATATCGATTCCATTAGCGGACAATATTTTAAAGCGTCGCTGTTACAATCGATTCAAATTCCGATTGTCGATTCTCGGATTTTAAAACGTTGCCGAATTTAGATCGGCAATTACTTCTCGATTATTACCGAATAATCGGAGAATTTCCCTCTGTGGACGTTACAATCGAGCTTCAGCTATAATTGGCTGTATGTTAACGCGCGTCGATACTCGGCAAAGATATGCGAATGCGTGTTTGAAATTGCATCGTGGAAAACGAGACTGGCGCGCTCCATCAATCGCGATCATACGCGCACTGTGCACGCACGCGTTTCAAATAATTTTCATCTTGTTAGGAACGCATAATCTCAGACTTTTTTGTTCCACATTTTCCTAAGCATGTTGCAGCTGGTCTGTTGGCAAGACGCAGGCGTAAATATGTCGATATCGAGGATTTCGATCGGAGACTTTCTCGATAAAATCTACCGTTGTTAGTGACGAAAATATTCTGATCGTTCGAATAGAAGTTTGCGCAATGTAAGCGTTTATTTGTAATCGTTTAGAAATATCCAGATATTTTAGTTTAATGTCTGGTAATAGCAGTGAAAATAGTATTTGAATATCGAACGAAAGTGTGCATTTACGTTGAATTAATAATTCGGACATTATCGTTTTATGGATTTAGCAGACTTTTCCTTAATTTAAGTTGGCTATTATAAAAAGTTGCAATGATGTATATATTAATGTTTTTACAATATGCTCTTATATAGATTTGCTATTTAAATATTATCGTTATTAAAGAAACGTCGACTACGAAAATATGTCAACTCACGAAAAAAGGAAGATCGATGGAAAAAGGGGAAAAAGTAGAAAGATGCCACCGTGAGATATTTGACGACACTGTAGACGTCGTGCAGACGCACGCAAGTCGCGTCCAAGGAAACACCCTGATGTTGGTGGGTGCACGTAAAACATCGGCCTCTTTGATATAGCAAACGAGGCGCGTGGGTTGCACTGGTCGAAGAATGCTACCTTGCTTGCTCAGGTAGGTCCTCGACCGAACCTTTTCAATCCGACTTTTGCCCGTGTATTGTCACGTTCTTGCGCGAAAAGCCATTTTTTCGCTTGGTCGGTTCGTCTGGTCTGATTTTGGATATCGTGTCCGATAGACGGCATTAATTCAACTACGCTCGTAGAATTGATAAAAAAATGCACTCGTTGCACGAACCACCGTTGAAATTAATATTTTCCACTTTTAACGTATTAGGTAAATTTTGTGAGGATGGAGGGTTGGTGTATTAACGAAAATGATTAGATTTGTAACAACTGGAAAATTAAGTCGCAAGATGTTCGAAGATGTTCTACGTGTTTCTTGATACGTGTAAGATGTCCTGGTTTTTGAATGCACAAAGATCAATGGTTCGAATAATTACCAGTCACTAAAAATAAGTTAGAGAAGAGAGATAGTTTATATTCGATTTTGCCAGAAAGGAGACTTCAAACGAAAAGGTTTCATTCTATATTTTTGACTTATTCTCGCATATGTTAGATTGTCGGAAAAGTTTCTTTCGTTTTATAAGGAAATAATAGACGCACAATGTTTTTCGTTTTATATCAGTTTATGTTATAAAATAATAATAGAAAGAGAACGAAATGGATGATACCTAATTCAATAAAATAATATAAAACAGAAATTGTTGTTCATTAGCATCTTATAAAACGGAAGAAACTTTTCTGACAAACTAATATTTAGGAGCTTCTTATTTAAGAGTATGTTTTCATCGTATTATATTTTGAGCATTTTCTGCTTCCTTATACCATCGAGTCTTCCATAAATAAACATTTTGTTTATAACAGTAACACACATCTGTTCCTGTCTAATTTACCTAATTGAACTCAACAATTTCAAGCTTCTTCTACGCCACAGAACTTTTTCTCCCCCGTTTTTTCCATATCTGGAGGAACTCGAGTTGGAAGTTGAAATCTTTAGAGTCAGAGACGTTTTCTCGTTTCGGTAGATTCGCGGTAGATTAACCACCGTGCAGAAAAGAAGAAAGCTCGTTCTGGCGCACGATAATCTCGCTCGATTCTTTCGTCGGTTCCTCGTCTTCCTTTTTCCCTGGTTTCCCCTTGCATTCCGGTTACATACCGAAACCACGGCCGGATTCCTGGGCCTCTCTTTGTGCCCGTGTATCGTTGCACGCGTGCAGCTGCAACTCGGTTGGCAACTGCAAGGCAGGTGATACGAACACATGCTACGCGGTCCATGCTCCTGTAGCTTCCTTTCGTGCCGCCATCCGGAGGACTGTGAACAGTACAGAACCAATTCTACCGAAAGGTAAAGTTCTCCTCCCGAGAGAACTTTTCTCTCTGATATACAGAAGAAATTTTTCTACGTGTTTAGTATCAGTTCCCTACGATACAGAATTCAATTTTTCCACCATACAGTTCTGTCGTGTTCTGTCGTTTAGAATGTTCCTGCGATATACCAAACTATTTCCCTACGGTCTAATAGAGCTTTCTCATAACGCAAAATAGAAGAATTTTGCCGCGACGCGAAGAAGAATATTTTTTATCATTTAGAGCTTCTCTGTAACCAATGAAAATTCATAGCGGTATAATAACTTTTCTTCAGTGCAGAATTACATTTTTCGTACAATACGATTCTTCTATCGTTTGAAACTTTTCTGCGAATCGAATGGTTTTGCAACATCGACCATATCGCTAGCCAATTCGTCGATTATTATTATACAATGTGTTACTATGTAAAACGATCGAAACGATCAATCCTCTTTGGCGTCGTTTCTTCGCATGGCTCATTTCCATCCTGTTTCACACGCGTGCCAAACCATCGCTGCGTTATTAACGTCTACCATTATCGTTTCACTTCGACTTTCTCGCCCTTTCTTTCCCTACTTTATTTTTGTATCCGCTTCCTCGAGATATAACGCGTTCAATAAACGCGCCACTCTTCCTTCCTCCTTGTTTCATCTTTTTCTAACCCGATAAAGTGTCTATAACACGGTCTTCGTTCCGCTCGATGGAAGAATTCAAAGGGAGCCGGAATTACGCTGGTCCCCTTCTTTACTTGTTTTTCACCCCCGCAGCCACTTTCTGACTCGAACGACGTGATCGATACGGTTTCTCGCGTACGCATAATCTCCGTCTTTCTTTCTGCTCCTTCGGACAAGTCGCAGACCTTGGGTTTTTAAGGAGATCAGAGTGGAGTGACGAGTGAAGTTTGACGGATCGATCGCTGTTTCAAAGGAAACTGATACAGCAGAGTTTCTAACTTACGTCGTTGTTTCAACCGCTCCGTTTAAATTCATTTTTGCCGATGTGGAAATTTTTGCAGATCGTGATACGTTTGTGAATATCCTCTTTATCAATGAAAATGAATTCACAGAGCCAGTTATACATTGCCGAATTCATGAAATTCATGGCATATTGCGTTCGCGAAACCTGGCCACAGCAGCCAGTGGTCGTTGCCGGGCCAGACGATGATTCACTGGAGCAAACGCGAATGATCTCATCGTTTTCACTATTTCGTCCCTCGAAAACTGGACGACAACGCGTGCCGGATGCCGGCGGACGTTGCGGTTTCCGGTCAAGCCGAAACTATGCATAAATATAAATTAAACTTTGATTCGAACGCCATAATTGGACAGTAAAGAAAGAACATTCGAAATTCCTCTGTTTCTAAATGCTCGCTTTCCTCACCACCCGTTTTACTTTTATTTTTAAGAACGGTTGCTGCATCGAGATTTATTTTTCAGCAAACGTCGCTTATTTTTGCGTTAACCTGTTTGCTATTTTGTACTTATTACGCCATCGATAAAGATATCAATTTTACGAAAGAATTCTTTTCTTCGTCTTTTATTTATTCCAATGGATTTTCAGTGGATTTAATGGAAACACGTTTTTAGAAGTTGGAAGATTTTTATATCTGACTTTGATTAAATGAAAAAGGAAATGGCCATTTGGAGGGAAGTGGGAGTTTGAGTTTTTATTTTTATGTTATACCAACAGATATCGTACCATCGTTTAGAATTATACGTAATTTTTAGTTTGAATTTTTAACGCCCATAAAACTTTCATTCGTATCACTGCGTCAAATGGAAAAAGTTTCTTTTCCCGCGTAATCGAGTCTTTTACGTTTCTTACCTTTTCTCCTTTGACGCAAGGAAATTAGACGTTGGGATATATCTTTTCTCTGGTAAGATTAATATACTGCCACGTTAAGGAATTATAACTTTGACCAACGATAAAACGTGGCAGCACGTTAAAAGCCTCTGGACCAAGTTCATAAGAAAACGCTTACTTCCTGCCTCAAAGATTTTCGCCGTTGGTTAATGAAAAGACTGGCTCAAAGGCCGCCACTTTTACATTATGGACGAACGAGGCGTTGCATCAAGGTTTTAAAAGTTTAAGAGAACGCGGTTGTTACGTTACCATGAAAGTACTAATAGACAATTTTTGTGTCAGCTTGAATCCACCATAACATTCCCGACTGCTCCGACATCTTTTTAGATACGCGGCAATAAAGTCTTTAATAGCTACAATAACATTGGTCGGAAAATTTCATTGTCGCTTCATTACGTAGAAAGTAGCGCGAAAGTGGTGGACAAATTCGTAAAGAAAGAAAGAAAGGAGAAATTTATTTTATAAAATTTAGTCACGGCGCTTGCTCGACCACGAATTTAAATAAAAAGTTAATAATCGTAGAGAGTTGTAGGAAGAACTTTTTACTTGATTTATTAAACTGATGTAGGAAATAAAAGAAAGAGGATGGTAAGAGGAAAGAATTCTTGAAGCAGTTTTCATTACGAAAGTCGAGGTCGTTCTTCGATAACTCTGTTCCCTTGTTTTAAGTCGTTAAAAGTATCAGCGGATATGGGGTCAAGCTACAGTAACTTCCGTAGACCTTTGTAGATGCCACTAGATGTATCATAATGACCGAGTCTTTCCTCAATTTTCCACACTGTTACTTCTCTTAATGAAGTTCATCATGGTAGAAAGAAATAAATCGACGGCAGTCAAATTAACGATTCTCTTCTGAGTTTATTCCTTACCAAGTTCAGCGATCACAAAACGATCCAAAAATTTAGAAAACCTCTTGATCGTGACTTTATACTTATACAAATTTTTTTTTCTTTCTTAACACGTTGACTGCCACGTGTGTTTTCACTGAAGTCTCCGTCAGGCCACGCGTGCCGCAGTACCAAGCGTTTTCTCCTTTGCTCCCATCGATATTTTAGTAATGCGAGTAAATAACTTTTTTAATAAACCATTTTCTTTTATAACAATTCGATAGTTCTATTATTTCCTCTGGAATATCTTTTCAAACACCTACGACGATCCTTCGCAAGTAATCAAATAAGCGACACCCGAATATGGGTTTCATGGTCCTACCAGAAACTTTGCTGACACCCGAATACGGGTGTCGTGACAGTCAACGTGTTAATGAAAATTATTTTTAAAAAATACCATCTCGCGAGTTCCTGCCGTCTATTAAGAAAAAAGAAAAAAGATTGGAAGAAATGTAGGTAGATACAGTAAAAGATATCCGTTTCTTTACTGTTTATAATTATTGGCAATAATAATATAATTGTTGACAATAATTATAATTTTGCCATTAGGTGGTATTGACAAAATCCTCAATCGCTTAATTGCCAACCTGTGTAAGGAAATCTTCCATAGTATAATTAAACGTATCTTGTCTTTTCTCCTGTATGTTTTTCTCTTCGTAAAAATTAATATAGAAAATATCTAATTTCTACGCAATTATCTTACATTCTTTGGAAGGAAAAATAATGTTTGAATTAACGCAAACCTATTAGACATGGTAAACGATATATGATTTACACTTCGCATAATAATTTCGTGGATCATCAACGGTTCAATTGCTCGTTTAATCGCAATAAACGTAGACAAACACGAAAGTCAAAGAGACGACGCGTGAAACGGTGGGTGGCTAAAGGACCAGGCCGAAACGATCCATTTGAAGTCATCGTAGCGTACGAGTATTTATAGGCAGACGCATTTTTACTTGCTCGACGTGTGGCAGATTTATAGGGCGCGGAGGCGAGTCCGGTTTTTACAGCTCAATCTCTGTCCGTCCCGGGGAAAAAGCGCGTCTGAAAAGTGAATAAAAATCGCATTGCTGACTCGCCGGGACCTTAGGAAGATCGTAAACGACGTTCAAACACGCGATATTATCTTTAGGATATAATGGAGAAGGTAAGTCATTGCTATCTTTCTTAATGGCCTAATGGTCATTTTTATTAAGTAATAAAATATTGTAATATATAAGGCAATGCAGTGTAGTCAAATATTATTACATTATACTATTTAGCGTAATTTTAAAAAGTATAGCCTCGGGGGAAGATCGAGAAAAAGTTGAGTAGTATTTTTATCGTTTATCATTTATCTCGTTTATTTATTACATCGTTTTCGTATGAAAAGATATTCGAAACGATAGTCGAAGTAAAATATTTAAATATAACGCGTGGCATCGGAGGGGAAATTTTCGAGGAGAAATTTACAAATTTATGGTTGTTTTCATACAAAAGAATATTTCAATAGGATGATAGAATCGAAATAAGATATTTGAATTCAGAGAGGGAAGAGAAATTTTCACAGCGCGTGAAGATTTCCAGCATCTTCTTTTCTAGGTCGTTCGACGTTATTTTTATAAAAATTATCTGATATCTCGAGTAAAAGTATTTTAATCTCATAATGACAAAGACAAAATGCTACTTAGATTTTGTTGTCGTTTGATAAAAAATACGATTTATACAGAATCCCCGCCGACGTTTAACGAAGATTACAAACGATAATTTAGCATACGTTTATCTGTATTTTTAAACGATTTAACGTCACGACCGTATAAAACAATACAACGATACGAGATAATATAACGGATGAACGTATTTAAACTTGCAAAATGCGTTACTTCCGAAATACATCAACGAAAAGCGCTCTTGGCTGGTGTCATTTGGAAATTCCAGCTTTCCACTGTTTGTGACGCGGTAGCAACGTTTCAACGCCATAATCCACGGGACAAACGGGTTGCACGAGCGTGGGCAGACCGACGCGTTATTTGCATAATCCGAGTCGTTAAGCAATTAAGTCGCTCCGCGACTAACTCGCAACTTCTTTTCGCTGGATCTCATTTTTTTGCCACTGTGGCGCAGTATTTCTGGTTCGCGAGAATTTCGGCCCACGGTCTTTAGAATTCCAAGAATCTCTATAATTAGTGGTCGCATCGAAAAAATTGATTCAGTTTGAAAGATTAACGCTGAGACATTGCCGAAGTGATCAAAGCGATTTTAATTCAGACTTTTTCATAAATTTGAATTATTTTTAGATAAAGAGTTTGCTTTTTCTCTCTTTGCGTTATTTATCTGTTTATAAATTTGGAGATGAAGGAGCGTTTTTTATTTTACAAGATTTTCACCGAGAGATAGGAGAAATTCGCAATATTTCATAGTAAAATCCGGTCCAGTAAATATCACTATTCTCTTTTGTGGATTTTTTTAATGCTACGAGCGCAATATCGAGGGTTGTGTTGTAAAAAAAAGGAGGGAAGGGCGGGAAAGTCGTCGAGGTGTCGAGGTTACTAGACCATTAAGCCTTCCCTTTGTTCGCCAGCACGTCGATTTTCTAGCCTGGCGACGATAATATCTGCAGCCAGAGATGATATCTGCGCACAGAAGGCAATAGCGTCGATGTCATCGCGTCTCAAATACGAAATCTTGCCAGATATCATCGAACGAATGTCTTTGGGGCGTTCCTCAATAGAGTCGTATGAAATCGACAGAAATTCCTTGCAAATTATGGTTTAAGAAAATATGATTTTCAAGCTATCCAGCTTCATTTCTTCTCGTTTTAATATCAATATTAATGTTCATCGATATTAATCCTTTGCTAAAATTATTAGATCTATTAATGTTACAGACCTACGAAGGATGCATTAAAATTGAATAATTGTAGAATTATTAATATTAAAAAAGATAAACGTAGAAATGTAGAAAGAAGAAGAATTTGAGTTATTAACCGTGTCAGTGTTAAAAGAGATCGCACATCTGCAACATCTTTAAAGAAAAATTACCTAAAAGAATTTTTGTTCCACGCAATTGTAATTTTATAATATTCAAAATAATATTGAAACTAAAAAATTCTCTAAGAATCACGTATCTCTAAGAAGATGTAGCCAAAAAGTATGTCCATTTGGCCTAATCGTAATTTCACGATACTTCAGGGAATTAAAGATTCGTTTTATCGAAGGTATCTTATACCGTTAATGCTGCTAATAGGCAGAAAATCGAATTATCGTCGATTGTTCTTAGTATCTTCCTCCATTTCGCAACGATATATCGCGGTTTTATCGGAAGAGCGATGTTACAGAGGGTAGGAACGGTTAAAAGCGGGGTCGATGATCATTCATCGCGGACAACGCGACCAGAGATCGCGGAATTTTAGCAACAGCGTGCTTAATCTCCTCGTCACATCCGCCATTTATCCTTGCTTCATTGTAATTGCCCGATAACCTACTTCATTCACGCTGTTTCCGTCGATTACATGATTTCTTAAGTCTTTCCTCAATTTTCTGTCGGACATGGCAATCTTCTAAATTTTAAATAGCTCAATTATATTTTTATATAATAAAATTTAGCAGTTCCTTTCCAGATCGTGTATTTTATAATTTTCTTTTGCGGCCTCTATCGTCGATTCTTATCAATCCACATCAGAGAATTCCACGTTCAAAAACGTTTCATTTATCTCGAAAAGAAGAATAGATCAATTTTCTGTCGGACATGGCAATCTTCTAAATTTGAAATAGCTCAATTATATTTTTATATAATAAAATTTAGCAGTTCCTTTCCAGATCGTGTATTTTATAATTTTCTTTTGCGGTCTGTATCGTCGATTCTTATCAATCCACATCAGAAAAATCCACGTTCGAAAACGTTTCATTTATCTTNGAAAAGAAGAATAGATCCATTTTCTGTCGGACATGGCAATCTTCTAAATTTGAAATAGCTCAATTATATTTTTATATAATAAAATTTAGCAGTTCCTTTCCAGATCGTGTATTTTATAATTTTCTTTTGCGGTCTGTATCGTCGATTCTTATCAATCCACATCAGAGAATTCCACGTTCAAAAACGTTTCATTTATCTTGAAAAGAAGAATAGATCAATTTTCTGTCGGACATGGCAATCTTCTAAATTTGAAATAGCTCAATTATATTTTTATATAATAAAATATAGCAGTTCCTTTCCAGATCGTGTATTTTATAATTTTCTTTTGCGGTCTGTATCGTCGATTCTTATCAATCCACATCAGAGAATTCCACGTTCAAAAACGTTTCATTTATCTTGAAAAGAAGAATAGATCAATTTTCTGTCGGACATGGCAATCTTCTAAATTTGAAATAGCTCAATTATATTTTTATATAATAAAATTTAGCAGTTCCTTTCCAGATCGTGTATTTTATAATTTTCTTTTGCGGCCTGTATCGTCGATTCTTATCAATCCACATCAGAGAATTCCACGTTCAAAAACGTTTCATTTATCTTGAAAAGAAGAGTAGATCAATTTTCTGTCGGACATGGCAATCTTCTAAATTTTAAATAGCTCAATTATATTTTTATATAATAAAATTTAGCAGTTCCTTTCCAGACCGTGTATTTTATAATTTTCTTTTGCGGCCTGTATCGTCGATTCTTATCAATTTATATCTTATATTATAATTAAACGATCCTCGCACTCAAGCTCTTCATGGAGTAATTCCCATATTTTCTAATTTCTTCGTAATTTTCCCTTACGACCTATATTTTATCTTAAATCAACGCCGAATAATTCCAAAATCGTCTGTTGATAATTCCATTATTCAGCAAGAATAAACACGCCAATTTTCCAAGTTTTAAATAGCCGAATCATATTTTCAGATTTCTTAAAAATTCCCCCTTATACCTAGGATCTTAGAATTCGCAGAATTCAATCGTTCCTCGAAAAAATCGTACAAACTCTAATGAATATTTAACTAGCTTTTTTAATACACTTTTACAAGATTGCTTGGAAGTAGCGCGACATTTAAAGAATCGGTTACGGTGCGCAATGTTACCTAAGAAACCTCTAACGATGCACTTTCCTCGGTACAGTTCTATTTTCACCCTTAAATGTTTAACGCCGAGAATAGCTTGTCTTCTTATAGATTCATTCACAAACAGCCGCGAAAAGCAAATATACCTAACGCGATCGAGCAAGCGGGGCTACTGTTGCAGGCGACAGAGTGCTCGTTACCGACGTATGAGGGCCGAATAAAATAAATACAGGCTGGCCACGTGCGTGTGCGTGTTTGCACGAAGCTGGACGAATACCCATGGGGCACAGGATGAAATATTAACACCCCGACCCCATCGGTTTCCACCGTGTGCTCGTTTCTGATCTGCCCGTATGTAACATTGAATCGAGACTGATTCGCCGGCCAAATTAAGCTAACCAGATTGCACGAACTACGATAAGGGGTGCACGCACGATTCCACGTTTCCAGGGTCCCGTTTTTGAGGGTGTATTTCAGGGGGAGGTATCGATAATTCTCATAGTTCGGGGAATTAAAGGTCGTGGGGAAGAGTGCAGGTTCGATTTGTGGGAAGAGAATAGGGTGACGTAACGAGGTTTCATTTTTTTTTTTTTTTTTTTTTGGTGCTTATAGTGAGTTATGAAAGTTGCGTAAAATTAATAATGAAAAAAGTTATTAGGACGCGAGGATTCCTTAATCTGTATTTTCTCTTTCTTAGATACTTCTTGGCTGCGGAGGGTTAAACGCGAGCTTTTCAGATGGTAGACATTTCATTTATTTTAACGTCGATATGAAACACACGCGTATAAGTTAACTCATAATCATAATGTTTGTACTGTAACAGTATAATAAAGTCCATAGAAGCTTGCATTAATGTGGAGAAAAAAAAATTAGGAAAATTAAAAACATAGTATTGTACGCGTTATAGTTCTCACGTTATTTAAAAGTTAGCCAATTGTCGATACATACATTGCCTGTAGCGATAGATATTCTTCAAATTTTCATACAAGGAAAAAGATTGAGAAATCTTATAAACCACGCCTTGCCACTTGCGGGTTACAGGATAGTCAACCAGATAGAAATGAAATATCGTGCAAAGCTGCCATCTCTTCGACTGGATCTCTCGTATCAACAAGAAATCGTTTCAAATCGAGTAAACTCGAATTCGTTGGTCGTTTTACAAAGGATAAACGCGAATGCGTACTGTATTGTACCCGTTACAATCAACATCCTGTCGAAGAAGAAGGGGTTCACCGACCAACAAACGGCTTGCTATGTTTAGAAAACGTGCTGGACGTTGTTGTCCTTTGGTCAGTGCACTCGTGTCTCGGTGGTGGCGCCGATCTAAACTCGGCCACGGTAAACAGAGGAATATTTTCCGGCGTATAAACGCTCGTCGTAGCAGGCAGGTCGAGAAGCTTTTATTTAAAACGTAGACGGCGCACGGAGACCCTATTGTTCCAGAGGTCGCGGAGTCGGGGCTTTTCGTCGACCAAGAGGAACCCTCTCTGCCAGCCAGTGACCGTAATTGTTCGAATTAAGCTGACGACTGGTCTCTCTGGAAACGTTACACCCTAATAATTATCCAGATCGTTCATGAAAAATTCTTCTTTAAGATCTTCCAAGGTAGCTGGTTCTTTTAATTAATATTCCGCTTCCTCGGAGACTTTTTTAATCGATTTAAAAGTGTACTTTAATTTGGCTTGTTTATAAAATTGCTATTTTGCTGCTATAGTCACGTAACATTATCCTAAAGAATACACAGCACTCAAGAATACAGTAATATTTAAAACAAAAATAATATAATAAGCGATGACACGTTGCGACTGTCCTTAACCGTTTGAGTCGCAAGCAGCGCGATCGCGCTGTTTAGATTTTCCGTCGAAAAGTCTCAGCACGTTTGAACGCTACGGACGACTGACGGTATTTTGCGTTTCATTGTTATCTTCTCGATCATTTTTATCGAAGGAAACTTGGAATATTTATAAACCGATAGTATTTCATAAAAATAACAAATACGACGAGCGCTATAGCACTGTTCAGGATTTTTCGACCCAGTTTTTCCAAACACTTCTAGCGCTCAAACGATTAAGAAATTGATACGCTTAATTTCTGAAGCATCCTGTAATTAAATGTAAGTAGCGTTCAGAGTGAAAGTGATCTAACAACGGCTCTAGAAATGCCCCCAACCGTCCCCGAATTCGACGTCTTCCATTCCCGAGCTTCTCCAATTTTAACACGATCCTCCCCTCAGATCTGGTCCCACTTGAAGAAACAAATCGTTTCTCCTCCCTTTCGTTTCATCGTGACCATTTACGAGCCACGCACTCTCGATTACGCAAAAATATACGAGAGACCGCCAGAAGCTTTATATCACGAGCACACGAGAGAAGAGGAACGGTCCGCCCCGGCCTGTGTGAAATGTAAATACGGTGGATTTCGTGATGCGCTACGTTGTCGCTGCAAAGTTGACAGCCCGCGTGTCAGTGTCTATAAACCAGTCTCGAATTAGCATCGCTGCCCTTGGAAAAAGGGAACTGCGCGTCGTTGTTGCTGCGCTAAACGGAAATTGCTGTTACGACGGGGGGTTGCGTGGTTGCGAACGAAGCTTTGCTAGCGAAAGCGGTTTACTAGGACACAGTGTCTCTGGATATATCGTAATTCGGTTGGACTATAGTTTTCTTTTATATGCGAGCTTTTATTTCAGCGTGATCGTTGCCAGGAATACAAGTTTTAAATTTAGGAACGAGGGTTTTAAATCTGATTCCTTTTGCCAGTAAGAAAAATGCGCCCCCTTCGATAGAAATAGAAATAGGAATTTGAAATTTAGTCTTTCGTTTCTATTTTCCCGTGATTGACCCCGTGATGTAAGAATAGAGAGTTTAATTCTGTTCCATGGTTTCTATTTTTTATTGACTTTTCTGTTAAAAATATAACCCATGGAGAGAATAAATATTTCTAAATCCAGTTTTTCCTTCCTATTTTTCCTTGATTTTCTTCTTGGTCGGTAAAAGAACTTTGAATGTAATCTTTTCTATCTTCTTTCAATTTTCTCGTTGATTAAAAAAAGGAGGAAAAAGGAATTAAATGTAGTCTTGGGTTTTATATTCTTTTTGAATATTTCTCTTAGTGAAAATTGAAATTTTGTATACAAATTTGTTTTTAATATTCCTATCGATTATTGGTAACGAAACACGCTTCGGATTTTTACTTTTCTTTGATTCCTCTGTCGGTAAAAGAAGGAATTTCACATATCTACATTCCTCTGGTGTTTCTTCTATCAGAAAAAGAAGATTATTATATGTTACATCCTTCTGCTTCATGTCGTTAGTGAATGGAATGTTGAACATGATCTTCATTCCTTACTTTCTGTTGATTTCTACGTCAATAGGAAAAGATTTTTAGATAGAAACACGCAACTATTTCATTCGTTGCTACAACATGTCTGAGACATTAGAAAATTTCACGAAACGTTTGTACGTTATAATACAGAAAAATTATTAAAAAAAAAAAATTGGAATGACAGACAAAAAAGTCTAAAGAGAAAAAAAAAATTACAAATTAAAGGGAGAAACTTACTATGTATCGTAATTGGTAGTCTTGAAGCGTAATAAGACACGATGAAATTGATTCGTTATATTTTTGCAAATTTCATTGGATCTTCCCGCTGGAAAAAATTTCAGTGGAAGAAAATTACGTGGTGCAGTAAGGAATTATGCAAATGAGTCGAAGGTAGCTATTGACACCTACCCTACATAGTAGATGCTATCACTTTCCCATCGATGGTAGCGTAAAGACGTATTATTAGACGACCAAGTGTTTCCTATAATCCAGTTCGAGCTCAGATATACAGGATATCAGGAAAGAAGAGACGATGATCGTCTGTTTTCTTTTAAGAAGACTTATCTTTATCGCCTTTTATGAATTTCATATTTTATGAAGTTGATATCCACGAACGAATATTATATTCAACGAAATTTACATAGAGGTTGCTATCGGCACTTTTATTTCGACTCTAAAAATTAATATGCTCGCTTTCTCAATTATTCACGATTTTTCTAACTTAAGGATCAGCCAATTAAAATGGAAATGTTCTCTTGTTTAATAGAATTAATTTAAATTGAAATCGATTCGCTGTCTGTTAATTTAGCGAAAATTATTGGGTTGGCAACTAATGATTGCGGATTTTATCAATACCACCTAATGACAAAATCCTCAATCGCTTGCTTGTCAACCCCATAATTCTCACACATAAGTTAACACATAAAAATACATAAAATATAGAAATCTGAAAACTTTAGTAATTTTATAATTACGAGACGCAACGTACAAACCTCGTTCGCCTCTTGCATTTCAAGAATCCGATCTTTTGCAATTAGTTTTCCAGGTTTCCCGCACATAACCCTAGTAGACATTTCCTTCTCACTGTCTTTTCTTTCCTGAAAGTCTAATACGTTGAATGTCACGTCAGTTTTACAAGGTTCGACTATGGCTCCATAATAAGTTTTTTATTATCCCATACATATAGTCTTGAAATATTACCTACGATATAATCTCACTGAGGTCATCGGTAACCCCCATAGTGTTGCAATGCAATTTCGCTGGACTCACTTATCTTTTGCATTTACCTCATATTGTTTCTTCACGTTGCTAAATAATTCTTCTATGTCAATAGATTCTCGGACCTGTCGTAAACCATACTCCATTCCTTCGTCATACTTATTCGAACCCGCAATAATCCTAAAGGACCATCATAAAATTTAGCATTGCTTGGTTTGCTGTGAAGGCCCTTAGTTGTCACTAAACATCTTTCAGGTCAAAACATTCGTTAGGCTTATTGTTCATTCAGGTAAAATACAGAAAATGCTGGTTTTTCTCATGTTCCACAAGCACTGGTGATAGAGTGCACATAACAAATCTATATTTCATGTACAAATAAAACATATTTTTATATGTTTTATACCGCATTAATTTCGTCACACCATTGTAGTAACGACGATGATAATAACAAATTTATGACTATTGGCGTTTATTCAAATTATGTATTTCTACTAAAATTGGTGCGTCGGTCACCGGTGACCTTTATGGCGACACGGTCAAGTTGAGTGCCGGTCACTGAGGGCTTCTATGGCATTCAACCTGTTAAAGGCGAAACGATCATGATCGAAGAGAATCGTCAAATCACGTCGATTATGGGACGTAATCTGTGGCCTCGTGTCATTTATCTTTCGACCGGTTTCACGTCACATTTGTATGCGCCAGGCTGGCGAAAAGACGACATTTTTTTCGGGAGATACGAGGCCACGCGTGTGCGACTAACTAAATTGTAATGGTTCGTCGGCTGCTTTACGAGAACCGATTCCTCCTCTCCCTCTGCGTGTTCTCGAGTACGAGACACGATGCGACGTGAATACAAATTAATCGTTTGAGAACTAGCACACGGAGATATCTCGCGCGGTTTCTGCTTTTCAGGGAACTGTTACGGTGTTTGCAGGAGAAGTGGAACTCGAAAGTAGGACTTAAACGTTTGAAACCGGAAATCCAGGCTCTTGGTATACAATTTTAATAAAATATTTCTCTTTTACGTTACTCGTCCCATTAAATTAGCTGTTTAGTGAGTCTCATACGTATCAATTTATCGATATTACCAATTTCACGACTAAAATTCATTTTCAAACATTGTAATACTATCAGCACCGTGTTTTTCGCTTATTCTTCTTTCGTATCGTACTTTTAACACTTAGCCAACCGAATGGGGAGATCTCCCCTCTGCGAAGAACATCGCTGAGGTGACCGAACGACGAGATCTCCCTTTTTGACTTTAGCAACCCGTTTTTCTTTTTTTTTTTTTGTTGTTGTTATTATCAGTTATTATCTGCTTTTTTAAAGTATAGTATATAATAAAATACACCAATTTAGCGGTGTTAAAATTAATTAAAAAGTTAGAGTATCAGTTATGACTAATTAAAGTTGTAATCGAACGATCTACACTGTAAAAATATATTAAAATACATTATGAATTTTTCATTTCGCGTTCAAGTCGTGCCATTTATCTTTGGTCATGTTTAATGTTTGTAATTTTACCTATATGTTTTTATACTTTTGACGTATACTTTTAATTTGATGTTTTGTATGTATCTGCTTTTTTTAAAGTACAGTATATTATAAAATACACCAATTTAGCGGTGTTAAAATTAATTAAAAAGTTAGAGTATCAGTTATGACTAATTAAAGTTGTAATCGAACGATCTACACTGTAAAAATATATTAAAATACATTATGAATTTTTCATTTCGCGTTCAAGTCGAGCCATTTATCTTTGGTCATGTTTAATGTTTGTAATTTTACCTATATGTTTTTATACTTTTGACGTATACTTTTAATTTGATGTTTTGTATGTATCTGCTTTTTTTAAAGTACAGTATATTATAAAATACACCAATTTAGCCGTGTTAAAATTAATTAAAAAGTTAGAGTATCAGTTATGACTACATAAAGTTGTAATCGAACGATCTACACTGTAAAAATATATTAAAATACATTATGAATTTTTCATTTCGCGTTCAAGTCGTGCCATTTATCTTTGGTCATGTTTAATGTTTGTAATTTTACCTATATCTTTTTATACTTTTGACGTATACTTTCAATTTGATGTTTTGTATAAACAATATGTGAAATCGTTAAATAAAATCATTACCGCAAAATATATTTTATAAATAAGTATAATTAACCATTTAAATAATTGTTAGACTTCTTTCTTTTTTAAGTAGTGAATATTAGTCCTCGATACTTGGAAAAATACGCGGTGGAAACTGATAGCTCGCTGTGGCATGCGCCGTTGGCTAAGTGTTAAGAAATTGTAGCTTTTTACTAGTTGGATTCTTTTGGCATTTTTCTAACAGAGAAGACCAACGTTATTTAACAATAAGATTTTTCGATGCTTTGGCAGTCGACGATCCACGGTCAAAGAGACAAACGGCAGAGTTAATTAGATTTTTTATATGGTTAAGGGTCCTTTGGAATTTTAAAAATTACTCGAAAGAAAGGAAATTGAGACACAACATGTGAGGGTAAGAAAGCGTCTGGTCGTTTAATTAGAGCAGGTATACTTTCGAAAATTTCCCGCTTCCGGAGGGTTGGGTTCGTGAGAGGTTTATTGGAAGCTTGGCTATTTTTATGGGCCACCTGTTAGACCGACCATCGCTTCTCTTTCGTTACCTTTTGTCTCCTTTTTCCCTTTGTTTCTCTACCCTTAGTATCGATGTGCGCTTGGAACACGTACACACGTAACCCAGATATCGATGCGTTTGAGAATGCGAGGACAGAGCTTCAAGATTTCTTAAAATTAAACGTGTTTTATCCTGTACCAAGGTCTTATCTTCAGAAAACTAATACGAACAAACGGCTACAATTTGTCACGGATACTAAAAAATCCGTCCATTAAACGATAACGTTAATTTTCAAATATTCCATGAATTATACCGTTATTTCGACAAATTATCATAAATTTCAAAGAAAGATTATCGAAGCGTTAAAAGTATCCACAAAATCTGCTTCACGATAAGCCCACAAATTATATAGGAAATCATCTCGAAAATAGGCAAACCAATACGGTCCAGAACAAACTCATACGTTGGGAAAAACTGTGAAAATCTAACCAAAATCAAACTTTCTCTCTGCCGACCCTATTATTTTCGTTCCTCTCGCATCCTCGAGCAGTAAAACCTTTTCACGCGTCGTCGACTGCAACTTATCCCTGATAATACCCTTTCGGAAAAGGTTAAACGGCCAAGTCTATATTTTAATAGCTGCTACGAGCAGGTTGTCCGGGTCAAGGATCGCGACGACGTCCAGAAAAGAGAAATCTAAAAAAGGAAATGTAAAGCGATTACATAGGTTAGCGTATGGGTGGGACGCGTGTAGCCGCGAGAAAGGTGGAAAAGGTCAGGAAAGGAAATGCGTAATACTCAAGGACACCAGACTCGACGATTTTCTACGCAGACACCCTCGAACCGGCATCGGGGAAAACGAGACTCGTGCAACCAATTCACCGTCTACCCGGCGCACACGAGTCGCATAGGGTAATGCAATATAACATGTGGAAGAGGGTGTCTCCTAGCAACCCTATGTCTTCTCACCCCATTCTCTAAGCTTCGCCCTAAAACACCCTAAATCCGTCGGTTGCACGCCGACACCGCCGCGAAACTTTCTCTACGTGTTTTCGCAGGTGTCTCCTCTGGTGATGCTGATGCACTACCTTTTACAGTTTCTTCGAGTTTGTTTCGGGCATCGAGGGGGTAAGTTTTGCGGTGGCGAAGAATTTTACAAGTAGAATCTCAGACAATCTCATAGTTAGACGTACGTTGGGTGCGGATAACGGGGTGGATAATTGTATCTTATGGCGTTGATATATTTTTGCCTTCGTACGAATAACAAACTTAGTATTAGATTGTCCGAAAAGTTTCTTTCGTTTGATAAGGTGATAATAGATGAACAATAATTTCTGTTTTACATTATTTTATTGAATTAGGTATCATCCATCTATCTATTTCTATTATTACGTTCGTGTATAATTCAATAAACTAATATTTTGTTTTTATTTTATATAGATGCACGTTGCAATCAATTCCCTCATTGAGAATTTTAAGTAAATTTTTCTGACGTGGTACAATAACATGATTAAAAGTATAAAGTGTGTTTGATTCTAATTGAATCTAGTGAATAAACTAATAGAAAACGAAAAACATTGTGCGTCTATTATTTCCTTATAAAAGGAAAGAAACTTTGCGGGCAACGTAATACTTTTAAGACGTTTGATAGCGTATCGTGTTTACGATTAGCGTTGAATCATAATTCTCCGTAAACGGAAACCTTGTGGCTTAATTTCGTCCTTCGCACCAACTACAAATTTCCTCCCTGATATTTAATCTTCTTCTATTTTCCACGATTCAAACAACGATACATATATCGTTGAAAAATAAAATTTAGAGATGTAATTCCTTAAACTCTAAATCATCGTACTCAGTCACCTTCGTCAGCCTCGTTTCGATTGAAATCGAACAAACAACCGAAAGATTGTCACGATCGAATCTTCTTTTCTATTCTTATTCCTCTGTCTGTCTGTCTGTCTGTCTGTCTGACTGTATCTCTCTCTCTCTCTCTCTCTCTCTCTCTCTCTTCCTGTTTTATTCACTGAGTCAGTCGACGAGCTAACTTACGCGAGAAGATTGGAAAAGTGGAAGCGTGTCGACCCTAAGGGCTGCCGCGCTCGCGTCGATTGTTTCGCCCCCGGTTCGCCGAGGCTTTTCTTCGATTATCGAGCGCAAACGAGTTTCGATTTTCAGCTAGGGGAGCCGTGAAACTTCACAAATGCTTTTCTTTCGGTTCGACTAACGAACACAGTCACGCGAGAGTACACAAACGCTCGGTTATACGGGGTGTTCGCGTCTACTTGATGATTCCTCTCGTCTAGCAGCTTTCAACTCGCAGCGCAACGTCGTACGCCGCGAGATTTTATTTAATCTCTACTCGAAACAGCTTGCACTTCCTTTGACGCGAACCTTTTTCCCTACCTTTCCGCCCCTTCCCTTCTTTCTCTTTTCGTTCTCATTTTTTACGTTGCTTCGCTTTCTTCGCGCTGATCGATGTAGATCGAGCAAACGGCCCAGTCGTTGTTGCGTTTCTGAAAGAACGAAGGAAGAGGGTGAAGGTCGCGGAAGCCGTATAATTGCGATGGTAAATCGACAAACAGGTTTTCGTGAAAAGGGGAAACCAGCGGAAGCCAAATAATAGAAATTTGTGAGTCGAAAGAAGAAAGAGTACCGATCGTATTGTAATTTTAACGCGAACTTTAATTAATTAATACTCGCTTGTAATATTACCAATATCGACATCTGCCTCGTAAAACCAATCTTTACCGTAGTAACGTATGAATAACACGTCAATTTATCAAGCTTCCAGGATTTCCTCGTTTTTGCTTTTTTGCCTGCTGAAATAAAATCGTTCGCATTAGCAAACCATACTAATTTTCATTCAAGACGATAATTCTCGCTTTCGATAATTTTCTCGTGGCTTTTCAAGTTCGTTTGATTCTTCATAGATATCCTAATACTTATAAACTATGGGATTGCGCGTTGCTTACTATCTTTCAATAACTGATTCTCTAATAACAATGGAAAATTTTCTTTTTTTTTTTAATTTTATTTGGTAGAATTTTTACAATCAATTTTCATTGAGAATTTTACGTGAATGCAATGGAAAATGGCGTAGATTGTAAAAAGAGAAAGGCAATGAAATTGTTATCTCTTTATTCAGCTTTTCAATACTTAAACTCGCCCCGCTCGACATTTTTTATATTCTTTTGACAACTGTATTATCACGTAAGCAATTGCTATATATTCGATAAAGCGCTCTTATGATATTCGACACTGAATCATCGATCACGCATTTCTTTTCTTGTTTTTAGGTTATCTTCTGCGCTCCTTAATATTATTACTATTAATAATATTTTCAATAAAAATAATAACTAATTATCGAACCTGCGCCCATAACCTGTTGTTATTTCTTTATTCAGAGGCAGAATCACAATAGCTATTATTTTACTCTTTGGATAAATCTATCACACCGTTCTGAGCCGAAAAATCTTTATTGCGCTTTCTTCCATGGACTAGGGATAAAAAGAAAAGAACATCTTAAACTTATCGATTAACTCTATCGATTGTATCTAGTACTATCTTCTAGTTACTATTTCTTGTAACTAGCGCATCTGCACATAGATGGCGAGAACGAACTCACATTGTCATTTTCAGCAGGAATAGCACAAAGAAATCGTTGAGTCAACGAACAAACAAAACTCATCTAACGTCGCATCAGATACGAAATATCTCGACAAGGATCATCCTTTATCTTTCGACTCCTCCGATTCCTTCACTTCCATAGAAAACAGTCAATCGTCAGTCTCGTGGAACAGAACACCCCGTATATTGTCCATACACTGGTATTCATCGAAGCGTTTAGTGTTTGCACGCAGGGGGTTGAAGAACGAGAGAAAGAGAAAGAGAAAGAGAGAGAGTGTCGGTCTCGCGAGCGTGTCAGGATTTCCCCTTTCTTCACGCTGGCACAATTATCATGATCGTTAATTTTGTGCGTTCTCTCTTTCTCTTTCATAGACGCACACACGCACACGCTTCTTCCACAGACCCGAAAATACACGCAGAAACATTTCATATGGGTGTTGCCAGTTGCAAACGAAAAGCAACGCGCCGGTTACATTGTTGCACGCCGGTAGTCCCACTTTAGGCGGTTCTGCCTTTGTCGCGTGGATACACGTTGCCTTCTGTATGAGCTGAAACGATCGATAAAATCGTACGTTTCGTTGTTGTGTCCTGCCTGTGCATCCGGCCACGTCGTCGTTCTCTTTGTTAAACAGGACAACAACGACAGAGAACGACAAATAACGCCGAAACAATTCCGCTTCTCTTTTTCGAACGTTCGCTCGTTCGTCTGATCGGCGATTCGGTTTTAAGGGTTCAAGGAATAAGAAATTGGGATTGTCGCATGTTACAATTTTGGTTACAATTTCAACACTATTTTCAACGCTTCTCGCAAATGACTAACGGTTGTTTTTCATACCGTTGTTTTGATGTTCCTACTACGCAAACAGATACGGTTGACTCATGGTCAAACACACTTTTCTTAGTCATCTTGTGTCGTAAAGGACCGACGGTATATGGACTTTACTATCTGTCAGCACATTTAACGCTTTCTACTTAAAGTACATGGGGATTATCCACCGATACTGCAATATTTTGCGTTTCTTAGGTAGACGGTTGGGTAGCGGCGAATCAAGAAGACCTGAATCATCTGGACCTTTGCTCTTGGCGAACACCGCAACTGAACCAATAACCGCCATCCTTACGCGTTTCGCAATCGATCGATCGGCATTATATCGATGCGACTTATCAGTATTACGTAGCAGAGATTCGCGAAGGGTCGAAACTCTTTGACAGCGCATCTATCTTCTACTTTAAATAATAATAAATAAATTTTCGTCGGTCTGAACCTCTTCGAATGCAATCTCGAAGGATTCGAAACTTGCGAAAATCTCGTACAAGTTGAAAATATCTCCAGTTGCAATTCTCGACCAGATTCCGTAAAATCTAAAGAAATCGTCTATGTATCCGGAATGAAAAACGGATGTCCTTTTGAAAAACGAATTCCCAACGCAATCCACCTGAAACACATCGTACTCGTCCAATCGATCGTGAACCGCTGTGTCCAGCCTGTAACTCGGCCTAGTGTAAGTGGATTGAAATCTCGGCGAGCGTTTCGTACTCGGCGACGCCAGACGCCGCGTGCACGACCACGACGACGACGACGACGACGACGACGACGACGCTCTTCGTCTGGACGCCAGTCGTCCCCTCTGTCTACCACATCGACGCGGGATTGATCGCGTACACGGTAACGCCGACGAGAAAGAAGGAAGCCCGCCACGTTTCCCAGCGCGCGGACAGAGGCCGATTCGGCATGCTCGTAAATATTTAATGGAGATTCGCCGCGGGAATCCTATGATGGTGGATGAAACAGGCACGCGTAACACAAGAGAACACACGTTGCACAAAAAGGAACGGTTTCGATGCTCGAATTTTCTCTATCTTTTCGATTTACACCCCTTTCCTCCCTTTTTCTACTTTCTTTTTCCCTCTTTTTCCTGTTTATTCTTTTCCCCCCATTCGTCCGCTGTTACTTCTTTTCTGTCTGGCAATATTTGGCAGTGGCGGTCGATGAATGAACGAAAACCGCTGGTCTTTCTTTCTTTGTGCGATTTAACCGTGATACCGTGAGCCAGTCGCGACTACACCCACTCTGTCGCCTGTTTGGGTTTGTCTTCCTTTCTATCCTTTGGTACTCTGATGGACGCTGGGAATACACAGCGTCGACAGAATGGAGGAGACTGGCGGTTGAGTATGTTTGGGAGAAATTTCGAGAATAGACACGGTAGGTTGATTTTGTTTGGCAGATGGAAATAGGAATAGTTCGTGTTTGTATGGGAAAAGCGAGCCAAATATTTGGCGATTAGAATAATAGGAGAGAAGCGTGCAGATAAATCGAACGATGTAATGAAAATTTTGGTAGACTTTTTAATATTCCATAACCAGTATCTTTAATTATCGTATAGTAGGCATGATATCTCGTTTGGAGGTTGCGCTGAAATTTGTCTTCAAAATATCAAACATCTCGTTTGTATTATCGAAAGAACAGTAAGATGGGAACATGAAAGTTTGAAAAACACCAAAGTGTTAATTATACGTATTTAGAAAGAAGATGATAATGGTATGGAAAGATTGGAACACCCTATAGATTGAATCGGTTTTAAAAAGTAAGTTTGGCCAGTTCCATTAATATCGATCTTTTTCTACGAGTCTATAGAGTCCATGCATTAATCGAATCGCTGCGATAAAAACGAACCCTTTGATTTAATAAATAGGAAAGCTAAGAAATGTCGAGGTAGACGATGCGGTATCAGCTGTGTCATAAATATCAAGGTACTTCTACGTGCAATTGAACTAACAGCCACGATAAACAGCCATCGGGAGCAACAAAAATCGAAGTCACGCCATCGAGATTCGGATCTAGTCGCGTCCTAACAAAACGCTCACGCGATCGGAAGCGACCATTAACACTAGAACTACCACACTAATCGAATTTACTGATTTTACAATTTTATTTTCAAATTCCTACTTCACGTTATATTTTTTTCCGCAATGGTGTAATGACTTTCGTAACGATAATTAAAAGAATAATATAATGAATTTTATTTTATTTTTTATGTATTCAAACTCAAAATAATTTTGTATCAAGGCTATTTATACCAACAGCAGTCAAAGTGTAAAAGGGTGCTGCAATCTGTTTATCGAACCCCAATTAACCAGTTTCCTCGTTTTCTACAACTGGCCACAGGTTTTTCAAATTTTTACCGCGTATCATTCGATACGACGATATCAGTTATCAGGAAAATTCCGGATCGATCGCTAGATCGCTAGATGCTAACGCGGAATTGCTTCTGTAAGAAAGTAATAAATATAAAAATATTCTATTATTGCGTATTTTTTAAAAACCAATTATTTTCACTGGTTTTGGTAGAAATAGCTTCGTGTTAACTATCGGTAGTTCTAGTGTTAAGCACACGCGTATCTCAAACGCACCTCTGCTATCATGTACGTACTTCTCATATATAACAGGAATGTCGATAACGCGAACGAAAATTCGATTGCTGCCTTCTCGATTACCTAAATCTTTTGCTGGTTTTACTTCCAAACTCCCTCGAGTTATCCGCGAAGAAAATTCCCTTTTCCAATCGAAGGGAAATGGATTCGTAGGGGAGCAAGCCTGTTCGAGATTCACCTTTATGGAAATGCCAAGCCCGGTAACTGCAAATATTTGGCAACCACGTCCGAACTCCCATTAATTTCCAGCCTGTTTTCAATTTCGCCAAGACGGAACATCAGCCACCGATCGCCTTCGTTTTCCACCCTCGAACAACTCTTCCTTTCCAACCAAGTGCAAACACTTTCAACTTACAAGCTTCCCCGGGGAGAAGTTGCAGCCGCTGTCCCTGGAAGGAACGATTTTCGACGTCATTTGTATTCCGTTGGAATCGAGGCGAATCTCACAGCGACGCATCGCTGCCAATATCTGTAATTTCCATCCTCTAAACAGGGACAGAGCACGCGGAAAATCGCACCACTCTACGAACTTTGAATTTTGAGTCTCGATGGGGCATCTTACAGAGTTTCACTCGTAACTTTGTGTTTCCGGATAAGATACGTCGAGAGGTTTGCGTCTCGATTTTGTCAACTGCTGCTCGAATTTCATTGAAATTGCTAATTTTAATTCGACCTTTAACGCTAGCTCACTCTATTAATTAATAATGAAAATTTTCATCCTCTGATGGCGTGTTAAATGGGACGAGAATCGATCGACCACGAGCTTCTATAGAATTTCTATGGAAATGAGAATATCTCCAAGTATCCAGAAATGTTTGTTGTACTCTTTTTGCGTTTATTGGCCTTTGTTGGACAGTACGTTGCAAATAAGTGCGTATGATGTTTATACGAAGTGGAATACACAGCTTTGGAGTATTACGAAATAGAGAGCTGTTTTCCCAAACATTAATTTTCCTTCTGATAGAAACGTATATAAAGCTGTAGATAAAACTGAAATATAGTTTTTCAAGAATTAAGGTGTTTTTTATTCTGGTACGAACTCGCCCTTGAAAACTTGTTTCATTGTCGATTAACGCTTATCAGCCAATGTAACGTGATTATGGTAATTTTCAGAGTTAAATAAATTGTTTGAAACTTCCGGCTAAATATACATATCTTTCCCTTGTTACGATCCTCTACACTTGCTATTTAAAGGTAGTATAATCTGTATATTGCTCTTGAATACAGTCAGCTGAAACATCTAGCATGCTTGGTTTGCTTTAATCTGTTTGCACTTTGTTCGTACATCGTATACGTATTTCTCTTTCTGTATTTACACATCGTTTGAATATACTTGTAAGCTTCCTTGCCGCGTTCCATTTCCCTTTTCTTCGAATCTTACCCTCTTAAAAAAAAAAAGAAAAAGCGAGAAGGAAACATTTCCAAGAAGATAATAACTCTCTCTCTCTCTCTCTCTCTTTCTATCTGCTCTTTGCGTTCTGTGCAATGGTAATTTATCTCGCGAGTAAAAAAATATTTCCCAATAAATCGGAAACTAGTTTCTTACGATGTGAAAGGAGGAAACAAGAGAGAATCGATATCCGACGAATGTCATTCGCTCGTTAATCATATAAATGACAAATCCTCGGGAAAGAATCTCGCTGGAGGTACCATACCCTCAGGGCTGACTGCATTTTCCTACGGTTTTTCATGTTTGCGATAGCAGCGGCTCGAAATCCGCCCTTTGCCACGTGGAGATTGGCTCCAGCGACGCTATTCGCGGAAATCCACTTACAATGGAAATTTCCCAATTTCCGCGTGCAACGCCCTTTTAAATGCCGACCGAAAGACGTCGGCCGACGCTCTCTCTCTCTCTCTCTCTCTCTCTCTCTCTCTCTCTCTCTGTTCATCGTCGTTACGCTCGAATCGCCAGACTGTGCGTGATAATCGAAAAAAAGTTGTTGATTGGACAGTGGAGTTGGGGAAGAACAGGAATGATTCTCTGATTCAGCTTTAAGTCAGAAACGAACAGAAAAGCTCGCGTGATTTGCGTTCGAGCACGTCGAAATGAGATACAAAGTAAGGTCTGTCGGAAGAGAAAAAATCAGAGGTTTCCTCGAGTTTGAGAGATCGAGCGACGCGTACAGGAAAAGAGCGTGGCCTGTTCAGCCAAACATCGGTCGACTCCACCTTTTTTCATCCCCGCGTTAAACGGAACGAAAGTAATTATTTTGAACGCGCGTGAATGGGCCGGCTGCATCGCGCGAACTTGCCATCATCGATTCGCTCGGAATAATAATGAATCGGCTAGGAACGAACCGCCTGGAGTTTCGTTAAAGGGTGAAAGCTCGTTGGAGCGTGAAGGCGGAAACGATGGAAAAAGGAAAAATAAAAGAAAAAAAAAACACGAATAAAAAAGACACGCTCTGTTGCGTTTTTTGTGGTTTTCCCTATTGAATAGCTCTTTCCTTTTCCACAATTTTTTCGTGGTTTTTATCGTTTGGAATTGTTTAAAGACAACACGTTATAACGTAAAATAAATATCAGAGCCGCAATAACGTGGAACAACGTTGCAGAGTACGTTCGGTTGATTTACTTCGCTCTTTCACAACTTGCGTACGAATAATCTCGTGCAAGATTTTTTAATCTTTCATGGTAACAGGTTTGTTAGAATGTTTCGTAATGAAGGGATTAAACTGGATTTACCGTGTGCTTTGTAATACTGTTGCAAGGATTTCTGTGATTCTCCTTGATTCCATGGGCTTTGTGCTTTGTAATGTAAGTATTGTACCGCGCTGTAAATTACCTTGCACGGATAATATGCTTCCTAACAATTCTACAGCGTTGCTCGCTATCCTAAGGCGTTGCTGACTTGCAAAGATAATTCCAAGTTTTGTCTTAATGTCGCGAAACACCGCAATACGAATTTTAATCACTGCAAGAATCGCCCAATTTCTTGTTGCCATATTAAACGATTCTACGTAACTGCTAAAAGATTACAGATGAAAGAAGAATTAAAATTAAGACGAAACAATATAGAATTTTGCAAACGTTACAGAAATTTCCATCTTCTTCCACTCGATAAATTCCAGCATACAGCTTTCTATTCTTAATTATTCCTCGGTGATACGTAATTGTTCTTCTCGTCAGTGACAACGTTAAAAATATTCTAAACGTTAACACTAAACCTACCCGCACGTTCAAATTGACCGCTCTCGCAACTTGTACACAAATTTAACCATATTTAAACTTTATCACATCGCTTCATAATCTCTGACTTTTCCTAAAACATGCATGCAATATATTTTTCGGTATTTAATTTTAGTTTGCTCTTTTATTCCCTGAGAAAAATTTGTATTCTGCCTTGCCTACCGTGATTTGACCGTCAATTTGACCGCCCGACAAGATATATTAGTTATTCTTAAAATAAATGCAATCGGTACAAAGAAAATGCTATCACAAGGCCAGATGACAAACAAAATCGGTAATAACAAATAATAACAGCTGTTACACCCGTAATCTTGTCATAAAACAATTCATCCCTCGATCAAGATAGCCACCAGCTGTCAAGAGAGAGCTGGCAGGACTTCAGTTCATAATATTTTTAGGGATACGCTGAACGGCGTTGAATAATGAAAGGACAAGTAAAGATGGCATTTTATCCTATGAAAAATAAATTTGGACGAAATTTTATGAAAGTTCATCGTTTTATATACATTTAATTATAAATTAACCATTATCTAAGTTAAATCATAAAAACTATTACTTTTTTAATCACCGGTCATTTTGATCGCACACGGTAGGAATAGGCATACACGAAGTGTCGGTAGGTTTAACGTTAAAGAAAACTACCACGCTTCATGGAAACAGAGTTTCGCGAAATCGACTATCCGAAAATACCCTATCGTATCACGGGCTCATCTTATTCCCAAAGATCAAAGACGTATCTCCACAGGCGTGTTTCAATTCTCGTTTGGCCCAGAAAATTGCTACATCTGCGTATCACTGGCAGCCATTCCGACGAAGGGCGATTTCTAATCGAATAGTAACCCTTCTATCCCTCTGCTGTATTCACCGCACAAAATAGAATACACCCTCGTGTTCAAGATTCGAACGTACGCAACCCTTGCGACTTGTTTGACAAAGGTTGCATGAAATTCGCTTCTCATCGGTACCCATTCTACGTTCGATCTATATTTCATCGAATTGGACGTTGTTATATCCGGCTAGAATTTCTGCTAATTCGCGACGATATCTGGCTGATTTATTACAAACGGAATTACCCCGTGACATCCGGTCGCGATGGAAATGAAATCCGAGCGTGACCAACATCGCGTCCCTTTAATCTCATTAGGTTCAGCTAGTCGGTCGTGGCCATTTTTCGATTAATAGATGATCGCATCTCAGTTGCAACCGATCTTCTCCGTTAAACGATTATTCTGTTTTTGTAATTAACTAACGTTTAAAAGGGATAGCGGAGTCGCAGCATGAAAGCTGACCTTTCGTTTATAAAAAGAGGAGATGAAAGTTGCGGTTCCCACGGCTCGATTAAACTGGAATCAATCGACTGTGTTAAGGTTGAACATTGGACGATGGTGACACGTGTACAGCGGATCGAATCGATCAGGGGGTTGATCTATGTTTAGAGAGTTGCACGGTGACGAGCATCAAGTGTGGATTAAGTTTGGTGATACGGGCAGTGGTAGAAGCTGATGTGTTTATTTGTTGAAGTATTTGCAGCCAGATTTTGTTGTTGAAACACACAAGTTTAATAATGTTCTACGTGTTAATTGGTCAGCTAAATTCCAACAGGCAATTGTCAACCGTAATTATTACAATTTTCTTAAGAAATTGGAGAATTTTTTGATCATCTTGTAACGTTACAAGCTTCCTACCATTATACACACTAGCTACTTTGCGAAACTATTTTTATTGTTTAAGAATATCAATTTCCTCCGGAGCCTTCTCCAAAAACCTTCTCTGAATCAAGCTGATAGTAATGCAATATAGAAGCATTGAATAAAAAAAATCCGTAACTTTGCCTTTGAATTTTTAAAATTTTCTCAACTCCAAGTAGATGTAAATTTACCCTCAGATTATCGGAAATTGCCCTAGAGCGAATTTAACAGCGGTATAATACGAAATACTTTCTGCCTCGAAGTTCCGTTAATTTCCAAGGATCTAAACAGAAATTAATTTCTCCTCAACCAGATCCAAACCACCCGGGAAACAACTTAACAGAACCCCTCGACATCCAACTTCTTCTTCCCTGTCTATCATTCACAGTCGACAGATTCTACCCCTGTACCGTCCACTCCCTCCTATCGATTCTGTCTTGTTTCATAATTCCCCTTGGCTACAAGGTCCTCTGTCCCTTTCCTGGAAAAAGCAGCCGGTACCGTACAAAGTCGTTGGCTGCGACACGGAAGCGCGTCGCGACGGAAATCCCGGCGTCTTTGCGATGTCAGTACGCTAACAAACGGCGTACCGCGTAACTCTCCGGCTCTTTATGTACCATACACGCGTGTATATACGTAAAAGCTTTACGCGATGCAAAAGCTGCACGAGGGTCGTCTCCTCGGCGTCTGTACCAAGGGGCTTTTAACGGTAGTTCGTCAAATGTTTCTTGGAGCTTTCGAGATACGTCTCACTTTATCTATTTTATATCCTATTCCTTTCTCCGTCTTCCTCTCCCCCTCTCTCTCTCTCTCTCTCTCTCTTATTCACTTTTTGTCATTGCTTTTTTATATGGGATCGTTCGAAGAAATTTATTGGACGATCTTCCGTTTTTGTGTCGCGCCAACGGGTATCTACGTCGTGAAATCGCGGGTCAGGGAAGGAGTTAGTACGGTTTTACGGCGCTTATTATTTCGGTGCTTATGGAACAATCGATGCAAATGTCGTCTGCTGTCTGCCAGGAAACTCCGAACAACGCGTTTTTGTCGATGGATGCTAATTCGGATGACAGTTGGGTATGGGAGGATACGAGTGGGAAATGTGGAAATAAAGACATAGAAATAGAACAGAAATATCTTCTCTTCATCTGTATTGTTAAGATTGTAAGAAACTGGAACGAAGGATGCGTTTTATCTTATGTCTCACAAGGTTTTGTAGTATACGTCTGACGGTCTTACTTTGAACTGAATCTTTAAACTTCGTTTATTAATTAATAGGACGAATTTATTCTATTCCCCATTCTATTTCGAAACTGCCTGAAAATCTACTCTTCTACGTGTCGTCTCCTGCGATCAATATTTAAACGTTAAAAATATTCAGAGTCGGAAAGGAAGAAAGAAGGAAGAGAAAACTCGCATCGAACGAGGCAATGAAAATAGAATTATTAAATGAAATTTACAGGCGCGTAGATTGGAACAGAAATTGAAGGAACACAGGTAGGTCGTATTCGTTTCCTCTGTCGAAGATGGGTGGATCGTTCGAAGAGATTTAGGGGGCTGGCTGGTAACAAGCAGACTTTTATATCGAGGCTGGCGTAATCGTAACGCATTACTTTGCTCGTTGAGTGCACGCGTCGCGCGATCGAATCGAGTGGAAAAGCGCGGTCATGACGACCGATTCGCCGGAAATAATTCGGGATTACTTTTACGGGCGTGTTTGAAAGTTTGAAGCCGAAGCAGACAGAGAATGGGGCGAAGGAACACGACAAAACGATGGTTGGGGCAAAAGGGGGTTGGAGTTCGACTCTGGAGTTCCGAGTGGCTGGAAATTAGCTTACTTAGACGGCAGACTGGAAATATTGGCAGATAAGCGATATAGCCTGGCGTCCGACCGATAAGGGAACAGCGTAGGGCTGCTGCCCTGTTCTACGACCCTCGATGGAAACGCGGCTTATTGTCACGCCGCGCGATAGGGGGTGGATGCTGCTCGATCTCGGTGCCGTTGGATGGTTTATTGGGACGTTTCGAAGAATGGATGTATTCCTGGTCTTTGGAAAATTGTTATAGATTGAGCGAAATTGCCGTTGATACGCTTTGTTGATACGTACTGATGCTTCAGGAATTATTTCGTCAAGTAATAAGAGTAACAATGAAACTACGAAACCACTCAGGATGTCTGATAACACAGTTTTCATTTCTGCACTTGCTAAATACGTGCAAATGTTTCTGCTCACTTTTAACGAGACAGAAAATAGTTCTCATTTTTCAAGATACGTTAAAATATTTGAAGCTTCCCAATTCTTTTCTTTTTTACCTTTTGGCTAATATATATCGCACAGGGTATAATGACAGAATATTTTCAATTGAACGGAGGAAAGCAAATACGCAGAATAACAAAATAATGAAACTTATTATTATTGTTATTTTTACATAGTCCGTGCCTTTCGACTTTGGACAAGTTTTCGGTTTTACATCTCGTTTACCTATCACGCTTTTTACATTCTCTCTTATTGCCTCCTCCCTTATATCTATCTAAACTCTTTTCCTTGTCTATATCTGTCTAAACTCCCCCCACTTTGTTATATTGCACTCCGTTATATAATCTATTTTTAAAACTATGGCAACTTTTGGGCATCTGCCTCCTTGCTGTGCTTCCTTATTGTCGTTCCTCTCGTCTTGTATTGCCCTTTTCTTCTCCATTATTCTTTTCAATTCCGTTAGTCCTTCTCGTTTAGTATTTTTGCTGTGTCCTTTGGTTCTCCCGTTATTTCGCATTCTTCTATTACGTTTCTCAGGTCTTCTTTCCTTTTACATAGCCTGCATCTTTTTTCTCCCTCTTCTTTTCAGTATTCCCTTGCTTTCGTCTCGTTTCCACATCTGAATCTCGCTAATACTTTTCTGTCCTTCCACTTCATCCTCCCTTCTAAGTATTTTGGTAATTCTTCTTCTGCGATTATAATGAAACTTATGTTTTCTGATTTTTGAAATGTTTGATGGAACTTCTTGTCCGTGGAAGGTAGTAAATATGTATCTAAAATATCTATGATACCTAAAATGCGTATAACGCGAGTTATAAAGATTTTTGGACAGAGTTTAGAAAGGATTTTACATTCAAAATAGGAAAACGTATAAACCGCATCCGGAAAGAGGAACAGTTCGATTCTCGATCCTCTGTGTCGGATTGTATACATTGTCGTCGCTGCAGCGTTTCTCAAAACTAAATTACATTTGCTGCGAGTTCGTCGTTGATCGCCACTATTTCTTCTTCAAACACGTTCAGGACGATCGAGCCGCCTTTATCTAAAACTGTTTTTCATTTTCTGCTCGATTACCATATTCCTCTAATGACTCTTCTAGATTCAATCAACTTTGAATTTGTTTCAAATCGGATCGACTTTTCTCTTATAAACAGTAGAATTAGGAAATAGATAAAAATTTCATAGTTATTGTGATTCTGTTTCGTATAATTGAATTTATTTGATTAATTTGTGATTTGCAAACTTTAATTGATATAAGTAAGTTTAACATGAGGAAGTTTTAGAAATTATCCGACTCTCTCATTTGGAAACAACTTTATTTAATTTACTTGTTTAATTACTTCGATGCATCCATTTTCATTAATTTTCTCGCTGTAAACGACGTTTGCTATTGTAAGTACTTTGTGTAACTTCGTCTCGTTTAACAATATTGACAAGTAGTATCGTTCTTGTATCGCAAAAAATCAAACTAGCAGAAAATTAAAGCGAAAGGAAGGAGGTCGGACACGTTTAAAAGCTGAAAAATCGGAGACGAGAATGTAAATTTTTATCGACAAAGAAGAATATGATTAGGCCGATCCAATTGCAAAAGGTAAACTCGAACAAACTCGTGGAAATTCACGCGAGAACGGATCTTGCTTGCGCGATTCCTATGCCACAGCGTCTTCCGGAAAACGGAAAATTGGATTTCGACGAAGAGAAAAGTTCTTGTCGTTTCCTTTACTTTTTGGAACTTTTTGACCTTTTTGTTGACTCTTCGCTTCCTTTCATTCTGAGGATATTATTTTTTTTAAACGTTCGAACTTCAACGGGATAAGACTCTTACAGAAAGGAACTCTTATTCAAGCGAGAAATTTTAAACGAAGAATTCTTTTATGAAAATGATATAATTTATACAATTGTATGCAGAGAAGTTCTGGTCGTTGTTTAATTATTCCTGTTATTCGTGTATTCATAATTAGCGTAATCATCGTTGACTTCGAAATGACGGAAGGAGGGTAATTAGATTTATTAATTACATTTGCCTATTGAAAATCGCAAATGATTATTTCCAATCGCGCACTTGCATACGTATACCAATCAATTTCAAAGCAGACAGATATCAATCCCAATTATTAATTGCAACAGTTAACTAACGACAACGATGCTTTCTATAGAAGCATTCATAACTTGGACATTAATCTCCAAAAGATATTACATATATCTTTCTGTTTCATCCATATTCGAAAAAGATGTCCAAATAGTCAAAGAAAAGACAGATCAATCATCCTGAGTAGAAAACCAAACTAGATATCAATTGCATTATAGAGAAGAACAAACAATTTTCAAAGGACTCGGGTCGAAAAATCGTAGAATTCACCGCAGTGGCACAACGGAATACAAATATTTGAACGTTCAATATCAAATTCAATTGCATCGAATATAAAAATCGTAAAGTTCGATACGATGTTATATCGTAACGTACAAACATTTGTAACATTCAATTTCATCCCTTAAACCATATCAAACAACAAAAAAATAAATCTAATCGAAATTACAATCGATAACACAGAAATATCATCGAATAATAGTCTCAAGAACAATAATATTCGATTCAGCTATTGAACAAGACAAACATGAAAGAGAAGTAAGAAGAGAAAATAATAAAAGATTTATCCGATGCTTGAACCAACTATGATAAACCCTCGAAAGCTCTCTTGTTAAAGACATCTGTATAACGAGTTTCCTCCTCGAACCTCCGCGATGAAGGATGAGACGCGTATCCAGCCTGTGATATTAAACTCGTTTCCTGTTCGTTTTTCCAGCAAAGGAGCTGAAAGTATGCGGCAGCGTGAGAAGCGGCGGCGAGGTGTGTTGCTCCGCGGACATGGAGGTGAGACTGCAGGCGAGGGCACGCGACAAACATGAGAAAGCCACCAAAGAAACTCTTCAGCGGTTGCACCAGGTCCTGTCTACGAGAGGGACCAGGTTCCACAGTGAGTACCTTCATCCAACGTTTCACGATTTTAATCACTTCATCGTCGGCTCTTTTCGCGCTCTCTATGTTTGCGCGTTTATACGCGTGTGCGAGAGGGGTGAAGTCCCACTCTACGAACATTCACACTGGCAAAACGGTTGAACGTTGCCTCTGATGATGAGAGGCAGGCGGTTGCAATTTCGTTTGATCAGTTACCTTTAAACTTGAATGTCGGCACGTTCGTGTGTGTCAGACGACGTTTCTCTTTGGAAAGATTTTTTTTTTTTTTTTTGGTTTCTAGGGATGAAGGGTCGCAAAAGGTTTCTTCAATTTCATGTTTCTTGAACTTTGTGATAGATTTCGCGTTCTTTTGTGTATGGTAGACGGAAACATGAAACGTGGAATACGCACTGTAACTAGGACTGCGAGTAATTTTTTATTTGAATTTTTCTTCCTCATTTTTTTTTATCTTTCACGCGATATTAACGCGATTTCTTGGAAATACTTTGTTAGGAAGTTTAGTTATAATAAAGTAAGGCGATAACTGAATAGAATATAGTAAAATGTTGTATGACGAGAAATTGTAAATATCGTTGTAAGGTATTTCGACATATAAATGGAATATTAGATCGACAAGATGATCGAATAGAATGTTTCAACGAGTCTTTGCTGGTTTATACTGGAAAAAAGTATGAGATCGATGGAGTTCAATAAACTCGATATGAGTGTTCAAAGATCAGCGAGCGTGTTACAGTATAGTTGGAAAGAAAAGAAGTAGAAATGAAAATTCATCGCGACAGCTGATAGTCAGGAAAACGAAATACGATATCTCGTCAATTATACCACTTCTAAATCACAAAAGGACTTTTCAGACGGTTCGATCAGTCGAACATTCTCGACATTGGCAGGGCGAGTGGCGTTAATAGACGTGAATGAGGCTTCGAAGCGCAATACGTGGTCCGAAATGAGATTTCTCAGTTAATGGTGTCTGGATGGTTGACGCGATTTTTCAACAACCTTCATTTTCTTTTTTCATTTCCCACAGCGGGACAAAATACGAAAATATATGTATTGAAAACGATTCTAAAAAAAATGTAAAACAAAGTTTACGATTGCATGATCGTTCGATAACATTTTTTGAAAATTCTTGAAACTCCTCGGATCTCATATATATAGACTAATTAAAATATTTGCCAAGAATATTTAATGCGGATTAATTCTATGGAGATTTGAAATTAACCCCTTAACCTACGATTTACGCGCGATTTGCATAGTACGACTATCGGGCCATGCCCGTAATATTTACTTTTGGTCCGATCATCTACTACGGGCTATGCCCGTAATGTTTACCTTTTGCCTGATCATCGTACTACGGGCTGCACCCGTAGTTGTAGATTAAGGGGTTAATATAAATTTATAGACGATGAAAAATTTCACTACATAAAAATTACTAGACACAATGAAACGAAGGAAAGATTATTACCCCTCGGGATTCAAGGAGAAAGTATAACTTCTTGCTTAAGTAAGCGAAACAATAATTTTACTAATTTTATAGTCCCTATCCCCATTTCCCAACTAAGTAATCCTCTGTTTGATGTCGTCGCTACTATACGTTTTACTCGCTGCCTTGAAATTTCTTTGTTGTCAGGTTATTTTATTGCAGGGTTGCCTTTAGTATTACAAGTATATTCGATTACTTGCTGAATGGAACATCAATTTTAGTACGTGTCATACGGTCTACAATTCGGGTACAAACATATTTTATAATCTTTTAACGATATTTATTTAGAGCTTCCAAACATTCTAAAGACTTTACTCTATACAACGTGTAATATCTTCCTAACATCTATACGCAAAGAAACAATGCTGTAGTTATGCCATAAAACTGTGCTGTAGAAAATTGAATACGAATTTGTGTCCTGTTTGTTTACTCGGACCTTTCTTTAACTCTTAACAAAGGTAAACGTCTGGTATGGCCCGATCATCGTACTCCACACGTGGTGCGAATGACTCGAAGGCTGCGCAAGCTTGTTCACGTTTTCGGCTCAAAATTCTCAAACGTAAATCATAGGTTAAGGGATTAGTCTGATACATCCACACTTCTTCTGTTATTTACTCCACGAAGCCCTTCGTCAAGGCACTACGATCCATTATTCTTAATATCGAAGGACAAAGTGTTATTGTTTCCCTTCCGAATGGAAACGTGGCGATCGTGAAATTAGACGGCGTCACGTCGAACATCTCGGATACGTCTAACGATTCTCATTAACGAAATTAACGATGGTGGCGTACGAGTTTGCACCACTATGGCCCGACTACCTCTTTGCTCTTCGAGCTTCAATCTTTCCCATGCCCTTTCCATCCGACCACGGCTTCTCTGACGGCCGCCGTGCTTCCCTTTGAGCAGCTACTACACCTAGCCGCATCTACCTACGTACCCACTTTACCTGCCACTCGCCGCGACAGAAGTGCACTGGCACAGAGAGAGTGAGTTAGGGGTGGAGAGACAAGGAGGAAGAGTACAGGAACTCCTATGCAGGATAGGGAGATAGTGTGAAATATAAGGGGACGGGAGGGGGGAGATGAAGGCAAGACGAAGGTTGAATAGAAGAGAGCCTTGGAAATTTCGTATCGACTGCTGTACGTTTCATTCTTTTTGTTTAAGAAGGACTTTTGTAAGGCTGCTTTTGTAAGCTTAGAATGGTAGAGAAAATGAGTTGAAACAGTTATATTTCATTATAGTTTAGCAAGTACTGTAGCAAATACAGTCTGTTCTCGTTGAATCAGAATTATATATAATCCATGCTCGACGTTACAGCAAAGGCAAGGCAAGGGTTAAATATAATTTATAGATTTTTAACCCTTTCGCTTTGGCAGTCCAGTCCGCCAAAGTACTGTCGATGAACGAAAGCGCGTGCCAAAAATGCGCACAGTGTGCGTGGTTGCTGTGTATACGTTTTCCTAAGTCTTAAATAACATTGGTGTATGCCCGATATATGGGGTGCCGAACACCCAGGTCATTTCGTGGATGTCGTATATAAACGACGCTCGTACCCACAGGTCACCTGGCGAGCACCGCCTATAAGCGGCACCCGAAGCGAAAGGGTTAAATTTAAAATTAAATAAAATTTATAGATCACAACGTAATATACGCAAGGCAAATATTTCTGCGAGAACTACGTCGTACGTGAGTTCCATTGGACACAGAGATTTACTTTTCATCTGAATCCCTTATCTTGACCTTGTAATAGAAAAATCAAAATATTCATACGTATATGGAAACGACACGGGGAGATTTTCGGGGAAAACTTGGGAAATTAGTCGCGAACGTTGGAGCGTGTCGTGAATTAAAAGCTCCGACGAAGTTCCTAGCCAGTCGTCGCGGCGCTAAGTGCTTCCTTCCCTTTTACGCGGCTCGGAGCCCGAAGCTTTTTGCCGAGGCGTCGCCGCCGTCGTCGCCGACGTCGCCGTCGACGATTCGTTACGAGGCTCACCTACCTGTTCTCTCAGTTACTCTCTCTCTCTCTCTCTCTCTCTCTCTCTCTCTCTGTCTATCTTTCACTGGTTCCCAGCGTCGTTAAAAGGAATTTTAATCACATTCTTCGCGACTGAAGTGACGATAAGAACTGGTTCAGGCTTCACTGGTTCGTGAGGTTACGCGTGTAGAGGGTGGCACGGGCCACCCCTGTCTTTGTCGGTGTTCGCTGGACGGTGTTCAGCGAACGGTCGATGCCACTGTTGCTTGAGAAATCGGCGACTTTATACTCTTTTATCGAAAGCTTTTGCTCTCTTCGTAGAATTTTTCGCAGGAAAAGCTGTGGCTTGCGTCAGGGCGATAATGGCTATTTGATGAGCTGTTATATTCGGGAGATTTGGAAGTATGCTGAGAGAGATACATTCTGTCGCTAGAATTTCATTTCAAGATAGAGTTTCGAGTTTTGGTTTGGTCTGCTTTTAGTTTAATTCTAGTTCTCATTTTTCGTAACAATTAATCGTTTTGTGTTTATCTTTCATGTTGCACACAGACTTTGCTTCCTTTGGTACTTTGATATTACAGCTACAGAATGCATAGATTTTATTGAAATGATTGTAATAAAACTATTATATAAAGATATTTGGTACGTTCCATACTGGATTTTAAAACTGCTTCTTTGTAGAAAATAAAAAATGTGATTTGTCATACTCGAACGTAATCTTCGATCGCAAGCACAACGAATCCGCGAATCTTTCGTATTCTTAGAGTTAAACGTAGCTAAGAAGGAAAGAAATACCCTACAGTCTTCTTAAGATTAACTGCTTTACGTTTGACTTTCATTCCAAAACTTTCCAAAGCTTTGCTCTCTTTATCTTCTCAAACGTAACTAAAAGAAAGTTGTATTTTAGCGTGTTAACTAGGAGAATTTTTGCTTGAAATCTTGTTTCGTAGTAGGCTGTTTCATGTAAAACCGATTTCGCAACAACCCTTTTCTGCATTTCTCTCTCGAAATGAATAGAGCATAAGATGAAGATAAATGAGTGGCAGAAATCATTGTCAAAGTTCAGACAGATTGCTATGCAAACTTCGTTAACACCTTATCCTGGCTAGAAGGAAGTAGTTAAATAACGGTTGCAAGTTAGGTACATAGCTAGCAGAGTATACAGGTGCTATAATTCAACAAGAAAGAAACATTTTTAACGCGTGATCAATCTAGCAAGTTGAAGTCTCGGCTGTAATTGATTTGCAAATCTCAAGTGATAGGCCCATCCTTGTCTCGAACAGGTAGATCGATTCGATTCGTTTGCTCTGCAATTACAAATTATTCCTATTACAACGAGGCCGATGGAAAACGATGCAGAAGCATCGTGCAATTAAATAAATTACGTTCTCTGTTCGTCCTTTCGGCCAGATCAATTAATCGGCATTCGTATAAATTATTTATATGTCGATGATTGAGCGAAGCCTCGGTGAATGTGTCCACCGATCTTGTCTTTTATATTTTCAGATTGCTTCAGTTTCAAACAGTTTTAATTATCACAGAGAGAAAACTGTTTGATAAATCGTTTCCCTTTCTTTTTCTTTTTGCAGGTTTCTTCAAGGATCTTCTCGCTAATAGTAAAAAGGTTTTCCACGAGATGTTTAAGAAGACTTATGGAATTCTCTATGAGCAAAATTCCTTTGTATTCACAGACCTGTTCAAGGAACTGGAGAACTATTATGCCAAGGGAACGGTGAGTTTCTTATTTCTTAGTCCTTTGCTAATCACCTTACACTAACAATTTCTAATTCTTACAATACGTACAAATTGACACATCCAATTTTTTGACTTTTGTATTAGGTTTACCGCAAAGTTTCTTTCGTTTTATAAGGAAATAATAGACGCACAATGTATTTTGTTTTGTATTAGTTTATTGAATTATGCACGAACGTAATAATAGAAATAAATAGATGGATCATATCTAATTCAATAAAATAATATAAAACAGAAATTTTTGTTCATCTATTATCACCTTATGAAACGAAAGAGATTTTTAACAACCTAATACAATGCATTTCTCTCGATGATTTCGACCTTGGGCAATTTTTCAATGCTTTGACTCCGATATAGAATTAATTTTTCAATGCTTTGACTCCGATATAGAATGTTAAGTTCACGTTTCGAAAACAATTTCTAATTCTTATAATACAAATTAATATAATAAAGAGTAGGCCGTGAATTCGATTTCCTGACTTTTTCTTTTTTATCCAGACTGTATCTCTTGTACAATCCATTTCGTTCAATGGTTTTGTTCTTGGTGTAGACCCCCTAGATCACTACTATCCGTTTCCGAACTTCTCCACTTGCTTCGAAGCTATTGCGGCAGACGACCATCCAATTTCGTTTGCGATGCGACAAATCAAATTCCAGGATAAAATCGATAGGGGGTCACGGTCTCGATTTTCAAAGACGGAAGAATTTGTTCGTCCTCGCGGTCCTGGACTTTCCTCCCCTTTTAACGAAACCTGTACCCTTCTCAGTTGTTGCGGCTAAGTCTCGTAGAGGGTGAAACTTTCGGAATCGGCCTGAAACCTCGACCCTCGGCCAGCGGACGTTTAACCGCGAGCAACGAGACTTCGTGACAGGGTGGTAGAAAACTTCTCGTGCGAAGGCGAGTTTAATCAATGCTTTTGACGTTCAGGACTCGCGAGCGTTTGCCGATAAAAGGGCAGAAAATATCCTGGCTTTTAGATTTCTTTTTCTCTCTCTTTCTTCTCATCTTTCTCCTTTTATTCATCTCATATTTCCCTAGATTCGTATCTTCCAACGAAGATCAAATGGGCTATTCCTGGACAGCTGCAATTACCCGACAGTTTTACTTTATCTGTCGGCAGTTGTCTCTTGTATTGAAATTAATGTCCAGGGGAAAGTAGAGGCGCCTATTTCATTTTGCTAAAGAAATATCTGGACCCTTCGCATAAACCTCTCGTATATACAAAGAAGCACAGTTTATCTTTTCTTGGGATGCTGTATTTTCTATAAAATCTTTGCGTTACACGCTGCTTCTCTCTTTTTATCATCTTATATGCTTTTCTAATCCTTTTTCCCTTTTTTTTTTTTATCTTTTTCGAAGAATTTGTATCGTTTCTTTAGTCTCTTTGCCTTCTTTCGTTCGACGATTTTTTCTTCTTCCGATAGATTTTTTACTTTGTGAATTTTCGATATCGAAGCTCCAGAACTTTTCTGTCGCTACTGACAAAGAAAATATCTTGACGATAGTCTCTGCACTATCGACGAAATCATGAATCATTATAGATCACGAACAAGATCTCCTCTTCAGCATTCTTCGCCGATTCTCAAAACACTCGCAAACTTACGTAAGTACGTTCTCGCGAAACCTGTCGCATCCAGATGATCTAATGGCCATTTCCGTTCGCCATACGTGGCACGCGTTCAAGATCGCACCGATCGGCTCGTCACGTCGTATCGATCACCCAAACGAGAGGGAAAGTTGGTGCGCGAATAAAACGTACACCGCGAAAAGAGACGGAATCGAGGGACTACACTGAGACGACGTATTTCGAGGGCGCGATTGTCATTCAAATCGGCTGGAATTATTCAGCGGCGCCACTTGGACCCGGTTTGGCTCTCGTGCACGCTCGAAAATGGCTCCGCATGAATATATTATTGTTGCAATCGCACGCGTCGCTGCCGGGTAACGAATTTATACGACGCTGATATATCGCGTCGCGGAGGATTCGAATTTATCGAGGACCTCTCGTTTCTACCTTTCTGTCTTTCCATATATATTTCCCCTTTTCGCCTTTTCTTTTTCCTTCCTTCTTTCTCCTTCCTTTATCTATGCTTTATTTTTTCGTCCATCTCCGCCGCTTCTCCCCATGCGGCTCGATAATACGTTCCGTCGAGCCGCAGGATTATTCCTTCGATCGAGACAGTGCTCGAATATGTCGGGGATGGATAGAAATTAAAAAGGAGCATCCCGTGAATGGCTGATCGACGAGCCGAATAGCCTCTCGTGGGGGTTGCTCTTTGTTTCATGGGCTCGTTCGATTAGCTGGCCTCTGAAATCAGGTATTTTTAGAAGGAAAAACGCTTGTTTATTCCCAGGCTAGATTATTAGTTTCCAGAGAGATCATTGTGTATTATTTGATAAAGATTATTATTTATTATTATTTGATTATTGCTTAGTCCGTGCCTTTTGGCTTTGCACGAGCTTTCGGTTTTACATCTCGTTTACCTATTTCGCTTTTTGTATATCTACCTCCCCTTTTATCCACTCTATTATATTGCACTCCCTTAATTATTCTGTCTCTAAAACTATGGCAATTTTTGGGCTTTTACCTCCTTGCTGTACTTCCTATTTGTCGTTCCTCCTCGTCTTGTATTGTCCTTCTCTTCTCTATTCTTGTCTAACTAACCTAACTAAAGTTCTGCTAGTCCTTCTCCAGTTTTGTTTAGTATTTTTTCTGTCCTTTGGACTTCCCGTTATTTCGCATTCTTCTATTACATGTCTCAGGCTTTCCAGTATTCCCTTGCTTTGGTCACGTTTCCACATTTTATTTATAATATATTTGTTTTTAATTGAAGGCTTTCGTTGGAACATGCAAAAATGTAGCGTTTTTAATGGGAAAGAACGATTTAAGAGGAAGTTACGGATTAATGTGTCGATTACAGTTTAGTTTTGTTAATAGTTAGAGATTGTAGACAAAACGTAGATCGATCATTGATTTCAGATATAATTTCTAGGTCGATCTTGACGATACCATGGACAATTTTTTCAATACTCTTTATCAGAAAATGTTCACGGTGCTGAACAGTCAGTACAACTTTGACAATAAATACTTGGAGTGTGTGGGAGAACATATGAAGGAAATCAGACCTTTCGGCGATGTTCCTCAGAAATTAGGAGTGCAAATCAAAAGGTCTTTCGTCGCGACAAGAGCCTTTAGTCAAGCTTTAACAGTGGCTGCGGATGTCTTGAAGAGCATGCAATCGGTAAGAGAAATATCCATTTTCTTCGTTCGTTTTATGCATTTGTAGGAAATGTAAAATCTCGAAAGAAGAAATAGCCATAACGCGATATAATCAGAATGCATATAATACAATACAAAAATTCTTACTTTAATTACAAAAATTCTTTCTTTAATTATGGAATTTACGTTTCTTTAATTATAAAAATATACTTACAATATCCTAAACCCTATCTTCGAAAATTGCTGAAATCTTTTCAAACGCGCTAAAAACCGGAGAAAATCGATGAACTGTGACAAACGTAAGAACAGCTGGAAAATCGTCTGGCTTTTCACAGTTGAAACCATCAGCCGATTGTGCAGCTGCACTCACAAGAATGACGGTGTGTCCGTCGTGCAGTGGGATCACCGGTAACGTGTTAGCTTGTGGTGACATGTGTGCCAACGTGATGAAGGGCTGCCTTGCTCAGCATGCGGCTCTGGACGCTGAATGGAATCACTTCGTCGGTGAGTAATTTTCACGTGTATTGTTCTCTTGGTAATTATAGGCTGGAGAATATAATACATCGACTTAAATACTTCCAATTTCCTAACTCCTGTTAGGAATCCTTGAAATCTTGATAATCGTTAATATTTATCTTCGAACGAAGGATTAAGTTTGAGCGAAGTGAATAAAAAGATCCTATTTATTTGTTTACTGGGGCAAGTTCACAAATTTTAGGAAATTTTGTATTTTCTATTCAGAGTGGCGTCTGCAAAAATTCCTTAAAAAATTCCTCGAAAAACGATCGTCGAACGAAGGATTAAGTTTGAGCGAAGTGAATAAAAAGATCCTATTTATTTGTTTACTGGGGAAGGTTAACAAATTTTAGGAAATTTTGTATTTTCTATTCAGAGTGGTTCCTGCAAAAATTCCTTAAAAAATTCATCGAAAAACGAGTACATCAAAGACTTCTGATCACATGATTCATCGCTATACTTTTTGCAGTAATTCTTATAATTGGCTCTCTTTCTGTAACTTCCATTTCTCCAATTTCAGAGGCCGTGGACAAGGTGGCTGACCGTCTGTTGGGTCCATTTAACATCGAAATGTTAGTACGACCAATCAACCTGAAAATTTCGGAGGCGATCATGAATTTCCAAGAGAACAGCAACGACGTTTCACAAAGGGTGTTCACTGGATGTGGGCGGCCTGTGTTGGGTAGACGCAGACGTCGAGACAATCGGGAGTTGGAACTCGAATCATTGAACTTTGATCAGGAAACACTAACAGACGATCGTGCTGCTATTTTGGATAAATTGGTGAAAGAGACACGGCAGAGGGTGAGAGATTCCAGACAATTCTGGGTTTACTTGCCCTATAAGGTTTGCAACGATGGCCTCGTGGTTCCTCCTAGCAATACAAAGGAATGTTGGAATGGCACACACGTAGATAAGTGAGTATCTTACAAACATACATTTTTGTCATTTTTCTTTGTTTCTTCTTATAGAAATTACCAGCCGTGTAGTCCTCTTCTTAATTTTATTTAAATTGTAATATTCAATTGTATTATTAAATTAAATTATATAATATTTAAATTTTGATATAATTACACAAGGTGTATCAGAAGTAGAGCAATAGATACTCTTGCGTTTATATCTTCTTGCCTCTGGAATTCAATTTTAGTTTCTTAAACAATCGTGAACTTTCCTTTTCAAACTGATCGATATTCCATATAATATCGATGTTCCAATTAAAATCTTGACTTTATTTTTGACTTGCTCGTATTTTAGATATATTTACCCAGTGTCGTCGAACGGAGAGGAACAAAAATTAAATCCAGAGGTACGAGTTACTGGAACAAGACCGACAATAGTCAGGGACCAAGTCTTCGCATTGACCACCATCACGAACAGACTAAAATCCGCGTACAATGGACAGGACGTCGATTGGATAGACACAGGTAAAGCATCTGTTTCGCTAATGTTTAATCTACCATATCATCGAACACAACTATCCTTATCAAATTGACATCATGTTAGAATATCTCAAAACAAAAAATTTCATTAAAATTGATCTGGTACTAAATTTCGTGGAATAATAAGTAATTAGAGAAATTTTCGAATGAATATACTGGCAAAAGCATACTGGAACGCGTAAACGGTAGATTTAATCGTAGAATCAATATCAGTAAACACGGTAATCTAGTTGATTTCGAATAATGAGTTGATTAAATTAGAATACCTCATTGAAACACAAACAATTTATCATAGAATTCCGTGCATCTATCTTGTTAATTAATAACGAATTCTTAAATAGACAGATAGATCGTTAAAGATATGTTACTTTTATTGTGTTTTATCTTATTGAAGATTATGTTCTATTTTAATTTCTATTCTAATATCTATAAATTCTATTATCTAATAGTTACGTTCTAAATCTCCTCGAAAACATAATAAAGGAAACAAATTATCAGGCTACTGTAATGTACCGCTTATCTTATCTCGAGACACTGTTCGCAGTAAACGGCGATTAAAAAAATAATTTTCTTGGAATTTTCTTTTTCATCGACGTGTTAATCAATTTCCAAATTTGTCAATTAAAGCGACTACAAGTTGACGAGTAATAAAATTACAAAAATTATTTAAAAAATATATGTAATATATAAAGAATGTGTGCACCTAGTGCACTGTCAAAAAGCAAAATATATTTTTTTTTTGTAACTTAGCTGAGATCTTTTGAAAGTGACACGAGCGAATCTAAAGGATCGATTTATCTTCATTCTTTAAAGAAGCGATCGTTTCTCTTTTCTATTTTATCGCATTTATTTTCAAATCTGATAACACGAATAGATCCTCGAAATTAAGAATCAGAGAGACCTAAAAATATCTGCTAAACGATATACACGAAACCTCAAAAACACCTGTATAACATGCTCACGAAGAATTCAAGTTCATTATTAAATTCTTCTATTAATTTTGTCACATCTTTCAAATTCATCGATTCGAATCGATCTTCCATCATCGTCCAGAAAAACCTAAAGATACCTGTTAATCCTTTGTGGACGGGATGGTTCAAAGTCAACCGCACCATGGGGCCGAGCTGCTGCCGCCATAATCATTTAAAATTGCCATCGCACTTTTCAGCTTAGACGCGCTTTTCGTTCATAGATGACAAATTCTAGACACATGTACATGCACAGATTCTCCACAGGATAAATAAAATAACATACATATGAGTCTTTTGATTTTATCAGTTTCTTTTGGCCTGATGAATTACACAGAACGCATATATGCGGCGGTAGTCCGCAAAGGGTTAAACAACGCAATCGAAATCTCAAGAAAACCTGCACGATACCTCCGAAGAGAATTCCAAATCTCCTACTAATCTTTATTATTTACTCCTTCAAAACTTCCAATTATACCAATTAACAGATCTTAAATGACGACCTAAAGGAACATGAAAATACCTACCGAATAACGCAATCGAAATTTCAAGAAAACCTGCGTAGCACGTGCTAGAAAAACTTCAAGCTCTACTAAACTCTTCGACTAACTCCTCCGCATCTTTTAAATCCACCAATCAATCGATCACGACCATCATCCAAGAAGACTTAAAGAACGTTTCCAAAAAGAAATCCTCTCCTCTCCATCGCCACCATACCACATTCAGAACGTACTAATCAGCTCACCGTCACCGGGTGACAATCTAATTTTCAGAAGACACCGAGTGGAACGGTTCTGGAAGTGGATCCGGGGACAGTCCGGATCAAGATCCGATCACGGACGACGAAGATGGTTTCAAGGAAGGCTCTGGCTACGAACCGAAGTCTCCACCGCCAGAAACACCGAAACAGTCTCCTCCTGTTGATCATCCGGAAGTTGTGCCTGCCAGGAAGGACACAGAGCAGAAGACAAATATCAGCAACAATAACGGCACGTCCAGCGTGGACAATGGCGCGAGCAGACAGAAAGTATCTTTGTCTCGTGCTTTGACAACGTATCTCGTGCCCATAGTGGTGATGTGGTTCGGTGGCTGCCTCACCGAGTGGCTGTGATCATGTGGTTTCCAAGGAGAACGATGCAGGACGATGTAAATAAATATTCCGTTTAACGTTACGCGTAACGCTCCACCTCGACTGGAACAGAGCTATAACACGCCGCCCAGTCGAGAAAAAGAGGAGAGAGGACGATGACGAATAAATCACTTTCCGACGACGCGTATTTCTTAATTCGTTAGGAAAAGCGTTCTTTTATTTTCTCGATGGCAGGCACACGGTTTTACTCTGCTTTAATGGGGTATTGAGCTCAGATAACCGCCAATGAGTTAAACAATTTAATTCTTGCTGACATGGAAATCGAAAGGAAGACTGGATTCGTTGATGAAAGATTATATCTGCAATTGACCTCCGGGCCTTTGCACGACTGACGAGCGTGCCTTCAGGACGAGTGGCATGGTCGACTCTAGGAGGATTAGAGTTATATATTTTTTTTCCACTTCCTACATTCTCTTGCGCCACTGTAGAATTCTTCGATTTAAATGGATCATGATACTTAGACTCCATGGTGGTTAATAAATTTTGAGTATGCTTCTCGGTTCGTTTGGTGTAGTATGATCGAAAGTACGATTGAATATAAATTTGTAATTCAAATATCGCGGATTTTTACCTGTTCATAAATATAAATTTAAATTAAATTGAAATTATCAATGAGATTATGTTGCAATTGACAAATTACTATTGATAATATTGTTACAATATATTATTAGTATGATATCGCAGGAAATTGTATAATCTAAAAGTAATTATTATCGATCTCAACATTGCTTTAATATATTATTAATATCGTTTTCTAATCATCTAAGGTGTCTGCCGAAATTCGCAGCATATTATTTAACGCGCCCATACCTGGATAATTAAGCCATTCTTCATCCGAACAGGCATTGACCCTAGCGCACTCAGTACACAAACGTTGCTACCTGCTCAAATTGATCATACAATTCTAAGCTGAACTACGTCAAATAAAGCCGGACGTTAATTCTTATTCTCTTCTTGGAATAGATTGTAAACTTTTGTAATATAGTGGCGTAAGAAGAATAGGAATTTCATCCAGGACCTAAATGGTCTTGACCTACAGGAAAGACACATAGAAGCGAGTATACGAGAAGCGCAAGGACTGACTATTAAGCGTCGTATTTCCTTTTCCAGCTGTCCTTCTCTGAAAACGTTTGAAAGATTTATGGCTCGAAGGATTAAAGATGTTCGATCCCTTCAGGTCCGAAAGGATCGCTCAGAATATTAGATTTCGGCGTCACACGCAAAACATGAATGTTTGCGTTTAACAAAATAAAATGAAGGAGAAAAAGAAGGACGATTAAACTATTTCGGTTTTCACGAGGAGATAATATCGATTATTTTTTAACTCGAGAACTGTCTCTTGTTGATCAGTGTTGTTTGAAGAGTTGTGAATAGAGAAGAAAGTTTGTGGTGAATGAAAAATTATGATGATAGGACGATGGCTGACGTATGATAAACGATTCGTATACTTTCATTATCTTTTACTGATTATCGTTAAATAACGCAAAATGCTCGACGAACTCGAGAGCCGATTTTTTAATTGTACAGATCGGTAAAAGGAGTTTATTTGACGATATTTTTTTATCTACGGTTTTAGACTTTCCTTCGACAATTTTTTTTTTTTTTTATTTATTTAAGATAGTATTTTATCATCCGTCATTCGAATGAAATCGTCCTAGCAATCGAAACTCGACGAAACGAGTCAAAGCGTAGAACGAGCGGTCGAGAATAGGCTCCTGTGATAAAATTAAACAAAAAAAGAGAAAAAATAAAAATGTAATAAAAAGGTAAAAAAAGTAAACGAGTGATGTTGGCCGCTATCACACGCTGGCATCGTCGAGCCTAAAACAAGAGGGCGAAAGGACATATTCTATACAAATCTAGTGAAAATATTCAAATAAATATTATGAATAATTATTTGTAATTATATTATTATATATATATATTATTATAATTATTATAATTATTGCAAAGTGAAATTAATATAAAAATTATACGTTGCGTTCGGGACAAGTGGTAAGTTTAGAAATGGAAATTACACGGTTCTTTCCTTCTTTCCTGCTCGTCTGAGAAATTACGTGGCTTAGCCAGACAAAGAAAGAAAGAGGAATCTTGTGCGCGTACAGTGACTCCTATTAATATTGGGACACTGTAGTATTCTATACACTACTACTCTGTATATTTGACCATAATTAAACTAACGTATATTTTGTTTTTTATGATAATAAAGCATATATTCTTCCTGACGATAACGCAAATTTTATTTATTTAAACTAAATAATTTGTGCCATAACAAATAATATATTAGGAAATGTATTATTTGTACGTCGCAAAAATATTCGAACATTTCATTCTCTACAATGATTTTACATAAAAAATACATATGTATATATCATATACATTTTTTAAATATCAATTTCCTGTTGGATAGCCGTTTTGTTTTATTACATGTTGTAATCGATTTGGCATATATGTCATCATTTTTTCTGAATAATTTTGCGTGATACTCGTTTTCGATTGGAATTAAATCCGATGATTACGGTGGTGGATGTAACGCGCGAGGGTAACTATATAATTGATATTCCTGAATTACCCTGGCTTCATGCTTCGAGTCATTACCATGATAAAATCTAAATGTATTTTCAATGTCCATTGCACAGTTACATTTTATTTTAAATTTCGTTTGAAAATGTCTAAATTTTTATTTCGTTAATCTCCATCATCGAGTATCTTTGGCCATCTCTTTTGACGAACTCACTCTATCCGATCCTCGTGATTGTAGCTTTTTCCTTTTTCACGGTTGAAAATGACTAATCGTCGCACGCCCAAAAACGTATCTTCGCTTTTCCGTTTCATATTTAAAATTTCTGACTCATGACAATGATCTTGCTCAACATACGCTTGTAAAGTATATCAAAGCTGTAGAAGCGTAATCGACAAATATGGATAAATATTAAGTGTGCGAAGATTTTTCCGACGTACGAATACTACATTTCTTAATATATTATTTGTTATGCCACAAATTATTTAAGAATACGCGCTTTATTATCAGAAAAAACAAAAGATACGTTAATTTAATTATGATCAAATGTACAAAATAATAATGGTTAGAATACTATAGTTTCCGAATATTAACGAGAGTCACTGTATATAGAATCGCGTAGAATTCTTGTTGGATAAAAGAAAGAACGTTTAACAAGTTGAACACCACAATCTCAACAGTGTGAATTTCGAATTTATCTTGACGTAAAGATAGTAAATTTTCAGCTGTAAGTTATAATAAAAATATTTTTTGCATTTAAAGCAGAGAAATAGGATCACGGTAATTATATGAAAATCCTATAGAAATAAGAAGGAAGAGAATCTCAAAGTAGGTTAATTTTCATTAAAAATCGAATAGATTTCAGTTATAACTGTTTACATTTCTGTTGAAAGAGAATCTTTTCGGCAGATATTCGTTCGATGATCCCCTTAAAAGTTGTATTGAAATTTTCTTAAGAATTGTTTCTAAAATTCGAACAAGTACAAGGCTAAATATTCGTTGTAGTGTTCAGTTTGTTAAAAAGAGAAGATTTAAGAATACGAAGACAGGGAACAGGGTTTTTTTACCGTGGAAGAATTATGGACCACTGAAACAACTTTCCTGAAACTATGGGAGTTCCTTACGTTCGATAAATAGGAGCAACCCTTGTGTTTTAACAGCTTTGTCGGATCGACGTGATTGCTAAATAGTATCTTATAGCATCGAGCATGATTCGTACTTAACTCCCCTGATACTCAAAATTTAATTACGACAGTTTATGAAATTATTAATTAAATCGTTTAGAATTTTAAACCTAAATTATCCATGTCCTCGGAATTAAATAAGTATCAAAAAAAAAAAAAAAAAGAAATACTTACAAATTGTAGGACTTTGAATTACTCTAAGAAGAAATAGAAATACATAATTCATAATTACTTACACGTTATGTTTACGTTAAAGTTACTGCAAAAGAACGAATATTAAAAGATTTTAAAATTATGTAGAAGTAAAGTTTGACTAAAAAGAAGATTATGTTTCTCGAGAGATTCATTTCGTATCAAGGGAGTTAAATCAACTAACGTACGAATAAAATACATATACGTTTTTTTTTTTTTTTCTACTATTATTCCTAGTACCGTATTTACGTTGTTCGCCATTGTAAAGAGTAACGAGCAGCCTAGATTTCCGTGACGATCGTACTCGTCGAACCTCGATGCAGGATCGTTTTAAGATTACGTGATATTTCTTTCCCTTTTCTGTTTTAGACTAGCCCACTGTAACCAGTTAATCATACTTAATAATCTACCAATTTACACTAAGAATTTATACATGCGACTGTAAAAATGAAAGTGCAGATGCGAATGCACTTGGCCGAGCCGTTTATGACATTCAACGTGAATTTCCAATTCGATCATGAATCTCTTAAACGATGTTCAATCCGTACGATATATTGGAAAACACAAAAAGAAGAGAAAGAAGAACTTTCCGAGTAGCAGATGTGATTTCACGTCTGTTGCATAAAAATATTACAATCATCCAACGGAGGATAGTTTGCGGCAGAAAATCAATCGCGGATTAAATTTAAACGTTGTATGTTCCATTCTTACTTATCATTGTTCTGTTATTAATGAGTGCAGTGGTTTCCTGAAAATCGCGTAAAAGAATTGCAAGAAAAAACGGATTGTGATTCGCTATGAAAATTCTGTGTGAAATTCCAATTGCGGGAACTTTGACGAATAAAAGGAATTTACGTGGACAGAGAAAATGGAAGAGCGAGTATCCCTCGTACAATTAATCGTAACGCAATAGTTAAAAGTTCGTAATAAAGGTTCGCGCAATTGAAACACTGAAAATTTCAAGGCGTGTACACAGAATCGCATGGGACTCGAGCTTAACATATACGTCTCTGCTTTTCCCTTATTTTGATGAAATAAAAGTAACTCCAAGTGCAACAATGTAAGCCAATGAATTTTGAGAACTTGTTGTATACGTATTTAGCGTGGTGAAAGAAAGAGACAGGAGTTAAATATTGAACGAACGAAAGAATGCCGGTATTGGACTCTTTGCAATTTTATTGTATAGTTCTTTCGTGAAGCTCTTCTATTGCGGATGAATGAAATGGAAATGATACGAATTGTGACAGAAGAATTCATTGCAAAACGAGAAGGATTTCAAAGTGCCCCAGTTCAATGAAACACAAGATATATATACATTAAGTGAAAATTAGTGAAATTCTCAATGATTGCGAGAACATTGTGCGTGCAATTGTAAATTTCCTCTTTCCGACAATTAGTATATAAAACTCGTATTTGGAACCCTTTGCACTCGATTCTTTACATTTTTAGTTTGCGGATTTGTAATTTGATTTTTTTAGAAATATACAACTACAATGTACAACTTTCTATTTTCTACATCTTTGCCTACCAAGAAATAGATCATTAATATTGGTCAGCAAAGATATTTTTATTTCTAACAGAGAGATACTGTGCAAAGGTACGATTCTTTACGCGTAAATTTGAATTTTGATTATTCCTATTTATGCGCAAAAAAGTAAGATTGAGGGAGACGATTACAGATACTTCGAGAACAAAGGGTTGAACCTAATCATTCATCTTTACGAACAAAACATACTTTCGATCATATTAACGTATTATGGACATGAATCCACAAGCACCAACAACAATCAATCAACAATTATAACAATTTTCAAAAAATCAGCGACCAAATTACCATCCTAAGGTCCACAGAAGTTAAAAAATTAGAAAGATTAAAGTGGTGAATTTCCTTATCGAAACAATCGAAACGAAAACCGCGATACTGCCTGCTACATATTGTGATAGGCGTCCACGAACGATCCAGATCGTCGAAACTGTCCACATCGTAGACATAAATCGATTTATCGTACTTATCTTTTTTTTTTCTCTTTTTTTTTTGTGAGTACAAAACTTGCAAAAATAACTTGATTATCGTCGTGATAATTAACAGCAGCGTTTGAAAAATGCGAAGAAAGCAGAGCCAGGAAAAAGAGTAACGCGTTAGAGTAACAGACTACTCGTAACTAAGAGAATAAAGGTGTTCCTCCACTTCCCTGGAACGAAGAACGGCGTTGCGTCGTCGTCGCGAGGAGCTTTCGTTGGCAGCCTGCACGTGGTTTTTTAAATCGTAGCTAACAGCCCTATGTGGTGAACGACATGCCTTCTTAACGTTTTATTGTATTTTAATTTCACCATATATATTCCTGTTTGATATCTATCCTTTTCTTTTTTTTTCTTTTTTTTCTTTTTTCTTTTTTTTCTTTTTTCTTCTTTCTTTTCTTCCTTTTTTTCTATATATATTTCACTGATTAACCTATGATGTAACCTATGCCACAGTAGGAAAATTCTCTGTAAAAAAATTTTTATTTTATATGTATAAGGATAAGGGTGGTATAAAAAGAAATACGAATATGCTGTTTNTACGATTTCTGATACAAATATCAATACACTAAGAATATGATCCAAGGCTAGTTTTAAGAATAGATCTCGAAGAAAATTCCAACGACAGTGAAGCAAATTTTAGTTTCTTATACCATTGTGATTTATATCTTTGTCCTTGTTTATCCCCTTGATTAACTAAGAAATTTTATGTATCATTGTATTTGCATGATTTATTCCAGTCCTAACTAAGTTTCCAAGTCCTATCTGATTAACCTATGATGTAACCTATGCCACAGTTGGAATATTCTCTGTAAAAGAATTTTTATTTTATATTGTATAAGGTTAAGGGTGGTATAAAAAGAAATACGAATATGCTATTTATGAAACACTTTATTAGTAGTAAAAGGGTTGAAATTGTGGAAATCCCCAAAGGGGCGAGTTTCAAAGACGAAGAAAAGAATGGATGTGCGATAACGCGAACGTGGCTGGTACAGGACTATTCGGGAAAATTGACACTCCTGAGTTATGTTTTCGTCACGTGATTGTTGTTTACTCTCTCATACAGGAACACATACAACTCATACACCATGTTCACACCATGCGTAATTACAAACAACTTTATTTAAGGACACCGATCGTATGGAACAAAAGTGGAATATTTAAAAATGCAGTAAATTACGTTCGTCCTTTCATTAACAATTTATTAATCATCTCATACTAGAAACATGAACAAAAATTCTAACAATATCACATTGCAAAGTTGCTTACAAATGGCTGTGTATTGCACGTCAAGAGAAATATCTAAGTAAAAAATATACATACTAAGTTATAGCTTACAAAAAACATTGCATTGCTTAATTGTGACACAATTGTGCACCTATATAAATTGGCTAGTCGGGAACTATGTTCCACTGACCGCTTTGTCTTCAATTCCCAAACAACCCGAGTATTTCGCAAATCGGTAAAAACTTGCAATGATATTATATTCTAACTGTTTTACTCGTTCGTTGTATCCTATAAAATGACCCCATACTTCCTCAAGATCTAATTAGAACTAACTATCTATATTAGGAATTGCAAATCACATTGATAATACGCTCGTGTGTAAATAACGACGCGTTTGCATCTTCGTTGCCTTTTCCACTGCGGTATAATGGGTGCTGGCGCGTACTTAACTTCCTCGGTTTCATCCGCACATTCTTCTTCGAAGTTAACGATCTTGCGTGGAATTGACAATTTCCTTTTAGATCTTTGTTTTGGACATTTCATAGAGTTATGCGAAATTTGCTCGTTTTTCATCGGAGACTTTTCCGAGCTAGCAGTTTCGGGTAATTCATTTTCTGGTTTTTGGACATGTTCCTTCGAAGAATCCGCGGACTCTGTCGCGCTAGAGGTTTCTTCGCTCTTGTCCGATGAAGTTGTCGATCTAGACGCCTTACTGTCGTCGCCTATTCCCCCGCTTTTTTGAAGTGCGAGCCTCGCAGCCGCAGTTGCGCGGCGCGTCATAATTCTGTCATTCGACAGATTACAAACAGGTATATTATTCCACAGATTACAAAGAGGTTTGCTATTCAAACGTTCCTTCTTCTTCTTAATTTTTTTGTCTTCAATTTTCGTACGAGATTTTCTCCAAGCTTCCGCTATACAGCTTCGTTTCCATACGTAGTAAAAGTCTGCGAAGTCCTCCTGCGAACACAAAGTTGCAGATGTTTTCGTTTATTTTTTGAAATTAATCCTTGGAGACGAAATAAAAAGGAGCATACAAAAATGGTATATTCTAAGCAACATCGCTTGATGGATACAGTACGAAAATACAAAAAATACATTACGGAAAGCTATCGTAATAGGAAAATAAACGTACCACACGTCTGTGCGGAAGCAGCTCTCTTCTAATGATTGAAAATCTTTTTCCGTATTTCATGATTCCTTCCGTAAAGTGTTGCTGTAACATGAAAACGCAAGATCAAAAAGATTAGAATGTTTAATTCTTCGTTAGAAGAAACTATAGTGGCGTAAAAGTTTTTTTATATTCCAAGAGCGAATTTATTCCAAAAGAATTTGCACTATTATGTATAAGCACAGCTATGGTAACAAATAAAAGAATGCAGCGCTAAAAATTGGAAATTTTTATTATATTTTCATAATCAAATCAATTTGATCGCCAAATTATCAATATTCAAATATTCGTTTCTTGATAGAAAACCAACTATACGATACTCACCACCTCATTTGGCTTCCATTTGTCAATAATTTTCTGCGGCATATCTTTCACAAATATCGTTCGCAGCGCTTCGTGCGGTTCATACTTGCACTCGTGAAGAACATCCGAGATGTATTGTTCTGCAACACCAGAACACGAGTTTTCTATTGCTTCTATGTTTGGAATGCCCTCATGATACTGCTTGTATGTTAAAACAGCTCGGGCTGTGAGAGAGTAGGCAGGAATCCATCCCTCCATATTCACTTTCGGATCCCATATCTGCTCCTCCCGAGAAGTTGTATATTCTTTGTCAGCGTATGACCGATCCTGACATTCGGGGATGACAGCATATTCCTGAAATTTTAACAATTACATTTTTAATTCGTCTCAAGTAACTCCAAAATATTTACTTTGTAATTTGTAAGGAAAAGTAACGAAGAGTTAATGTTAGTGGTCGATTGTTTCCAAGTTTGATCGTACGTGAATTTAAAAGTTAATTATTTGTTTACTTTTCCTCCTTACTAGAAACTCTTTTCGAAACTTCTCGAATAGCTAAACTTTTCAAATGAATTTCACTTTAATCAAAATCTTTAAGAGAAAACAGGGCACAAACCATCCTCCTAACTGCCTTCTTCTTCTTGGTGCGCGCTACCCTTTTCCTACGTGCAACAGATTTTCTCGCCATTTTTCTATCGAATCTATGCGTTACGATCTCAGGTTTGTCCGCAAAGGGCAATGTAATACCTGCGACAGGAAGTGCAAGACTAATTAGTAAAAATTCTTATTCCAGTTTGTATATACCTGTGTCTGTCACCCTTACGAAGTAGGATAGCTACGAGTCTCCCCATTCTTTCCTGATGGGGCAAAGGTCCTTTCTGAGGTGCGATACTGGACAATGCAACTTTCCTGCCAAACCCCTTCCATTGCTAGCGTTGTTTTATCGTTTGGCCAATCGAGGAAATGAAATATCAAGTCGCGCCGCTTCTTTACCAGATGAATCTTTGATTATGCTCGTTATTCGTGCTACGAAACTCATCAATCGGTTCAAGTAATTGAGCATACCAAAGAGAAATCAACTAGGATGAATTTGACGATGTATCAATATTAATATTAATATGGTAATATTGATATTATTTGAAAATATAATATAATTATAAAATGAAGAAGAATTGATGAATAAATGGAAATTATTTTAGCAATATTACTTATGATTTATTGAGAAATAGGCATAACATTGAGCGCTTCCGATAGACGAACGAACAGTCACGTACTCTTCTTAGCGAGAAGTTATCTCGATGATGGAAATCGCGATTATATATTTGGAAATGAAGGCACAAATCGAAACACTGTTTATGGTAGTGATAAATTATTCCAAATTGTAATTTGAAAGCATGTGCACGATTTGACGCGATGCGTTGGGTTGGCCACGAGCTTCGAAAGAAAACTGGACGGAACTGCGGAGAGCTCTGACGAGACACCGTGTCAATTCGTGAGATAAGATAAGGTCGGAGGAAATATTCACAACGACAGGGTATTTTCTGAAATTTTCTCATGCAACATGTTATCGTTCTATTATAATTATTATCTTTATTTTATTCGGGACTGGATTAAACAAGTTATATTCATGTTTGGAGCAACTATTCAGTGGTAATTTTGAAGACCTCGTAATTGCATTCGTGAATACTTAATACATTAATATTTGATAATTAAAAGGAACAAAAGAATTTCATATTCGTAATGACCCATACATATTTATTTCCTTAATCTTGTACAACAGAATATTTATATTTCATTTCATAGGCACTTGATTAATGGTATAATGTAATGCGCGATTGCAGTACGATTTCTGATACAAATATCAATACACTAAGAACATGATCAAAGGCTAGTTTTAAGAATAGATCTCGAAGAAAATTCCAACGACAGTGAAGCAAATTTTAGTTTCTTCTACCATTGTGATTTATATCTTTGTTCTTGTTTATCCTCTTGACTAATTAAGAAATTTTATGTATCATTGTATTTTCATGATATATTCTATATTCTAACTAAGTAATGACACATGGAAGCAACTATTTTTATGGACCAAAAAATATTATAGTTATTTCCATACCTGGGTAATGGCAAAAACATTTCATTGCCGTGTATCGTATTAGACAGCTTCTTTTCATAACAAACACCTGTCCGGTGGAAAAGAATTGGTCTACAGGTGGAGGAAGACATGCTCTTAGATTATAAAGCAGCAGTAACATTTTATATATACGTATGCGTATACGTGTTCGGGTTTATCGCGATAATTTAATAAATAAATATATAATATATAATATGCGAATAAAATATAATACGAAGATATAACTAATTACGTAATTAATCCAGATTCAATGTAAGATCATTTCATAGTATCTTTGATATCTAAAAAGTTCAATCTAAATTATCAAAGAATTAATGTTGAAGCATAATAATCAGAAGAGATTACGACTGGTGATACTGTTATATTTGTGATTTTTATTGAAATAAACTTATACTTTAACAGTAGAACTACCCCGAAGATTTCAGATTTTGTTTTTGCGCTTACCTAAGATACGTATGTATTATAACAAAATTGATCTTAACTTTTACTGAAATACAAACATTATCTTATATTATTTTAATTATGATTATATCTATACTACATATATACTATATATGTATATATAGTATATCAAAGAATATTACAGTTAGGTAATTCTAGTATTGATTGGATGATGAAGGTAAAATGTAGGAATATTTAAGAAAATAGAATTACTTAAAATTTAGAGATATAACCGTGTATTTATAGTCCTTTATACAAGATTTATATTCTCGTAGTACCTAAACAGGTTGATTAGTGAATTTAATTTCATTGGTTTAATAAACAGATAATAAAGTGCACAAAGCTGGCTTTCACTTTCTTTTACGCTACACTCACGTATGATAATAAAAATTATAAATTACACAAAAAAGTTTGTATCATTCGTAATTCTCGAACAAGTATTTTCTATTGTTCGAATGAAATTATGTTATGACAATTACATTGCACAGCCATTGATTAATAAATATAGTTCGTGTGAATTTCGAAGGTAGGATTCTGTCCGATATAACGTAGAAAAAGAATTAATTACCTATGTTTAAAATAGGCAAGAAGAGTGAACAACAAACTCATTGTTTACTGCAATTATATATATTATTTGTTGAAGTCGCATTAATATCGAATTAATATAATGTTTCATTGATGTCTTCTTAAAACTAGGAGAGAAACGAATAGACACTCCACGCAATCTATTTAAACAGATCGGCGAAATGGTAAAAGACAATGCCTGTAATTCGTAGACCGGGGAACGAATAAAACTAAAACGCTATTAAATGTATTACTAAAGAAATGCGAACCGCTGCTCCGTGAATCGACATGATGTATGATACAGATTAAATGGGAGTCGAACGTCGAAATTCCATCCAAAGTTTGCGATCGAAACGTACACTCGTTCATTTGTACAAAGTAGAATGTTACTTTTTTTTCATTGCATCAGCAAGAATACTATCGCTAGCAATATGTGAAAGAACTAGGTACATTGTAATAAGATTTTTGACCGTGATCGATAAAAGTTATACTACTGTAACATTATATTCGTAAAGTGCAATACATGTACATTAACTGAATAGATCTACGAATGTATAAGATCTCAGAGTAAAAAGCAAAGATCCTTAATACTTTTCAATCATTAATTAGTCTTTTAGTTATCAATAACGCACCTAACATAATATAATTGGGCAACATTGATCTATTGCTACTATTATTGCTACTCTCGTTACATGTATCGAGTTTTGTTACTGAAAATCAAGTAGTCGTGATAGTATTCTTGCTAATATACATGTCAATCTATCACTAGAGGAAAGTAAAATTTGTACATCGTTTGTACAATGGTATGACTCAATCCTGTCTGCGCCACGTGAATTTTGCCCTTTGACTAGACGCCTCCACAGCGACCGGCATCGGGTGAGAATATGGACACGCTGGTTTGGTGCAGAATGGATGATACTTGCACTGCTGGGCGGGATGAGAGAACACGCATCCTAGTTTTGTGCAGGACAAACCAAATTTACATTTGGGATGTCTGTAAGCACACTTGTCTCCAAACTTACACGCAGGAAATGCACTATAATGTAGGAAAAGATAAGAAGCAGTTAAAAAACACTTGACTAACGTGAATGATAATGAATGGAAAGAATTAAATAAAATAGTAACCTGCACATAATGAGGGGATGAAGATACGCGCACTTATTTCCTAATGTACAATTCGGCCAGTATCTACATTTTTCTTTCGACTTATCTATCACCGTTACCGTGTTTTCTGTTAGTGGTTTTTTATCTAGACCTGGATGCAAAAGACAACGTTATAAAATTTGTATTATAGAATTTATGTAAAAAGTAAATTAGTGAAATTGTATTATTTACGTTTAGTTAATAATGGATTTGTTAATAATGTGCTGGATTTTAAATCTGTGGGACTTGGTAAACGAGATCTATTATAAATAATTGGGCTTAATTTTCTCCTTTTTTTTGGTATCTCTTCGATTTTCTCTACGTTCTCCGTATTGCAATTTTCATTGTTCTCCTCCGTTCTTTCTTTTACACTAATATCACCTTCAGTTTCAATTTCCGTTACTTGAAAGACAGAACTTTCTGATTCATTCTGAGTATATATGTCGTTTTGAATTGTTGATAGTGCAAGTTCGTCATCCTCATTCACCTATAAGTTAATGTCAATTGATAAAATAAATAAGCAGAATCAAAGAAAATTTATGGTTCAGACAATTACTAAGTATGTACCTCCATTTCCAGTCGTTCATCGTCGTCAGATGTTACTTTTTCTTTCATTAAATTAGTGTTATATCCATTGAGTGTAACTAAAAATTTTTGGTTGTCGTCACTCCTTTGGAATAAAGACATTACGACACCCATATGTTCCTCGGTAACTGGTTGCGGTACATCTACAGACCGTATAATACTAAATATATTAGAGAAACAATTTTAAGTATTATATATATCTCCAAAAAAAAAAAAATGAAAAAGTAGAGTAAAAATACACTTACAAGGCTTTGATTTTGATTCTGAAACATCTGTATTTAATTCTACTTGTATTTTTTCCATAACCAATCTTTTATTGGAATTCAAATGTACTGATAAATTTTGACCCACGTCTCGCACAGCAGCTGGTTTCAGATGTTTTAATGTCTGCTTCTTCTCCTGTGAAAGTTTCTTAATGAAAAAATATTCATCGATTAAAATATGTATCAAATTGTTTTTAATCAGTAATATTAATATCTACTACATTTTATACATACCAATAAGGATGGCTCCGGATTCTTTTGTGTAACAACAGATTGATTTGCCTCGGCAACAGCTCTTAATAAAAGTGATTGCGTGGCACGTTTTTGAGTTGGTTGCAATGGTTTTAGAGGTCTTGGTGTTACAATTACTTTACTGGGTATCTTAGTTTCCTCAACTTCTTCCTCTGCATCGCTGCATTCTTTATTACTCTTTGCTAACGATTTCAGTCGTTTTCTATCAGTCTTAACTGGTACAGGTTTATTTACAGCTATTATGTGGGATTTAATAGGTCCACTTGCACCCACGGATTGTGGGTCATCATCTAATTCCTCTTCTGCACCTAGATTGAGGTAGTCCTCATCCTCACTACTTTGAGAACGTCTGATTGACGAATTAAAGCCAGACTTAAGACTAACTGGCTTAAAATTATTCTTCAATGGTCCCAATCTATTCTTTACATTTTTATTGTTGGACAAAGTATCGCGATCTTGTTCCAAAGGTTTGCTTTTAAATTCTATAGATTCTTTATTCCCTAATTGTTTAGGTGATTTATTAACAGCCGCGATCCCTAAGCGATCTTTAATTGTACCCGTTGTTTTTTCTGCCGATTTCGACTTTAGATTAGAATTTACTTTCTCCCTTAACTCTAAATTTTTGGGTGCTTTTTCGACCTTGGAATTACCCAGTCGAGTTTTTATACTACTAACTTTATCAGACTCATGTTTCAATTCGATCTCACGGTTCCTCTTCGTACGATCCTCCGTATCAAAAGATCTTCCCCTTGAAAAATTATTATTGCGATTATCCAACCGACGCTTTTCAGTCTGCCTATACCGACTTTCGATATCCGTTTTCTCTCTGTGAACTTCAAACTTTTTCCTAGGTGATACCATACCTAAACGATTTTTTACAGATACCACAGATGTAACTTTTGGTTTATTAACGCAAGACTTCAATTTCTTTGTGTTATCATCTGTTCTACTCTCTCCATCCTCCTCGATTTTTGACCTTTTTACTTCACTTTGCTTTTTCTCTGAACTATCCTTATAACTATTTGTTATGTCTAGTGGTCTTTTTAAATTTCTAGATGGTGTATCGTCCATTTTTGTCTCAACATGGGAGTCTCTAGATTTATTATTGGAAGATTCAAAAGTTGGAACTTCTTTATTTGTATTCATACTTTGACTATCATTTGTCTGTATTCTTTTTGGTACTAATTGCTGGGGAACGATGTGATTTGCTGTTCCATCTGATTTAATTTCATTATTGGCAACTTTTACAAGTTTATCTACACTTTTATTTTGTGTTGTCTCCAATTTTTGACTAGATAAGAATGTTTTTGTATTTTGCTTATGGAATGATTTATCATCTTTCACACTTTTATTGGAAGACTTATCAATAGTCTGATTAGCAGCTTGATCTTCCAGAAAGGAAGTTGTTGATGTCTTCTTCTTTTTCCTTTCTTCTTCTTGTTTTACAACAACTGTAGGCACAAACTCCCTCAATGATTTTTTCTTAGCTACAGTAACCTTCTGCAATTTTTTCAATACTTGGTCATGCAACCAATCGACAAATGGAGTTGTGCAATTTTCCAGAAATAAATATAGATCCTCGTGCATCTGTTGACGAGACTTTTTATTTACAACCATTACTAAAATATAATCCGGTAGTTCCTCATCGTATCTTATCCCTAATTCCAATAATTTAGCACGAATAGCACTCTGAAAAGAAAGAATAATAAGTCATTTTTATTATGAAGTTTCTGATATAGAGATTGATGTATTTTCCCTTATAATTTATATAATTCCTTATTATTTTTGACCAAAAATTTCAACAATTTCATCGTTTCCAAATATTTTACTTTCAATGCTTTCCCACTTTTTCATGATTTCTAGATATATATATATATATATATATATGAAATTTCTATGCAAATTAATCACTAAATTAATCGAGCGTCGTATCGAAAGTGTAACTCCCATATAAAACTGAGATAATTGTAATGTGTAAATTGTCAAAACCTAACAACAAAGCTATCATACAACAAGAAAGATATTAAACAGAGACTTGTCGATAATCCTTCAAATTTCTGCATCGGAAATTATTGAACACAACAAGGCGAATAGAACAATGTAAGTATAATCAGGTAAAAGCGTAAATCTTTCACTTACCCGTAATTGATTCGTAACTTCTATCCCGCGTATATCCATGATGCTGATCACATTTAATAAATTGAACGCGCGGGGAAAGAAAACTGTTGTCGAGTCACAAAATCGACGATATTATCACGAATATTGAAGAATAAAAACATTCTCCGTCACGAAGGATCAGAATCAGAATGCTTCCTCCTAGTAAGTAAGCAACCTAGGCAGGAAACTCTGTACGTATTCCAGGTATATAGATCTATATTGTATAAATAATAATTATTTCTCCTTAATACTTTTATAAACGTGGCGTTTATAAGCCTCTTATTACCAAACTAAAAATAATATTCATACCGAAATTATATCGTTTATAATTTGAAATTATACAAGTGCAATGTGGATACAATAAATGCCCAATTCCCTTTTCACCAACTTTACATTTACAGTTTCCCTTCTATTAGAATGCGCATACCGTGGACGGAAATGGTTCTGCCGTCGGTCGACGAGCAAATAGGTCGGTCTATACTTTATTATCTTCATGACAAAGGCGGTAATATATAAATTGAACATATATTTAAATGAAAAGGAAGGTGATCATAAATTTGACTAACTTCAAAAATATACCTTTTCTGAATTGTTTTCTTGTCAAGTCCAAACAAGGAAAAATATATAGGTATTTTAATGTAATTCTTGAAATAAATAGCCCTTAAGGGTTTTACGTAACAGAAAACAGAAGCATTTCTATAACTGTCATTAACCATTAAAGATTAATCAAAGCATTCAACGATTAATCGAGCAACTTTAAAAAAGAAAATCGAGATGTCCCGTATGAAAAGTATCCTCATATTTTCTCATTTGCTGTATGATCTCTTTGTCTTTTCTATGAGGATTACTTTTGCCATGACTGTAGCCGCTTTTAAAATGATTATACCCTCTCGATCAAAGAATTTACTAGGCGAAACGGTGTTGGTAAATAAATTTGATATTCATAGTTTCCACATTCTATTTCCCATCTCCTAAATATGTACATTCACTAGATAACCGGTGCTGGTCATGGAATTGGTCGCGAATTGGCTATACAATTAGCTTCTTTGGGTTGCATAATCGTTTGTTGGGACGTAGATATCGAAGCAAATCGGTCGACGATGAGTCTGGTATCAAAAAATGGTGGAGAAGTAAGGAAAAAGAAATGAAAAGCAGATTGAAATAAAAGATTGCGTTAAAAGTTTTAAGTATAAGTATTCTACAAATATTACTATACGAATATACTATACGACAATCATAAAATGATTGTACAGAAGCAATGCAGGTGGTATAATATCAAGTCGTAAGCTCCATCAAGTACAAATTTGTTTCTATAATATAACTTATTTCTAATAATCGCAACTTTGTTATTGTACCAGCAAGCCCTATACTTTATCATATCTAAAAGTTTGAAATTGAAAGAAAACATCATTATAAATAGATCTATCTATTAATAAACTTATCATATAGGATAGAAATCATTGGAAACCCTAATTTCTAATATTTTTGAATAAATAAAAATCCTATAATATTTTTATTTGATCTTCGATAGACATTTCCATTGAAAAACATATATACATATATGTATATTTAGGCTTACGGTTTCGTAGTCGATGTATCGAAAAGATTAGAAGTCCGAGAGGCAGCGAGGTTAATGAGAAAAGTCGGCGTGCCAGAAGTGTCTATCCTGATTAATAACGCTGCTGTATTATATCATTGCCCTTTTTTGAATCAAGACACGGATATCATAGAAAAGACGTTCAACGTTAATGTTTTATCAAACTTTTGGGTTCGTTCATCAAATGTTCACTAATAATTTATAAAATGAAAGAATTACTTAAAATTACAAGCAACATTAAAAATTGTAAATACCAAGAAAACTCCCACTTGAACCTCGAATTTTTTCATCAGACTATAGAAACTTTTTTGCCCACCATGATGCAAAATGGAAAAGGACATGTAGTTTGCGTGTGTAGCATGTGTGGTATATACGGTGTGTCCCAAAAAGTAGCGTACTGTTCTTCCAAATTTGCTGTGAGAGGTAAAAGAATTTTTAATTGAAATATAATAATTTTTTCAATAGTCCGCCCATCGTTAAAAATGTGTTCAACATAACATTAATACTGTAAATGCATCATAAATGGTATTGACGTATTTTCTTTCTTCCTTCAAATGAAAATGACGCGTTTCATGAAAAAGTATGAAATTACTAATAGTTAAACTTTAATAGGTTTGATGGAAGCTCTTTATGAGGAGCTGCGATTGGACCGCAAGTATACTAACATACGATTTACAACCATTTATCCATTTTATGTGGATACTGGGCTAGCCAGAGATCCAAAATATAGGTAACGTGTGAATAAAAAGTGTCTTGATTCAATCTTTCATTCTAAGTGTATGATTTTTGTAGGTTTCCTTATATATTCGGTGTAGTATCACCTGGATATGCGGCGGGAGAAATAATCAAAGCAGTTAGAAGAAATTATACCGAATACTCCATTCCTAGATGTCTTCTTACCCTAAATTCCATTAACAGGTACTTTATATAGGATGATCCAATTTTTTCCAGCCAAACGTTGTCAGTATATTCTATAGGTCAATATAAGGAAAACACGTCGTATAAATATATATCATTGAAAGTATTGTTTTGAAAAGAAGTTCTAAGAACTATATGTGAAATGAACGATGACGAACGTGCGTTATTATAATACGAAGTATAAGTAGGTGTGGAGTATTTACATAAGATACCGTAATATTCCTACAATTCTAGCTGCATTCAATAAAAATGTTTATAACTTTCGTTACCGTTCATTTAATATACCGTTTTCTTGCTATAACTTTTTTTCTTCCACTAATATATATTTATTTAACATATTTTTTTATCTTTTCCTGTAAAATATACTGATAACGTTTGGCGGGAAGAAAATTGGGACACAATCGATCTTCATAAATCTTATTACTCTAATTTAGACTCAAATTCAATCAAGTTCTACTTCTACGAATTCTACAAATTAATTCAAACATATTCATTTTCTAATTTATACTCTCATAAACATAAAATTTTTCTTGAACTTTTATGGCCCACAGACTGGTTCCTGATAGTGCGATGAGGTTGATCCTTGATTTTTTGGCGAATGTGGATCGCAAACGCCGAGAAAAACTTGCAGTCCGTGAAACTGTCGCTTCGTAAAACATAGTAATATTCAATTATGTTACACAATATTACATTTCATAAATTTATTTTTGTAGAATGCGTCACAAGACAATAACGTCACGTAACGTGTAATTAAAAAGTTATACTGTATTATATTCGAGCTCGATAACAAAAAAATTATTAGGTATCTTACAGAATAATTACAATAATTATTCTAACCTTGTTTATCTCATAGTAAAATATTTTTTAATAAAGAATTAAAGATAATAGATAAATTAATTCTATGCAATTAAACTTGGATGTAGATTGCATATTTATTGATGCTAGAAATAATTTGCAATTTAAATCAGTTACGTTACTCAGAAGAAAAGTTTCCCTATAAGATATTTAAAATGTAGGAAACAAGTAAAACAAGAAAATTTCCAATTTTTCGTACATACAAAGTAGATATAATTCTACTTTTGTTCTTCTTCTTCTACAAGATTTTTTCAAAATATTTTTGACCTTAAACTTTGAATCGGTTGATAGACCATTTTGCGTACTTTGTATGTTGTATCCTTTCACTTCTATAAAAAACTTATGACACTACATAAAGATACCATAATGATCATGCGTAAGTACGTATCATTTTGGTTGACAATGTATCGCGACAATGAAAATCGTTGTCGAACTGTCGCCGCATCACTGGCGAAAGAAATAGAACATTGATCAGCTTAAATGACAATTGATATGATTATGATATCAAGCCGAGATATGACAATGAAAACACAATTATCTTCCTCGACGTATCTGACCCTACTATAATGTGAAGTCGCAGACTTCGTTAACCCATTTGCATCCAAATTCGATTTTTTTCTATCACCAAGCGCGGAATAATCCGCATGTGGCTACTGTCTTCTATCACCAAGCGTAAATTATTATGCAATGAGGCAACTGTCTTCTATCACCAATTATTACGCGCGCTACGACTGCTTTTTATTTCAGTCGCTAAGTATTCTTCAGATGTGAGGGATCACGTTTGACCCGTTTGTCAGTATCTCACCTACATCAGTTTATTATTTCCTAAATAAGTCTTACTTTTGTTGTGAAAATCTTTTTAACTGTTACTAATAAGTAAGTACTGTCAATTTTAATTAAATTTAACAAACTCAAATTTAAAAAATATTCTAATTTTATAATGTAAACTAAAGCGATGCGTTGCATGTTTATCTAAACGTACTAGAAGAGAAACGGTCTTTAAATGCCATATGTGCGATGTACCATTATGTATTGACCATTTTAAAGAATTCCACGAGAAATAATATGATTTAATTTCTATTTTAATCTATATAATTTTTCTTTTTAAATAAATAATTTTTACTTTTTTCCTCTGTTATAAAGAATGTAAGATGCGATGTTTGCGAAGTAACATTGTCTGCCAATCGTTTTGAACAGTATATTTTCGATAAACTCCATGAAGAATTCGGATGTCATTTACTGCACTTACGACCGACGGTGACACTCGGTGATAGGGGCCAGTCGTCAGTTGAACGCCGCTGATGTCTTCAACTGTCTTCTTAAGTAGAGTCATGTTACAAATAGGTTAAGAATCGGAAGATTTTTTTTTTATTTACCTATTGAAAGGAAAAATTACTTCATTTTCGCTGTATTAAATCAATTAACAATTTGCTTTATAAAATCCAAGTATTGTATTTGTATCATACATTTCGTGAAATTTAAGAGAACGATTTCAATAGGAATCGATGGGTTTTCCTCTTGGTCTACCTGAACAAACGTTATCGCAAGTTAAAAAGATATTTTCTAAATAAAAGGTGAAGGTGCATCTACCATCGAGTCCCTTTTCAAGAGACTGGATCAACTATCTTAATTGATCGTACGTACACTTGTTTTGACGAGATCTTAGATTTCATTGTGGGAACATAAATTCGCTGACTATGATGTGGTTTTCTCAGCATGTCTCGCGAAACTTTATGATCAGCATAGTCATCTGAACAGAAATTGAAAATATATATATATAGGAAAAAATATATAAATATATATATATATATATATATATATATTTATATTATATATATTATATATTATATTATATATATATATATATTTATATTATATATATATATATTTATATTATATATATTATATATTATATTAATATATATATATATATATTATATTATATATATATATATATATATATATATATAAAATTGCCGTTTATTTTCATAAAACGGCAATTTTAGAGGGTAGATGTCTTGAAAAACTGCATTGTCTATTTAAATCGTTACCGAAAGGAATGACAGCAGTTGTAAAAAATAAAGAAAACTATACGAACATGGCAATATCTTTTGTAAATGTAACTTCTCATTTTTCTGCAGAGTGTCCTATCATTTTGTTCGACCGAATCGTCGTTATATTTCTAATCTTGCAAAAAAAATATTTATTTTCACTTTATGAGTATATAGCGGTACATTAAAAACTAGTTGTTAATGAAATATGTTTCTGTATCTTCGTTTCAATGTTATTCAACGAAATTCTTCGAATTTGTGGCACGCGGTATTTTCCTGTACGGCAGTGCAGTACTGCTTAGCCAAGTTAAACCAGTTGCAGATCTGGCAGGTGGAGCCGCATTTTCTGCTAGTGCTTCCATAAAATTCTTCGAAGATCATTCAGTCTTTATAAAATAACGCTTCAGTAACTTCTGGTAAGTCTTCTATTCCAACTTTCGACTTTGTTCGGCATAATCGCATAATCGCTTTAAAAAATCCTGCTATAAAGTTTGTGAGTTTCAAACAGAGTGTTCCACTCTTATGGCGTCTGTCGTTACTGAATGAATCTCTTTACAGTGACTTTAGTGCGATTAATAAATGTAATTAAACAGAAATGAAAGAGATCGTGTGATATACATATTTTTTAATCTAACAACGAAATATAAAAAGTGATTCAGAAGCATCTTTTACTTGATTTATTTCTCGGTATATATCCGGCTAAACAAGTTTACCTTGAAACAAACTGAAATATCGAAAGGCAAGTTCATGGTAAAAGTTCCCAGACAAGGACGTAACGTTAAAAAGACAATGATACCAAGGTCATAGAGTTTCGCACAATTATTCTTTCTTTTTGGAACTCTACCAAGTTTAGATTTGAAGATACAGAAATGGAATTCCTGTTATATTTACTTTTAGAGTTACTCATAGGACAACAATAGCGTGTATGTAAGGCTTTAAAATGTAAAATTTCGTTAAATCTAAAAATGTTTATATGTAGAATTGTGGAATTCGAAAGGCTCAGAAATAAAATTTTATTACATGTTTTCATTTATACATGTATACGGTATACAGTAACTCGCATAGACATAGACACCAATGTGTTCGAGAAATTATTGCTCTATACGTACATTTATCTATAATAATATTATTGCATTAATTGTTTCTAAATATGTTAAAACATTTATTGTGATTGGTAGAAATATAAATTTTGTTTGTTCAATACACATAGCTTTTTGTATAATACGTATGTATTAACACATCATTGTCAGAAAGTGATAAAAATATGGTTTTTGTTGATTGCTTGTAAAATGCAGGAGACACATAAATAAGGTGTTCAAGCACTGTAGTTATACTAAATCTGTAATCATACTCAACATATAATTTTATTCATTGAAAAACGTACGGTTGAAAAAATTGAAGGTAATAGGAAATAGGTGTTATGAAGATGCCAAAGCAGTAAACACAATAAACGATTTACATTTGCTTATATTGTAACCTACGCAGTTCTTCGGAGAGACACGTGTATCGAAACATATCAAACAATAAAAGATTATTAGTATCGAAATGGAATATATGTATTTTGTTTAAAATAAAAAATTCGATCGTTCGATCATTTATTTGTATAATTGAATTTAAATAAAATCTTCCTCGAATAGAACAAGTATCCCATAAATTAATTGTAAAATAATTACTATGTAAGGAGTCTCGATTTCAAATTTCATAAAAATATGTTCGATGTTTTAAAAGTTACAAACATTGTTGTAATACTATCCGATATAGATGAAAACTTCAAAATAAACCGCGCAGCAGTTTCCTCGCGGATTTAAACGAGGAAGATAATCTGAGTCACCGTATCTCAGATTCTTTTGGTTTCTTTTTCAGGAATACTTTTTACATGCTACCAGAATATTGACTTTCGAAGTTCAAACGTAAAATGTCAAATTAAAGATTCAATTTCCAATTTAATGGGTTTCAAAGTTTAAACATTTAAATCTGAAGTTCCACGTTCGCAATGTGCTTTCTCATTAAAATGCATTCTTACATAATGTATATAATAATCATATCTTTTACACAAATATCTCCGATTTCTTTCACATCCTAACGTGTTCTATTTTTTTTCAAAACGCCGAATTACATCTTTTCTGGTCTCTCATTTTAGTTCATCGAACACAATCAACATTGAACGAGGATCTGGTTTCGGTTCACCTTAACTATCACTTTCTTCTTTCTCGATCGCTCACTTTTAACGCAAAAAGAAAAAAGGAAATAACAATAATTCGTAACGGACTAGCTGTTTCATGAATAAAGAGAGAAAATCAGTCGCGGGACACCCGGAAGAAATTTAACTAGACATGTAATCATTCCGGTACTAGGCTATGGTTAGTTAAATTCTGTATCTATATGCGATCATTCAAACGCAGTACACTCTTTCACGTAATAGCTGTTACATAATATGTGCAGACTTTTCCTGTTTTTGATTTATAATTCTATATGTATATCATGATAGGTGTCTACTACGTAGTTTAACAGTGATCAATGCAGGTTCTTACTATTACAATCGAAAGAAAGAAAGGAGAGAACTGTTTTTCTATGCAATACCTTGCACGCTTTATGCGCTTTTATATTTCATAAAAGGCCATTGTTTTCCCTTGTTTAATAAACATGACGATATACGTATATAAATTGTTGGAGAAAATAAAATAAAGGGAGTTGGAATTTATTTTAATATCTAATTTCTAATAAATATTGATTGACATATAATAAAAATTGATTTACTAATATATAGTATCTAAGTTATATTAGTATATAAATATATTAATAAAACTATTTATTTAAAAGTAGTAGTACAATTTATCATGATATTATTAACAATACTACATCATAAAATTATATTGCAAGCAAGTACATGTGTGCAAATGTAAAAATATATGTAAATGATATTTATTTTAATGAAATTCGTAATTTTCTCGATGACGAAGGATTGAAGTATTGAGAAGCGAGAATGAACATGCATATGGATTTATTACGTAAAACATGATAATACTTGTACTTATTTTTCCTACCTCGATTAACAAGCCAAGATTAGTTCCAGAATTAGATGGTAGAATTATAAAGAAGACAATAAAAGGGAGATTATTGCGACTGGATTCGAGATTTTCTTTTCCTTTTCAAAGAATTATGCCCGCTAGACAAAAAAATACCGGCATTGTAATATCAAACGAAACTACACTGTTACGATTTAACACTCCGGCTTGCATGTTCGATTATGCGGATCAAATGATTTGAAAAAGAAAAGTATAAAAGCCCACACGATAGTGTTCAAGCGATCTACAAGCTCAACAAGGGGGGATAAGAGGTTCATAAGGAGCTCGAGTTGGCAAGCTGGCCAGTGATATTAAGCTACACATTAAACTTCAACCATAAAATCGGCCATACGGCGATGGGATTTCGTAGTCATTTCACCAGTTACTAATTGTCCCATTATGCAATGTTGATACACTTTCGCTATATTACTGTGGATACCAATATTTCCGGATATAATAGTATACTAGAGTACACGAGGTTCCCTTACGATAGCGCGTCATTTGTAAAGTGTTTTGCAATTGACGCGGAGCTCTCTGGCGTTCGCTCTTTCATCACGAAATTTTCTTATATTCTTCGATACTGAATCCTCTGACTTTGACATTCTTTTTTTATCGTATCGTATCTTTCATAATTTATTTCGCTAATTAAATTATCACGCGTAAATTTTAAATACTTCTTTGTATCACTAATTAATTATAGAAGGAGAACGGTTAATCGTTAGAATAAAAAGAGCGTCTTTTATGAAATAATTTAGTACACAGATTGCATTAATCGGAAAGTATTGGCATTTCCTTCATTTTGTTGCTGATTTCTACTAATTTTAATTTCTTTTTCCTTTCAGTGCAATGAATCCCATAAAAGACGAGATGGCAAACGTGGGCTCAAGAATATCATACTCTTCGTTCACTATTTGGCTCTTTCTCAGCATTGAATTCGTAATTAGTACGTTGCTATCTATTTTCCTGAGAATCCTTAAGATATTCAAATCTCTGCTGCCGGAACCACCGAGGGATTTGAGTGGAGACGTAGTTTTGGTAAGAATACAAAGCATTTCTCGTGATCCTTCAGTATATACGGTTGAAATGAGACATTTCGAAAGTCAAACTTTTCAATGAAAGATTCCAAGCCTCACATTTTGAAGCTTAACGCGAAATTCGAAAGTTGAGATTTATAGAACGACCGTGCTGTGATCGGATACAACCTTTTTAAGAGTTTTATTTATAATTTTTTTATCTTCTTTAGGTGGCCGGCGCTGCTTCCTCTTTAGGCAGATCTCTCGCGGCTGAATTCCTGAAAAACGGATGTTCCGTTATTTGCGTGGACAACGATCACAAGTTAATCGAGGAAACAGCATCGAGATTGAAACAACAGCATCTCACCATCGACGAAGCCAAGCCGAGGCACAGAGAGGACGATTCTTTACGAAGCAGCTCGACTATATCTGCTTACGAGTGTGATTTCTCAAATAGAGATGCCATTAGGAGAACAGCTCAAAAAGTGAAAGATGATATCGGAAAAATCAACACTTTAGTGACCTGCATTGGCAATTCGAACGAGGACCTCTTCGACATGACCAGCAAGACTTTAATGACTCATTTTTGGGTATATAAACTTGTCTTTCTGGCTGTTCCTCTTTGTTTCTCTTTCTTGGAATCTTTTAAAGACTGCGATCAATGGACACATTAATTTTCACTCACAATTTTAATCTTTACCTCACAATTAATTTTTTTCAGACAATTAAGAATCGTTAAAAGGAAGGATTGAAATCAATTTATAATTTTATCTATTATTGCTGGGTAGAGATATTTATTAATTATTGTTTAATTTGTTAGTGATTATTATAAGAAACGTTAATGACCTTGTGGATGATGAGTACAATTTTATTTATAGGATAGAAAGACAGAATTATGTAAGATATCGAAGAAGAGAGTTTGATCTCGTTAAAAAATAACATGTCCGTTCAAATTGTTAGTAAAAACGTTTATATTCGATTCTAATGTGAATGTAAGGAATATGTTAAGATATTTCTTCCATTGCATTTATAGACAGTCCTGGCGTTTCTTCCAATGATATTGGATCAAAAACGAGCCTATATAATTGGAGTGACCCCAATCGCATCGAATAACGACGCTTATCATGGTTCCAAGGCAGCTGTAATGAGTAAGCATCTTTGAATAGTATTGACATTACTAATTTACTAATAATTAATAATTTAATAATTAATCTAATTGTTGATACAGGTTTCATGGAATGCATGTGTCAAGAATTGAGCCACCATAGTAACGATTTAACATTTTTAGCATTCTCTCCAATTAGAGAATGCAGGTAATGGTACTTCAAATATTTAGATAAAAATAGTAATCGGAATATTCAGTGTCTTTCATAGAAAGAATGCTTCTTCAAATTACTTGGGCAAATATTTCTTCAGTTGAAAAAATGTAGATCGTCTACAAGACTTTTCTACGTACAGTGATTCTTATTAATATTCTAACAGTGTTTATAGTATGCGAATATTAATAAGAGTCACTGGGTTTCTTAATTTAATTACGTCAAATTAATTGAAATTCTGTAACTGTCACAGTACATTGAAAGAGAGTGAAGAACAAGTGGCCAAGAACATTGTGGAAGCAGTACAGACCAATCAATATAATATGAGCGTCAGCTGGATATCCAAATTTCTGTATCACATAAGGTATAAAAAGATAAATACAGAGTAAAATCTAATTTTTATCATTCTAGAAAAAAGATGAACAATTTTTAAATAATTTCAATCTATTAATTTTCTCAAATCTCTTTTCTGCGATCGATTTGATAAATAAATATTGCCATCAAATTTGAAGATCTCCTACATAAAACAAACTCGGCTCCTTATTTGCCTATTTTATTTTCCAGTTGTATCATCTACAACGGAATAACGTTGATCACAGAGTGGACCCACTTTCAAGGATGCGATTATCCTGCGTAAATATGAGCTCTCTCTCGCTTTACGCTCAACTGAATTATTAAAAAAAGGATGTCTAGAAATCGCAATACTACGATCTACGATGTTCCAAAGGACAGCCTCAGAAGTTCTCTTAATAATTAAAAGAAAAGCAATGTGCATCCGTACAAAGTGAAATTTTATTTTAATCGCTCACGTATCGTTCGACAATTCAAAAGTCTACACAATTGAAGGGTGAGAACATCCAAATAGTGACGCAAAGTTTAAAAAATAATCAACAATAATTACAAAGTTTCCATATACGAGAGATATAGTACAAATTATATATGCGTTAGAAAAGAAAAAATAACATGTATGTTATTATTAAGTATTCGGTTGTTTTTGCTTGAAAAACGTTTGTCAATCAGGAACTAGCACGTCGTAATGACCACTGTCCGAATTACCAGTGAATAAAAGTCTAGCTGTAGCGTATTGCGAGCTCACATGATTGTGAAATACTCGTTTAAGTTCGGGTCTGTCTTTGATCTCGCGATAGATAGACAGATTCATGTTATACATCTTGGTGGCGACCGTACATTCGAGTTCACTGGCGAACGTGCCCACCATGTCCATATAATTTTCATAAGTTTGCCGATCCGATATGTTCCATTCGGCCATCACGAAAGGCCCGTACTCGTGCCAATTTTCCTTGATGTGCTGCACAACCTGTCGGACAAAATTTCTATCGTTCGTAGAAATAAAAGGCGCGAAGTTTCTCTTAAGATGAAAAGGAAACATTAAAACGACTTAAAGATTCATAAGATTCTATGGGATAGTTTCTAAATTAGAAATTTTGTTAAGATAAGAAGGTATATAGATACTGATAGATATTAGATATAGATTGCTTGAAGTAAATGGAGAATCTTTTGTTCATCGAAAAAGTTTCCTTCGTTTTGTCAAATACGGACCAAATTTGGTCCTCCTTGGATGTGTTAAATATTAAATTTTATTTCCTCTATAGAACATTTTTATATATTTTGTAATATTGTTTCTATAGAGTCTTTGATTATTTCAAGCAATTTATTTTGCTGTACTATAGATCTTTTTCGTAGTTTGCCTGAAAGAATCACATAAACGAAAACGAAGCACACCATTGATCGCAGATACCGATGTTCGTCCTCGTTTTGCCATAAAATGTAGCTAATCGCCCGAAACATGCAATTACCATCGCCGTAAATGTTTTGCACGCGAAACGTGCCTTCAGCGCACCTTAAACGAGCCGTATCTGTAACATAAAGATCATCATTTATATTCCATTACCAATAAGTAAAACATTAAATTTCACGTTTCATTCACGTTCATTTTACGTTTTAAATCCTCTTGAAATAATAATAAATTCTATTGCGAATATAAATCGGACGAAGGTGTACCTCTTTTAAAAAAGATAGAACGCCTGTTTTTATCTCTTTTAACACGTGTATGTGAACAAAATTGTTCACAGGGGATCCAATTAGTTTGTCGATTCCCAACGGAGTTCGTTTGTCGAATATCGGAAGCGTGGATGTAGAAGTCTCCGCGGTCCAGGTGCTGTTCGTGTCCGAATCGGTGATATCTTTTCGCATTCTTAAGCAGCGACGAGCGATGTACGCACTTGTCTATTAATAAAACGTGCAAACAGATAATCGATGGTTTGTTTCTATAAATAGAGTATTAAAAGTATCAAACAAAAATATAGCCTATTTCGAATATAGCTTATATAAAGTTGCTTATGTCGACTCTCTGTGCATGCGAATACTTTTTTATAATTATTTTTAAATATTAGAAATGTCGCATAAATTATCGATTATTATTTAGGAAAGGTTACTCTGCGTGTTTTCTCTTCTTCTTCGAGTTTCATCGATACTATAAAATTGCGATCATGTAAGGACCGAATTTTTCCATTTTTTTTTTTTTAGAAACGAGATAAAAGGAATTCTTCGTTTGAAGAAAGTTGTAAAGACCGGAGCGTGCTGTTAAAGGCAGAATTATTATCAGTATTTTATCCTTCTTCTACTTTTACCTTCTTCAAAGATGTGGCTACAGAAAAGGAAACACCAGAGGCAAGGTAAGAGGAACGCCTTTAAAAATTTTAATACGTGGACTTTAGTGAGGTCCAGTTTAGGTATCCTTCGACAACGACAGTATTTGTAAGCCGCATTTTTAATTAATGTAAAAGTTTAAATCAGAAACAGGTCCGATATTTCTTCTTTTTTTCCTCTTTTTCTCTCCTCTCTTTTTCTTTTTTTTTACTTAATATCGAATTTATTCATATGCAGATTAATTTATACAAACATAATTTCGTTTATCGACATTAGCATTTTGAAAGATTTGACGGAAAGTTCGATCTTCTAATGTTTTTTTTATTTTGTAATGGAATTACGTTCACTCGTTGCGTTTTATACATTAGAAAATCAATTTTTAATATATATAAATCAAGTGTACAATATTATCAATTGCTGTAAAAGTATCTTCATCTTAATTATTTTTATAAACTAATGATTTAGAATTTTTATTTTCCTATTCTTTATTACTACAGTTCTTTTTCTATTATTTCGCGATCAACAAGATTACTTAATTAAAATTGATATTATAAATGTGAAAGAATTATATAAAATATTATATGATATTTAAGATTGTAAATTAAAGATTATGTCTTTTGAAATAATTTGTAATGATCGTCGAACAGATTATTTCAATAGCTTTTTTAAATATTACAAATTTTTAAAATTCCCTCGTTTCATGGGCCACGAAAAACTACCATCACATAGCGGTGAAAAGGTGGAACTAATTATCAGGTGGCAAAATTAAAAAATCTAAATTTCTCGACTACTAGGCTGAATACTTTAATTTTTGAGTACATAAATGCAGATTTAGAGCCTAACGATGTAATTGAAATCAGTTTCTTTTAAATATTTCCCCTGGTTTCATAATTATAAGCAATTTTAAAAAATCGTCTATTTTATGGACCATGGAACACTATAACCATCTAGCCTCGGAATCGGGAAGTTTGGATTTCTTAATTTTACCATCTGTCGATTAGTTTCATCTATTCGCCGTTAGATGGCGGTAGTATTACATTGTCTATTAACTAAATGATTTTCTAAAATTGCTTATAATTGGGAAACTAAGCATACTTAAATAGAACTAATTTTAGTTAATTATTTAGGTTCTAAACATTCGTTTGAAACGTCAAAAGTTAAAAAATTTTATCTCGGAACTGAGAAGTTGGATTTCTTAATTTTACCATCTGTCGATTAGTTTTACCTATTCACCGCTAGATGGGTATAATGTTTCGGGGTTCATGAAACAAGCAAATTTCAAAAATTTTTAATGTTTTTACGTTTTTATACTTTTTCTCTAATAGCTTCACGATTTTTGTATGTATGTTCTTAATAAAAAAATTCTTTTAATATCAGATGCGTATAATAAAATTGATATTAAATTTCCCTTGTATATTATATTTCCTTTCTTTCCTCTCAGTGGCCATTTAATTATGATTCTGTGCTCCTGTTAACTTGGAAGCTTTTTAATAAAAATTTATAATCTAAGCTGAGTAAACGATAGACTATCCAGGAATAATAAATAGATATGTGAAGTTATTTAATATTTGATAAAAAACTTTATTTATTCACTTGGTACAAAATAAATTGTATTACAATTTATAATTTTAATATTATTTATGAACATAATGAATACTAATTATGTTTATAAAGATAATTAAGGGGATTTTACAAGACTTTTACATATATAAAACTCTCCATTGCCTTCAAATGTGTTTAAAGAAGATATACCTACAAGATAGGAAATGAATGTAAAAAGGGGATCAAAAACTGACCCAGAACGTAATGTATGTAAAGGAGCGGTAGGTAGAGAGGAATACAAAGAGCGGAAAACAGGGGAAATAAAGGAGAATGACCTGGCAAGACGAAAAAGGATCGAACCCGTCGCAGGCAACAAAAATGTGGCACTAAGTTTTTAATACCCAAGTGAATGCAATACCACTTCGCTGCTCATCCGCTTTAAATAGAATTTCATCCTCTAAAAATTATTAATTGTAAAACTATATAAATTATATACCTATTTATAGGGATTAAAATCCCGCTTGCTGAAAATATTTTATTAAAATTAAAAATGCGTCATTTTTATTTCACCTATCAGCATAATGTATACTATATAAACACGTAATACATATTGCGCGTGTCACCATTCACAAACACCGAAATTCACAATGCATTCCGTACACGGTAGAACAAAAACACAATACGCTCTTCTATACGCTATAGTCCACTCAATTAAATCGTTCCATTCTAAGGAAAACTTTTAAATACATACATACATAGTTTCTTCCGCCTTTAATGCGTAGCACTTCCGCAATTAGAATTCTTGATTAACCTGTGAACTATGTAAAAAGAAAACTCATGTTCGTTAACTTCGAGTAACATCTAAAAATAAGTGAATTAATTCTTTATTAATTCCTCTGTTAATTCCTATCAAACAGGATTCTGGTTAAATTCTTTCATAGAGAGTAGGAGTCTCGCTAATTATAATCGGTGCATATTTGCAACGTAATATATACATATTTATAATTTGATGTTTTAGAAGAACCGTTTGACAGAGATTTTGTGTGCCACCTCCTTACACATCATGTTCTCCTAATGCAAATCCCCAATTTGGGGCCAAAAATTCCTGTCGATTCCTAAAGAAAGATTCATAATTTGTAAAGAATTACTTAGTTCTACATAACAGCTTAAGGTTAAACAACAAAACTGTATGTATTTGTATTTACGTACTGCCACTACCAATTGTACTGGCAAAGAGTAACAAAGTAGGAAAAGCGTAGCTATATCATCGTTCCGATAGAACGGAACTGACTCGAGTAGACCGTAGTCAAGTTGCTTGGCTACAAAATCGTGTTCGTATATACGTCGGTGCATGTCACTTGCACCAGTCGGTCGCAAGAAAGGGACGGAACAAGTGCCAAGGAAACATGGCGAAGCATTGGAACGTGCCACAGTGATGCAGCTAACGTGCAACGAGATCGTTTCTATCGAGTGATCAAAGATACCCGTGGCCTCGCACGCGAAAACATCTATCTGGCCAAATGACATGGGAATTTGTAATCGAAGGCACTTCCTGCTGACAATATGCACCTTGCAACTCGTGAGTTTCTTCGATGGAAAAATGTTTTTGTCCTCTCATAGAGAAAATTATCGTCATCCTGTGACACACGTAATTCGTATTTCTCTAGCACTGAGTCACTGCGTGGTATTCTTATGAGAAGACTAATTATTGAACAGATATTAATCATTGAGTATTTTTTAAATAAAAATAAAGAGTTTAGAGTTTGGTCTATGGATTGTTGCGTTGATATAAACTGTAAACGATTCGAAATGTTTTATCGACGATATCATGGCTCGATGAAACGTACGCACTTGCTTGATTATCGCATCGCTTTATCGATCTATAGATCGCATGGTTTATCTCCGCGGAATAAAGATCTCCGTGTAGAAACTGATCGATCCATTTAACACTGCTTTTACTACTTTCTAAGCGCTTTCTTGTCGACTCGCATCGATACCGATACAGAGTTCTACATTGCACTACAGAGATATGTTTTTGCTAATTGAAAAATGCAGTAAGTGCATATGAAATAAGATAACTTAACAAAATCGGTTAATTCAATATCGTGTTAATTGATGCAATATTAATTAATTGAGCTTTAAAGGATTTAAAATGGAATATGATAAATGTAGAAATACAATGGGATGTTATTTAAAGCAAGTATCTTAGTTGAAAGCAAAAAATATGTTAAATGGTTCATGAACACTGGCTTGCATTTGATCCATCAGATTAATTGGGTATTTAGAACACAGAGCAATTGGTACAAATTAAGATTGTAGACAAAAAGGAGTTGGTAGAAATGAAAGAAATTAATCTTTTAAGATTCAGACATATTCTACTAAGACCCTTTGTTGATTTATTGAATTGAATTGGAATTATTTCATTTTTGCTTGTAGATCACTACGGTAGAGCGCCAGGTCTTCGACTTTCTGGGCTTTATGTGGGCCCCGATACTGGTCAATTTTTTCAACATTATATTTGTAATCTTAGGGTTTTTCGGAGCTTTTCAATATAGACCTAAATATATCATATCAGTAAGTACAATCGTTTCATTTTACTTTAATATATTTTTATATACATATTTATTATAAACAGAAATAATTGTTTGTATACTAAATTTATTTTAGTATTGTATATGGAATACACTATGGTTAGGGTGGAATATATTCATGATATGTTTCTACCTCGATGTTGGTGTACTTGACAAAGTAAGTATTTATTTTTTAAGTAATTTCCTTTTCATAATTTTAATTGATTTTTAATCACAATTAATCTTTTAGAATAGTGATATTTTAAATCTTGGTACTGGTAGCTTTTCCTGGTGGCATGTCAATGGACCAGGTTGTAAAGCTATTTATGATGTTACTGAACCAGAATTATTCAGACCTGCCCGACCTACAAACGTGACAGATTGTGTGCTAGATTATGAAGTAGTTGAAATTTTACATGCATCTATTCAATGCATCTTAGGTGTAAGTACCATTAAGTTTCACTATTGAAGTTTCACTATTTAGTAAAAGTGTACTATAGTGTACTAAGTGTACAATATTTAAAATAATATTTCTTTTGTTTTAGTTTATTGCAATAGTAGGTGGTATTTGTCTAAGTAAGGTTTTCCTGGAGGAAGATGATAGCTGTAAGTATAAAATACAAGAATTTCTGTTTTGATTAACGCCACTGTCAGATTAGCATAAGAATTAGTTTGCAGAGTGAAATTATTTTCTATTTTATCCTGAGATATTATTTGGTGGTAAATTTAGATAATATTTTTTCCTGATATCGGCAAACGAGTTCTAGGAAAAATTTTCAAAATTTAATTTTTTATTTTTATACAGTTAAAAAAGTAAAACGTGCAATGATAAATCTTTTTATAATACAGAATAACATGTTTCGCTACAGAAAAATATTGTGCCAGCCATTCTGGATATTTCTTTTTTAATTACATAAATTTAAGATTTATTATTGCTTGAAAAGAGGGTTGTCGGTTACAGTTGATTTCATTGGTGGATTTGATCCTCCACTTTGGTAAGTGCTTTGCCTGATTCATGGTTTGCACGCATTTGCTCCTTTTGTAAAGCACGAAGTAAAATGGTTTCTCTCATGCACATCATTACTCATCGATTCTCTTGCGAATGTTCAATGTACTGTGAAATAACATCTTTGAAGCTTGAATATTACGCGAATTTATTTTTCGATCTTTGATACAACATGTATTGTTTGCAAACGTATAAACTGTTGCGAAATTGGGCATATCCGAATCAGACTCATATACCATCTAATTTAATTTTAATCAAAAAGAATCACTACCTTCACGTCACAAACACAATAAAATTCGATCTAATGCAATCGATTCTACGTCATATTTCAGTTGACTTTGTGGGAGGTGATGACTTTGGGTTGGCAGGCCACACGCCGTTACATCCTATGTACGTTAGCTACTCGGCTCTTCCATCACCTGCCCACCCTCACAAAAATTCCGCTCAAAATTACCCCGCAGGCACAGCTAGCTCTCATCAATCAGTTTGTCACGATACCAGCTTCCCAAAACATAACGATAAAACATTTAACAGCTCCGGACGAAGTAAATGTAGCTTCAGAAATGACACGATCAGAACTGAACGAAGCAATCTATCCAGTCGCGACTTAAAGTATGTTGATTACTCTAACGACTATTCGAATCCGTTGGATCATTTACAGAGGCCTGTATCCCCATACGACGAATACGATTCATTGGACAGTGCCGCTAAATTGAAGTATCAAAAGAACAAATTGTACCATCCGCACTCGTCCAAATATAGTCCCGTTGCATCTCCGCGTGTCAAATGTCGACCTGTTGCAGCAAAGCAAACTAAAGTCTCCAACAAGCCTAGAGTCTTTACTGATCACGTTCGCGAACAGTCAATGCGGTCGTTTTACTCAGATCCAAGATTGGCAATTGAGAATCAACAGAACGTGACTGACCAAGAGAAACAGAATAGGTCTAAAAGAGATAGTAGACCTCTGTCGTTGTATGCCAGTAATTTTTAGATTGTTAGAAATTAGAAAAATATATATAGAGTTTATTTCTTTCTAACTTAATCCATTCGAGGTCGGGATCTCATTTGAAGACGATCCTGAGAAACCTGATACTATTTTTAATATTTCAGCAGAACAGTGAACTACTTTTTTATTTAAACCGATAATGATGTAAATGTTTCACCCATTTCTTTTTATATTATTCGACTTTTGTATAGTGTTCCTTGAAGATTTCTAAATTATTGATTCGCTTAAAATTCTTTCTAAGAAAGATTGCATTGGATTAATAGTATAGGATGCATACAGTGCATCGTCGACCTCGAATTGATTAAAACAGCATATGGACTGAGGTAAATGTATTTTGATGCTATTTTGTAGAGAATTCGAAGGTGTTACATAGAATTCCTATCCTTGCCAAATAGATAGAACGATCAGAGAGTAGCTAGCTTAGGGTGCCTTCTCCGATTGATTTCTTCTTGTTAGTCTAGAAAGAATATCTTTTTCTTTCCTAAATCAGTTTTTTAACATCACAGTAACAGGTTAATAATTTCTATTACGTCTTTAAAGTATTTCGACTGATAACGCGGAATAAACAATGTGTGTTCAGTAGCATCGTTTGCTTTTTCATGTTTATAGTAATTCCTTTTTTATGAAGATTTTTATTTACATTTGCTCATAGATATTTTCATATATACGATTCATGTTGGATTAGACAACATGCATTTTTATATTAATACATACACTGTGATACGTATAGAACTATGAATCATGTTGGTTGAAAATGTTTATTCGATCTTTTTATCATCGAACTTGTAACTTTAAGAAGCTATGCTTGATAGATGAGCTTTCATCATATACGAGACGAAATAACGTTGCATCTGAAAGGGAACAAAGAGTACAGCATGAATGGAAGAAACGCTATATGTAAACGTTCACTAATGTATAGGATTATTTATATTTCTTTTTCCTTTTTATTATACGAATAGTACTTATTAAGAATTCCCTTGATGACACGCGTGGCCTGGCTTACGAGATAGCATTATGATAGAGACCTTTAGACTGCATTGAAATTAGCTTATTGTATCATGATGGTGAAGAACTTGTGTTTATAAGGTGCTGCGAAACACTTTTTCATTTTAATGAAACGTGTATGAGTATTTGGTAGTGCATGCTAATACTTGTTTACGGTTCTTAAGTTCGATAGAATATTTTATTTCATATTCTTCTTTTTTAAACAACGATGAAGCTACATTTTGCATATCTATGTAGATGAAAGTATACAAATAATCGGAATTTGTAAGATACCATATACACAGACTCACTCATAAATTTTTATTAAAATTAGTACTTTCGACATTCCATGGATCAATTAATCAAAGAATGTCTAATAATATGTCGAAGCTAAAAAGAAAAATCTGAAGTGACAAAGAAGTCTTAGTTACACAGAATGTTCTGTGAGTTGCAGATCAAGGCTCGTTGAAATATTAGTCCAATCATAAGTGTGATGAGTAAACAACATTCAAAGAATCATCAGGTATTTAACAGCTAAGCTTATATTCTAGAGTCGAAGATCGATTTAATTAAGATATAAAATTTCATTAAAGAAAGAAGAAAAGTATACAAATTGCTTACTCACCAAGAATTGATTTCTTCAGGTGGTACGAATATAAACCATGAATAAGCACGAAGATATCACTGTTTCCACTGTTCTGATAAACAGTTGGTTAATTTGCCAACAATCAAAATCGCTCAATAATCGATCAATGAACATTTAATGCAATCCGATAATAGACAATACTTATAACGTAATGCTTATTGAGCTGTGCATATACAAATGCACTGAAGAAACGATAGAGTTACGTTTTGCAGTGATTAATTGATGCTGATAGTTACATAATTTTCAATGTTAAGTATCTACATTCAGATATACACCTATTCTAAACATCTGTCACAGTCACAATGAAATAGCTCTATACAATAATGAGTTGTTTTTATCATCACATCTCATTGGACCTGAAACTGACCTTGTTCACGACTCACGATACTGCCTGTGCGTTACTTAAGATATATTACTTTAAGTTTAATTCTTATTGAATAACTTTGCAAACATTGCATACAATATTATTCGCACAATTATATGATTAATTATCTATTATATTTTAAGTCAGGTATACTTGACTTAATAGATTTTGCAAGTAAATTGCTCACTAAATGTATACTGTATATATATATATAATTACGTTTACGTATTTTACGTAATTTATTTATAAGAGTAATGAAACGTTTCATATCATGTACTAGAGGACTTAGCCGAATATTTAATATTAACGAGTCACTTCAGATTCAATGTTGAAACGTTTGTTCGTAGTACAATCGAAGATTCTTTTATCTTTTCCTTCTTTTGTCGAAAGCTTGTACAGTAGTGTCGTTGTGTACTTCGTTAAGACCGTAGATTTTAGTTTTATAGTATAATTTATTTTACTGTATCATATAATTTACTTTTGGTGCAGTTTACTGGCAACAATAAACGTGCAATGCCTACTACTTGCTTGCTTTTTTATTTATTAACCCCCATTCTTTTCTTTCACTCCTTCTCTAACATTCTCCTATTCTTCTGTGGGTTTTCGGGGAACTATTTTATTTTATTGTATTTTTTTTTTCATTCTCGATGTTTTCGTCTCTCAGTCAGTACTTTCCTACTGGATTACTGCAATCTAAAATCTTTACACGATAATTTACCATTTGATTAAACGAATAAATGACAATTTTAGACTAGGTCTGACTGATCCTTTAAAAAAGAGTCTAACTAATTCAATTACTCAAGATCACGTGAAAGTCGCATCATCGTTTGAAAATTTAAAAAAGAAATGAACATTAATCAGCCATCGAATCGCGTTGGGAACGTGTTTCTCGCTGTGCATGTAATAATTCAACCACTTCGATTGTTTTTCTCATTCATACAGTTGAAGATTTGTATCGATACTTCGATAACACGCAACTACATTTGTAACTTGACTTAAAAGTGTGTGTTTAACTTTGCAGTTTGCGCTTGGTATACAAATCCAAATATAAAAGTCTTAGAAAATATTACTATAAAAATATTACTACTTTCTAATCTTCGTTCCAAAAGTGAAGATCCGACGTGATATATAAGAAACTTTGTTAAAACGTGGAGTAAGAATCGTTAAAAATTTAATACCTAAACTTTATAGTAATTTTTTAATCACTTATTACCTCGAGATAATCACCTATCTATTTAATATTACATTTTTAGATTTCAAATTTCATCCAAAGTCACCGCAACTATCTACATTCAGAATTGTTGCAGAACCAATCTGCGATATTAACTCGTCAGTATCCAAGCGCAAATTGAATAATTACCTTAACAAAACATCTACTGACAAGATTTTTCGTTTGTTACCAACGCAGCCCAAGCTAAGCGGAAGAAAAAGCAACCGCGGCCTCTGTACAGCATCGAGTACTCTCAGCCAGAGCCCACGGTTCACGACGACAGCGTGTCTCCAAAGCCAATGACTCCACGCAGAGTGAAAAGAAGATCGGTGATCTCTCGTGACGGGACAAGAAGGTCCAGCAGAAGGAGTTCTATAAGGCAGTCACGCAGAAAGAATCCCGTGAACAGAATCATGGACCATCAGGAAAGTCTATACGCTAATACAACGCCCAGCAATCTTACCAATCAAAATGTGAATTCATTGTCCCAAGGCACGCTCAACTATGATAGAATCTCAATGAGTTGGGACAGAGATAGGAACTCGAACTGGCAGCCGGAAGCTGTGAATATGGCTGTGTCTTCTCCTACCTTATGGAACCAAGATTCTTCTAACAATTACTCTAACACTAGCAATTATACGAATCAGAGTTACCCTAATTGGGATGCTAGCAACTCTTCCAGAAATCTTACTGATAATTGGCAACCAAACGAATTGAGTCCAATGCAGTGGCAAGGTCAAAGTAATCCAACTTTTCAACAAACTAGTACGCAAAGCTTAAACGGGGAAGATTTGGATGAGATCTATAATAATCGACCAGCTAGTGCTAGGTCGAGTTATAGCAATTATCATGGAGTGAGAGCTACACCTCAGGTTCCCAACAGAACGGATATTGTTAGGCAGAGTCAGAGGCAATTTGTTCTCAGTGGACCCCCTGCTTATCAGGATACGGTAATCTGAAAAGTCTGGGGGGAGGTGGTTGGAAACCTGCGTTTGGTGGATGTTTAGTTGTTTAAGAGAATAGTTTGATGGTAATATTGTTTAATGTGTAATTTTTCGAATTGTGATAGTTTTAATGTAATTATGGACTTCTGTAATTCTCTATTGAGAAACTAAAATATTTTGAATCATATAGATCTGTTTAGAGGATCTTGTAGAGGATCGAGATCTAGAACCATTGTACCCAATTTTATTAATTTCTATTTTAATTTCAATTTTAAAGGGAATTGATACTAAACGTCCAATACGAACATAGGTTTTACTTTTCGATAAGTTATAGTTACTATATTCTTACATTGTAATTGTTACTATTAAGGAACAGGAAGTATTTGTTACTTCTCTGATCGATCAAGCTTTACTCGATAACAATGGATGCAATTATCTGCATCTTGTTATACTTTGCGATAGATATCTTTAAAGTTTATTAACTTTCAGAAAGATTTCGCGATACTTCGATCTCGTAGCGATCTTCTATGATTTCTAAGCTCCGCCTTTTTATCTCAGGACAGTAACTCACGTTTTTAACAAATATTTAAAAGTCATGTTTCATACAATTCGCGATATATACGTATACTCGTACATATCAGCCTTTGATAAAACTTTATCATGATTGCAATGTGAGACGATAAAAAATTATATCCTTTATACGAGAAATATCACAATTCACGTGTTAGGTGAAAGCATACGAATTCGCTGTTGTACAATTTTTAGAAATCTCCTTGCTCCACGACATTTTCAATTATCTATCCATTATTAATACGATTATTTATAACACTGAATTGTTTTTCATCGGAGAAGTCATCTGTAAATATCGATCTATGATCACACAATCATCCTTATTTATACCCTTTTTCACCTCGAGCCTTCGAAATGAAACGTTTACACGATATTTTAGAGATTAATTTTTCTACGCACTATTTTCTGAAAACGAGATTTTACAATGTATATTGGACGCCATTCGTGTCATAGTCTTCCAGATATCGAGAAAAGATTGCTATAAAATCGTGAATTTCACGGTGACCAATCTAATGGAAAATTTGGAAAACGAAAAAAATGATTACATGTTGTAATCATATATATAATAAAATATAATAAAAAAAATAAGAAATGGTCACTGGTTGAATTCATAAACGCGTTTAAACACTCTATGCATGATAAGTGCAACAAGAGATATTTTTTCATGCGAAAAATCAAAATAGACTACGTCGATGATGATAGGACGTGTGAAATGAAAACCAAAGTATTAAACATCGATGTAAGTTAATGATAATACTTGTAATATTCTGTATGAATGTAAAACTGCCTCAACTCTTTCGCTGACTGTCGTACAACATAGGTTTAATTAATTAGGCGGTCAACTTACACGATCCAAGTACTTAATTTTTATTATTCTTCGAGAATCTCTAGACGCTTGGTTCATCGATCACGTAGTTGTATGTTACTTAAAAATATTATTATACTCTTATTCAACGAATGTGTTGTCTTATTCTTTTTTTATTACATGTTCAAATACTGCGTCGATGAACAGGGTGTTGATTTTTAGAAACTTTAACGTTAAGTTTTTAATAGGTTTCTGTTGCCACACGATTATCTTTTAACTGAATTTTTTAATCGAGGCAATATTAAATATAAATATTCGTTATTTTTGTAAATCTTTTCGGTAGATCAACCTACCGTGATACTGTGCAGTGGAAAATATAAAACAATAAGAGATTTTTATCATAGAAGGAATAAAAGGACCAAGTGTAATAGGTCCAAATAAATTTTGAAATATCGAAGTTTCGACCTCGATTTTATTTTAATGCTTAATTCGTACATACAAATTTTAATTTTTATATATAGAATTTTTTATGAATAGAATTTGAATAATAATTTCATTTTATGGTCGAAAAAAGTAGAGTATTAGCGCCGTGTTCCATAAGTATTAAATATTAGAAATGTAAGATTAATTCTCAAAATTATTTGCAATTTCTGCATATGCGAATCACTTTTTCGTTTTTCCTTCGCACGGTATTGTAATTGTATAATTGTACTCTCTGTATTTTATAGAATGTATCGTATAAGTATGTTAAGTTTATTTAAAGGGCAGCTACCTTTAATTAATTACGAAATCACGTAAGACTCAAACGTCACCAGCTTGTACTTATTATATTGTTTCTGATTCTTCACGCTCAGGATTGTACACGATTTGTCATCGTTTACTATTACCACTCACCAATGTACAATTATAACACGAAGCAATAATAACAAGACAATAATAAACGAAGAATAATTTTGATTCAATGAATAGGAGTTTCATTTTCAAACATAAATTTAATAGCCAAATTCTTTCAAAGATCTTGTTTTATATTTATCGAGCCTGCGTGGTATGTTTTTTGACGTGACAAATGAAAGAGCGAAATACAAGTGCTGCACATATACATATATGATTTTTAAATGGATTTAAAACTTTATCTAGATAAAATACGAACAGTTGTCGATAACAAATAAAGGATTAAATTTAATAAATATTAAAATAGGTATTAATACAAAGGCAAATACTTTTTCGTGTATAATATAATCGAAGAATAAAAATTGCCGAATTAAATGAAAATTCTAGCTTACAATAAGGAGAAGGTTGCGTTGTCTGGTACTTTATGCAAGTGTTAATTGTGCAGAGAACTTTCAAATTAGAGAAAAGCGTTCGTTAAGATGTAGAATCAAGATTGTAGATCCTCGGATAAGTACCATTCTTTAAGCTCTTCATTCTAACGAAATATTTCCTTTTAATCACGTAAAAAAAAAACAAAAACATAGCACACAGTAGCAACTAAGAAACACCCTCGTTAATATACAAATCTATAAAAATGTATTAAAAATTTCAAACCTTCACTATGCTTATCTGACCAACACATTTTATATCACAGACGAATCAGTGATCATTCAAACATTTACCAAGCACCATTCTTATGTTCCACGAACCTTCCCTATGTAAATCAGCTTTCACAGAAGGAAGGGATTCGAACCCTCCACGTCGAACCCACAAAAAGATCCAATTCGCATCAACCCGTTCAGCAATCACTTCTATTCACTCACCAGCCAACAGATGAACGTTTTTACTCCGGTGAATTTCACAATGCCGCGTCGAAGTCGCGCATGTGCCCTATTCGCCGGCTTCTTTCCCTCCTGGCAAAAGACCCTTTCTTGCCTCAGTACCACGTTATTGTCGGGACGTCGAGGGTCTCTCGTGTCATCGTTTCTGAGAACTTACGTGTGTCTAGAAGAGGAAGATCGAAAGAGGAAGTGTCAGCCAACGTAAATCTTCGTGCCAGTTAATCCACGTCGAGTTACTTCTTCGCAGTCGCGCTTTGCTTTGGCGAACAGCTCGAATGAACTGCGAGGCGATCGTCAGGGGCGTGAGAATGCTGAAGATCGTCAAGGTCGGCTCGAACGGACTCAGAAGGCTGCACACAAGCAATAAGGTGTGAAGAATTGCAAGGTCAAGTAGATTCCGAGAGATTCTACTTCATGGATTTATTGATTGGAGGATTGCCAAGTGCTCGGGCATTTTGGCACGGCGTGAGAATGTCTCATCGATTGCTTCGTGGACTTGGTATTGAATAGAGAGTTAGACTAGAGGACATTTAATAATTTATTCCGAATGATCTCGCTGACTTTGGAATTAAGAGGTGTTGTAGAATTTCATATTTATTGGATAGAGAATGAAAGAATGTTCAGTCGCTGGTAATTGAATTTGGAGAACAAGAGCAGTTTTCAAGGTTGATTATTTTCTATTTAAAATCTTCTTGAGAGCTGGACCGAGAAATATTTAAAGGATTATAAACTTTGCAGCTGATTATGAAATATGTGGATAGAGGATAGATGTTCATATTTATTGGATAGAGGATGAAAGAATGTTCAATTGCTGATAACTGATTTTGGAGAACAACAGAAGCATTCAACATTGATTATTTTCTGATTATTTTGTGGAAAGTTAGACTAGATAAACTCTATAACTACTTGTCTTCGAAGGTACTAAAGGATGTTGGAATATTTGGTTACGCTAATTGAATTTGGAAAGTACAAGTATTCAGAAGACACGAGCAGAATCTTCTAGAGGATTAAAGGATTCGTTGATTAGACAGTGTTGAGGTGCTTCTGACCTCGAGGGAGAATCATCGCTGATTGATCAATCACTAAGAGAACTCAGACGTTGTTAAATAAGACGAAGGTCTAAATGAAAGAGCGCAATAAATTGAATATTCTTTTATAGAAATATTCGACATATATCCAAGAAAATACATTTACTCTTATTTTAATCTTAACGTTCTGTGAATATTTGCATAAAAAATTATACTATTGTATAAATGTGTACACTAATCATACAATGTATACAGTTCGAGGGAAAAAGGTGTCGAACATAACGAACGAGGCGTGTTAAAATTGTTCGTTCGCGGTGTGTCCACGTGGGCGACAGCAATGGCCCATTTCAGTGACAGAAATACGCGACTACTTGGAGTACACGCGTTTGAATTAGAGCGTGTTAACATTTCTGCGCGACAAATTGATGTCAATGTTCGTTAACGAGCTATCATACGCCTCATATTATTTATCATTTGTAGTATTTGATCTGGTATAACGAAAAGTCACGTGAGATTTATAGAATTGGTTTTCCAGTATCATGGAAAAATGAGGGGTCTCAGAGGGGTTGAAAACAGAAGAAGTTGCAAATAATTGTTCTTCCGAAATTCAAATTCGGAATTTGTTCTTGTATTTGTATTTGAACTTTTCCTTAGAAATGAAAAACCTGGAAGATTAAGAAACTTAACTTTCGATTCGTACGACTTAAAGAAGATTTAAGATTTAATAATATATTTAATAAAATCCATTGTGACTCGTAAACTCTATGAAACTATGTATGAAATTTTAGAGACAAGGTCCATTTTAGTGCAAGAGGAACCACTTCCCAATTATTTGAATCACCTTTCGATCATCCAACTAAAAGTTGGATTAAAAGTTACAGAGAATAGATCAGAATTCAGATGAAAAATATGAGTGAAGCATCTGTAGAAACAATTGTACGTTTCCTTTATTGTTTTCGTTCTCGTTCACGTAGATCCTGCTGATCTGAATTAAGGGTACACGTGGCAGGTTTCGGCTTAGGGCTGTTGTAGTTGATTCATCGAAGAATCAATACAGAATTGCTTGGCAACCAGCACTTTTCACCCCTTGTACGTTTTACCGACCCGAAATTTGTCTATCGATCGTTGGACCGGTTTCTTAAAAACGGAACTGTGCCTCTTTCTCTTTTTATTTCCACCGCTTTTATAATGAAAAAGCGGATTCGACTTTGAAACGGAAAAATGGACACAGAATAGAATAGCGAACGCACAGAATAGAATTTTATATATTTAATTTTACTATTCTAAAACAATGAATGGATGTAGTAAATCATACTAATTTTTAACAATAATTCTATATTACGCTAAATGAATTTAAATTCAGTTTACAATATATTTTTCTAAAGACATTTAAATCGAATATCGATAGATGATAATTTGAACTATATAATGAAAATATTCAACAAAAAGAACAAATTTCAAAATAAATTTGAACAAGTTTGAAATAAAATCGAATCGTTCTCCAACAAATCGTGACAAATTAGAAAATAAAATAAAGCGAAATATTCTTCGAAGATGCTTGTTCTAACTAGTTTTTACATTATTTCAGAGACGAGCGGCGGTACCAGCGTCGAAGAAACTAGGAAGTGCAAAATACTTGGATGCCGCTTTTGGAAGTGCCTTAGAATTAGAACGAGCGCAGACACGGTAATTAATTCATTATCTTACTTCTACCTCTGTTTTATTCTACATTTTTACAACAAGTCACTTGATTATTTTTAAATTTGTAATTATAGCGTAATCTAAAAAATATCTATTTATAAAGTTAGTTTTAAAAACAACTCGATTATGTTTTGTCGTTATAGTTTCGTTTCAAAGAACGCGCGTTCTCATTATTTATTCTCTGCCACGAAGCTACTAATATTAACAATAAGCGATACGACTCGTATGGTGTTACATTTAATCGCGCAAAATGATCCGTAATTACGCGACATTCTCGAATTTCGCATAGCTCCGACCGTGAGAGGAAAACTACGACGTTAGATTAAGTTCTCGAGAGAATATGAGATTTCGCAAGGCATAACGATGAAAATCTATACAAAATCTATACGAGATATGTACATTATGGAACATCACTTCATACAGGCAATGTTAAATCTCAAAAGTTGATCCCTCTTTTTAATTCGCAATTTTATCAGTTTTGCAATTAGACAGTTTCACGAAGAGAGTATCAGCACTTAGGTAAAAAAGAAACGCAGAAAGTCTTGACGAAAAAGAAGCAGCTATTCTTAACTATTCTTGTTCATTCCGAGTTCTTTGATATTTTTTTCACTGTCAAAGGTTTAATCACTGGTTTCTTTTTATTAATCATTAGTTTCGAAATCATCGATTGTGATACGTAAGAGAATATCTCTGCAAATAGTGTAATGAAACTGTTTCGATTGCATAATTCAAACAACGAAGGAAGTCAGAGCAGTTGAACCACGCCAATGAGTACAATAGTCTTCGCAGATGTTTAATCATTTTGTTCATTTAGATAAAAAAAGGAGGATCGTTTCTCGTAACAATGAAGAAATAGATCCGTACTACTAAGTGGAACACAATGGAGTATCAATAAATCCGAAGTAATCGATACTGGCGGTTCTCAATCGCTTCCATTTGTAGAATTGTTAATTATCATGATACAAAAAGGGAAAAAATGCAATCATTCCTCCATCGATTCTGTCATTTCTATTTCAATCTCCCTGTAACAGTAATAATTTGTGTATTCTTATCTTTCAAACAATTGTAACATCTTTTTTAAATTAATTTCTTTAATGTCACCTTTTGGTTATTCCTCCGTTCTTCCTTTTGTAATTAATTCGATTATAGATCTTCCTTCAAACTTCCTTTTCTTTCAATTCATAAGTTGATGACATCGAAAAGATGATATTGATTATTCATTGAGAACCATTGAACCACAGAGAACTCGACCCCATAGGTTGTAATTTATTGTCTGAACGTCATTGCTGGCCATTTAAATACTCCAAAGGATGTCCCTTCGTTGTGTCTCAGAACTTTGCTCGACTTTCGAGAAACTCGATCCTTCGCAGAAGAGTGTCTTGTGTTTGAAATAGACGTATTTAGATAATAGAGCTTCTCATTCAACAATGGACGATTAGTATTCGATCGATTGCTTCTCGCGTTAAAGAAAGAAGATAATGGACAGTTTCGACTTCTGTGAACCATTTCTAGACGATTTTCCTCATTTTCGTAAAACGTATTTACGGTAAGAATTGTTACAATGATCAATACTATACGTATAATATTTCCATATCGTATCATTTTCATTAGTTAAAAAGATTGTTCCGATATGATTTATTTTTAAATGATTTCTACGATTTATGGTTGATTTATACTATAATATACACTGTATAAATACGAAGATATGATTTTTCCTTCGAAGGAAATTAAACCGTAATGTCTCCAATAATGTAAAAAGAGATCTGAGATTTATGAAAGTCTCAGAGAATTTGTTGAAGTAGGAAGCATATTTTATTTACCTTCAACTTTGCGTAAGATTTTTCGCATTGTCGGCTTTAAATTGAACTAAAAAGCTTTTGTCACTATTGACCGCACGATCGTCACTCTCGACGGTCCAGTGGTTCTAATTAAGCCTAATCAACTGTTTACCGCAGGTGTGATTTATTGTGTAGAATTCGACGTTTGCTTGCATAATACACGTGTTCGTATCGTGCTATAGTGCAACCAATGCGTCGAACATAAAATTTGAACAAGCTCTTCGATGTAGAATATCCCCTTAAGAAATACCCTTGCACAATTTCTTCAAATATTTATCTTAAATTCTGTTTTTCTTCATTTAAATTCCATTTATTATTATATATATTATAACTACTCTATACATTATAAATCCATGTTTAATTACTTAATTTATTATCATTTTATTCATTATAATATTCTGTTAGAGAAAATAAATAAATAGAATATGTAGGAATTGAAATTACAACGGGAGGATCTTATTAAATCTGCTCAATAGATGTGAAAATGGCATGGAAAATAATGAAATACTGCGCAAATGTGAAAACAGTAGCAGATGAGTAAAGAGACGAAGCAAAACAACTAAATAGTAGGCAATCTTTGTTTGCAGTTGTGCAATTCTTCGGAATCTCAATGTACCGAACCTATTCGCTCCAGAATATACATACTCGAACCGCTCTCATGGAGATTGCTACCTGTTAGCACCTTCCGCTATTTTCGGATCGTGTTTTCCTTTGTTCGAGTGGGGTCGTTTTTCCAGCTAATATAAGACCGCGTTTCCGGTTTTCTCGTACAAACGAACCTGATAAGAATTGTGGAGGAATCGTCCGTGACTCTTCTGAAAGATCTTCCGTTTGGAGAACGTCCATCAAGATCGTAGAATTCGACATTATCAATTAAAATTGTGACTTTCGTCCGGAACGATGTGCCAATTAATTGGAAATATCGATTTTTCAAATTAATACTTGAATCGTTTATTGATCAGTGCTTAAACAAAAATTGATGGATTATTCTCTAATTAAATATTTTGGATTGCAAGAAATAGTACATTAATTTCAAGTTACATACAAAGTTCTTTTAATTTTGATATTAAAACATGAAGGATACGGATCAGAGCATCGTTATGCCTTGTATAGAATTGAACGATAAATGTTCAATGGAAGGTTCGGAGTTAGTGCCGATGAGTAGCTTCGTCGACCCTGAATACTATTCAATGAGAACGAAAATTACGTGTTCAATGTGGTTAGAAAAGAAGAGTGAACATTCGAGGAGGATGCTGGCGCGTTTTCTTAGGTAAAATACACGATTCTCTTTTTAATCTCTTGTCCTTATTCTGTTTTTGCAGCGAGTACAGCTTCATTCATGACAGTCATTACATGTAGTGAGTACTGTGCAACTATGTTGCTGTCGACTATTGCATGGTGCAACATGTGGAACGTTTCAAATTATTTTTTGTAAATTGTAGCTGTTGGATTCTCCTTTGGTGAAGCGATAATAGGTCTTCCCGTTTCTTGAATACTATGACTATGTAGACAAACCGTTGTCAAGCTTCTTCGAATTGATATAATTTGCCATAAACTTAGAGATTTGTAGTTTTAATATGACTAAAATTGCAGAGTGAATTTAAGTTTTCTGAGAACTTTATAACAAATCTCTCGAATTTTGTATTATATAACAATATTCTTCCTAAAAGCAATTAACTCATTTACAATGAACGTTTACCATAGAGAACATTTATATACAGGTATGTATATATTGTGTGTTATTTAAAACATTTTAAGATTTCACCATCACTGTCACTCATTACGGTACTGATGCAATTTTAAAATGTTTTGTGTAATATATTCATAGAAGATTTCTATAAGTATTCAAATATTTTTGTGGGTCACTATATAAATTCTATCATCTATCATAAGTATCATCTAGTAAATGTACTATCATCTTGTTTTTCTAACTTTGTTCTTTTATAAATAGTTTCATTGATGTAATCAATTTATAATAAAAACTAGTGTTAACAAATTACGTCATTGAATAAATAACGTCATTCAATTAACGTCAACTTCGTTAGTCGAGGTATCGATGATGATGCAGCCACAACTAAATTTAGCTTCCCTCGCTAGAAACTTTTCAGACAGAGATTCAGGTTTCAAATGTCTCTGTGGTCTATGTTTTGTTACGTTTACGAATAACGAATATTGGCACTGATTCTAGCTTATGCGTACAATCCCCACTATACTATAACAACTATATGATTAGTAATAGTTACGCATGACAGTGGTGAAGTATGTCTTTCCCAAACTTTATATTATATCGATAAAGGCAAAGATATATGTTATAAAGTCAAGTAAATTCGTCACTTTGCCAAGATAATAAGTTGCATGCCATGTGACAAGAATATAAGTAGAATAATGCACAATAGTAGGCGTGTTATATCTTCCCTCTAGTAAATTGCACCAACGTAGATTGAGAAGATGATAGTTTGAATTTGTATTGCTATTTTTCGCATTTTTACTCCTATTTTACAAATTCCATCCATACTCAACGATCTTATTAAAATTACACAAATATGAAATGAGTAATCGTCCAATTTCTCTACTTATTCCAGCACTAGAGATCAAGATCAAGCGACGAACGCGGAAGATGTCCTCTTCGACATGTTTAAAAACGAGGATACCGGCCTCCTAGCGGTGGGAAAATTTTTGGCTGTAAGTATATCCATCAATTTCATCTTCATGTAATTGGTCATTTATTATTTCATTCTCGTATAATTGTAGGCTCTGAGGACCACCGGTTTGCGAAACGAAGACCCTAGGCTTCAAGAATTCACGGATAATTTACGAAAGGAACACTTGAAGTGCGGAGGTCACGAGGGTGTATCTCACGAGACTCAAAAATTGAACAGAGAACAGTTTAGACGGTAATTTCCTCGCGGTGAATTAATATAATTCTCGTTTAATGTTATTTAAAAAATAAAAATTCGCGATACTTGAATTGCTAAAAAGAATTCTACCAATTTCTTTTGTTTCTGCTAACAACTGTCCATGATTTAAAAAAGATCTACCGAAACGGGAGATTTAGATTTCTTAGATTCGTTCATAAATTCATAGATTTAGATCGGTTCAAGATTAAATGATTCGAAATGAGTAGCTTTAATTAATATTAAAATTTCAACTGTATTTCAGAATTATAAATCCGAACATAGTGCTGATCTCGCGGGCGTTTAGGCATCAATTCATTATCCCTGATTGGTCGGGCTTCACCAAGCACATAGAGGACTTCTACTGGAAATGCAAATCGAACTCGGAGGGCAAGGTCGCCTCGTATATACCGCAATTAGCGAGGATGAACCCGGATTACTGGGGCGTTTCCGTTTGCACGATCGATGGGCAAAGATTCAGCATCGGTGACACCTCGATCCCGTTTACTTTGCAAAGTTGCAGCAAGCCCTTGACTTATGCGATCGCTTTAGATAGGTTGGGACAGGAAGTGGTCCATCAATACGTCGGCCAGGAACCATCCGGACGAAACTTCAACGAGTTGGTGCTAGATTACAACAGTAAGTTTTAGATTATTATTCGTAGATTGCAGATGTTTATGTAATTTTATATTTTTGTGAACGCAATTAAAGAATAAAATCTAAATAAAAAATTAGTTTTACCTATTAAAAATTATAACGAGTACTAGCTTAGCTTTATAAATACTCTTTATTGCTTCTTTTAAGATTTTTCGTTTCTTTGCTATCGTTTTACGCATTTGATATTTTTGTGTTTTATTATTTTTATGTTATAAAATGTTATACATATATATGATTCTTTGCAGAGAAACCTCATAATCCTATGATCAACGCTGGGGCAATCCTAGTCTGTTCTCTCCTAAAGTCTCTAATCAAGCCTGAAATGACTTTAGCCGAAAAATTCGACTTTACAATGAACTACTTCAAGAGGCTAGCTGGCGAAGAGAATCTAGGCTTCAACAACGCTGTGTTTTTATCGGAACGGGAAGCTGCTGACAGAAATTACGCACTTGGATTCTACATGAGGGAGCACAATTGTTATCCCGATAAATCGAATCTAAAAGAAATCTTGGATTTCTATTTCCAGGTAAATTCTCTTGGTTTGTCTTTCATCACAACTTGCTACAGAAAATACGAGGGAAATGATGTTGAGAAAATATTTAAATGATATTTTTGTTGTAAAGTGTTGCTCCATGGAGGCGAATTGTGACACAATGGCAGTGATGGCAGCTACCTTGGCCAACGGTGGTATTTGTCCCATCACCGAAGAAAAAGTTTTAAAGCCTGACAGCGTTCGAGATGTTCTGAGTTTAATGCACAGCTGTGGAATGTACGACTACAGTGGCCAATTTGCGTTCAAGGTAATTTTTTACCTTTTTAAGGAAGGATATTAAGCTAGAAAGAAATATTGTTGTCATCAAAAGTAGCTTAATAAAGATAAGTCGCGAGAAGAAATCAAGTCAAAATGAAAATCTTGCACAGATGCAATTTTTTTACTGAAATGCTTATTTTTTCTCTGAATTTTTCTATCAATTTATCCTTCGCAACTTATTATTGATAAATATTGAAAATAAATTATGTAACTGAGTATAGGTTGGCATACCAGCGAAGTCCGGAGTGTCAGGATGTCTCTTGGTAGTGATACCAAACGTGATGGGTATTTGCACGTGGTCTCCACCATTGGATCCCCTTGGAAACTCCTGCAGAGGCGTCCAATTCTGTCAGGAACTCGTCTCTGAGTTCAACTTTCATAGGTACGCATGTTACTGACTTTTGTTTAGCGTGCTTGCTTAGATTTCAATTTACGTTTAGTTACATTTTGCACACTAACGATCACGATAGAAACAACGTGTTAGCTTTTGTAAAAATAAAACAGAAGTGAAAGAAAAAGAGAAACAATAGTAGCTGCAAACACACGAAACTTAGGAAAGATCTAAATGATTAGATGTCCACTTTTAGATGTAAAAAATTTCTTGATTATTTATGCTATAAAAAGACCACCGAGATCAGTGATAACACACATTAATCAAACTGTTTGTTCTCCTTCCTTTGCTTTTCTCACAACCCCTGCTACACGCAAACCCTGCACGAACATACCAAACCCGAACAAACACGTTCTGCCTATTACTCTCTTCTTTACATCGTCTGTGTTCATTGATGTCCCGTCGTTTTCCATCCCGTCCCGATTAGTGTAGCACCTACTATGATCACAGGTACGACAACCTAAAGCACGCGACTAATAAGAAAGACCCGAGGAGGCACAAATACGAAACCAAAGGGCTGTCGATCGTTAATCTTCTGTTCAGCGCGGCCAGTGGCGATGTTACAGCGATGAGAAGGTTATTATCATTAATTATTTGATTATTAATATTAAATACGCATCAGCTTTGCTATTATTGAGACGTATTTTATTTAACTCTGCCGCGCTCATTGGGACATTTTCGGTGCAATCATATTTTTCTATCATTAAAATTATCGATCATTTATAACGGTTATTTGCAATCAGAATACTTACAAATTAAGAATTTTTAAATATTCAATTGCCTAAAAAATTTCTTTGAGATTTAGCGATTGCAGTATTCTATAAACAGCCGTAGCCTTACCCGTAGAGATACGGATATAAATTGTAATCTATATTTATATTTAATTTCAGGCATCGCTTGAGTGGAATGGACATGACCCTGTCTGATTATGATGGTCGAACAGCTCTGCATTTAGCTGCTAGCGAAGGGCATCTGGATTGTGTCGAATTTTTAATCGAACAGTGTGGAGTTCCTCACAATCCTAAGGACAGGTAAGTGCCATCTTAGTCTTTCTATCTTTTAACTTTGTATCCTCTAATTTGCACAAAGAAGATAAATTTTACAATGAATTCCCCGTCAATTAATTCATCTCTCGATTAGAGTCCTTCGATTAATTTTCAAATCTATACCAAAATACAAAATAACAATTTCTCATGAAAATATCGTGTTTTAAGGTGGGGAAAAAGGCCGATCGATGAGGCAGAAACATTCGGACACATGCAAGTGGTAGAATACTTAAACAACTACGCTGTAGCCTTAAAGACGGAACAGGAAAACAAAGAAAAGGAGAATAATAATACGGAGGAAGGGGATCAAAGAAAAGTAGCTGAATCAACGGCGCAAACACCGATTGCATAAGATCATAGCAGCTTTAGATAGGATATTTTTCATGGAAAGTGCGCGGTATGATTGACTTATAATAAGAAAATGACGGAAGGATCTCGAGATCACAGTGAATCAATTATTTTCTTACAAAAACACAGCTTACGGCTGATTTAGTTTATTTTTACGATTAATTGAATTTGCAGCCCAGAATCAAAATTACTATAATCTTGTTGTTAACACCAAATAGTGTAAATTATATTTATAGCCGTTTCTTTTTTTGGTGTCATAACTGTTTGATCTTTTTTGTATGAATGTGTGCGTATGTGTATAGATTTTAAGAAATGTATGAATGTTCTTTAGAACTATGTTAATTATTTTTGTCTCTTTTTGACAGGATACGATTCGTATGGCATTTTTAGTATTAAAGAGTTATCGTTTCATGAAATAACAGCAATTTGGACGATAGAAGGCTAACACGTTCATGGTAATTTTACAGTATTATTCGCGTGATTTAGTTCTTACTTATGATAAGGAATAATTCGTCTCTTTTTTTTCTTGTAATATAATTATACGTAAATGTTGTCTGTTTAAGTACTAATTTAAATTTCGAATGACTGTGCAAGAAAATGACGTATACCAATGATAACCTCTATAATAGTATAAAGAGCATTTCGTTCATTTACTATGATTTTCGTTCCTACGTGGTCATCGGTGTATGCTTTGAATATCAAGAAGGAGAAGTTGCAAATTTATGTACAGCTAAGAATCATTTTCTATCAATTTGCAATTGAGACTTTACTAATTTTAATATTTCCTGTTCCATTTCGTTTAACCTTCCATTTTATTGCTATGTTATATTATATTTCATCAGCATATCCTATTATATTGGAATAAAACGATTTATTTATGACAATTGTTAATAATGACATTTTACATTGAAAAAACCAAAACTGTGATTGTCTGTATCCTATATATAAAATTATTAGTCAAAGGGATAAGGATCGTGGATCTCTATATTAGTAGAGGAAGAGAACAACAAAAAGTGGCTACCGGAAGCGTCTTCTGCTTCCTGTACGGGTGGTACATTTTACCACTGTCTGTTTATTCAATTAAATATTCAACCCTTTATTTGGCGAAATGGAAGTCCAGCAAATTGATATTGTTTAACTTTCAAAGAAATTCACTTTTCTGTAAATTATTTACTTTATAAAATTATTGAAATCCGAATTGCCGAATAAAGGGTTCGTGTTAGTGTCACGTTTCGTCAATTACCTCGAAATCTGCCTTAAAGTCGACGAAAGAATGGTAATTATACAAAGGGGAGTAAAAAACTTATCAAATTTCGCTTTGTGCGATTCTTCATTGTCTCGTGTGCAAGAATATTTAAAAATCGAAGACACGAAGTGGAATGAACTGCATGGATAACAGGATATTGTCTGTTTGGAATCTTTTACCTGAAAAGAGATTTTTCATGTTAGGAAAGATTCCCCAGATGAGAAACATATCGTTCTGAATACGTGTTTAAATTGGAAATTTCTATATGATTCTTGCCGAGCAAAATGCATTTAAATCTAATTTTTTAATTAAACAAAAATTTCAGTTTATGTAGCATTCTATTGTCTCGCACCTAATTTAAAATAAAAGTAATTAAAGGCACGAGTGTTAACACTCCTTGTATTTGTTTCGTATAATGCTACCTAAACTTGGAAATTTCTAAACGATTGTATCTAAAAACTGCTGAAAGAAAAAGATCTATACATATACGAAAACGAAGAAGTTTGCTTCTTAAATTCATTCAGGAGATTCGCTAGAAATTCGAGCAGTTATCGTTGCTTAATAAGTGTAAAGAAAAATCACGTTCAACGAGTAGATTAGCAAAGACACGTACAATGAGCATCAATTATTTCTTCTTAAGTTATTCAGGTCTGTCGAGAAAAAACGAAATAAGCTTGATTAATGTAAAAAGCAAAAAGCAAAAAAACTAATACTTAGAAGTATCGTGTCAAACAAATTGTCCAAATATTTTACCTTCGCAAATATGTAAATTTCAAGGTCTGAATTCTCCGTCATTTGAATGTTTCGAAACGTCCAATTAATGCTATTTCGAATATATACATAATGTATAGCAAAATATTCTTCCAATGGACGAAAGACAATAACGATATCTAATATTGGGAAAGATACCTACGCAAAGGCAACTTTTACTTTCAATTGAACGATGTTATATTTTTACTACGCTAAAGGAAAAATATTTTATATAAATTATAACTGATTTTTCGAAAAGTCCATTCTTTTTTTATCTAGGATTAAATGCATCATGTCATCGAATATTTTATTTTAATTTCATTCACGTGATATCATGAATTAGATTTACAAATATTATTATTTTATTCCAAAAGTTGAAAATTGAATTATCATAGAAGATATTTTTAATCTTTAATATAACATTAACAATATATACAGATAATAATATTGTCGGTTGAAAGTAAAAACAGCAAAAATAAAATACCTTTTTCTGCCTACATATTATACGATTCTCCAACTGATTTAAATTCAGATTTTCACTTACAAGTGGACAATAACTTTCATCGATACAATCATTATTCCGTTCATTAACACTCGATCCGATCATGTTTTATTCTCTTATCTTATTGTTACAACAATAGAACAATGGGTTATTTGTATTAATCTTTGTAAGAATGTTTTACATTGCGTTTAAAGAAGAAGAGTTGGAGAAATTATTTTAGAAATATGTAACTCGTACATCTCCATGATTGTACTTAAATTGCTTGTGAAATAAATATTTCAAGTACACATCTTTGGTTTCCATTCTTTGACTATTCGAACGAATCTAAATAAGTTTATAGCTCTATAGTGAACCTAAATTATAAAATTTATATAAATTAAAAATTATAGAAAAAATGAACCTAATTGTATAAATTTACTAAAATATTTCCACAATTTTATTTATATGTATCAAATTAATTACAAGGGAGAAATTCTTGACGAAATCATATTAAAAATAAAAATATAACAATAACAATATAATTAAGACAAATATAAAATGTAACATAAATAAAAAACTCACTTAGTAAATTTCATAAATTAATGTTTCATTCATCACGATCACAATACCAATGAAACATTGAATCTTTCATCTTTATAAATCGATATTGCAAATCAATTTTTGATTTGCTACGATCACTCGCAGTTAAAATCTTGAGCGATATTAGAATGTGTTTGAAACATGTATTCGAAATACGCAAAACACCTATTTTCAAAATAAAGAATTATATGTAGTCGATTTTCTTATGTAACAAAAGAGATAAAAAATGTTTCAATTTATTATCTTATTACTTTATTATTTTGTTCAATTACCTTATGCAAAAGTTTGTTTCACTTTCTGAAATAACAAAACTTCTTTTCTTACGTAGCACGTGGTAAACCATTCGGTATATGTCATTCGTATAAGGTGAAACTTCGTTCCATAATATCGAGGCATTTAAAACTGACAGTACACTACTGTCATGCACATATCCAATCAGCTGTTTCTGTTTCGTTTCTCGTAGTTATCCGTCAGATCGTTGTTGATCTTGCGCCTACTTTCGTTCTCGTTCAAAAATTGACTACGACATAAAAGTTGATTAGAACAACGAATTTTAATCAACATATATATAACGACAGTGCTGAAACATAGTTAATTAGAAAATCGTTTCAATGGAAGGATCGCCGAGATGAAGGACTAACCTCACTTTTCAGCCGCTAGGTTCCTCGAGCAACCATGTAAATCATTGAAAACATTCCAATGTATCATTTAAATCGATCGTACGGCGCGGAAAGTTCATCCACGTTCTTTTCTGCGAAATATCGGAACGATTTGAATTGTTCTCCTCGAAGTATTATCCTCAATGAGATTTCTCGTGGAATCAAGTTGCTGCAGTACTCTCGAAAACTTGTAGTACGGGTGCTCGGTGTCGACGTTTGCACTAATTATAATATACTATGATGACCGAGAAATCCAGGAAAATAGTAACTAGATTTCACCCGACTCACGGGGAAAATATTATGTTGAGAGAGGACAACACTGTGGCATATCGTACTGCTAGTTTTGCAAACTCTCTGGCCTTCAGCGAAAAGCCACTACAACCAGGTGAAATATTTTTGGTGGAAATTGAGAAGACTGAAAGAGGATGGAGTGGACACATGAGACTGGGACTGACTCTTATAGATCCTGCTTCTATAAACAATAGTCTGCCACAGTTTGCTATGCCTAATCTTGCTAAGCTTGGTAATACATGGATATTTGCCATTACTAAAAGTCATACTATATGGGATAGTATTGAAGGATATGGTAAGGATTTGTAGCTTGGTTTTATGTAATTTAAATCTTTATTAACTAATTTTTATGTTTATACATATTTAAGGTGAAGGAATACCATCTGGGGAGAAGAAATTAATCACAGATGGAGTAAATGTGCAAACTTCTCGAGGAGTTATCCCATTTAATTCTCTAAGACCAAATACAATTGATTCTTCTCAGTATATTCTACCTACAGATGCTGGTAGTCGTATTGGAATTATGTATGTGCCACAAGCTGGTTCAGATAAAGCAGAAATGCATTTTATAATTAATGGTGAAGACCAAGGTGTATGTGGAAAAGACATACCATATAAGGCAGGACCTTTACGTGCTGTAGTAGATGTATATGGTACCACAAAACAAGTCAGAATAGTTCAGCTATATGGTGGTATGTTCCTTTTGTTTCTTACTTATATTATCTTTAAAGGAATTTCGTTTTCTTTAATAATTATATGTTTCAGCAGTATCTACTCTACAAAGTGCCTGCCGTGATGCTATACTACAGTATACTAAAAGGAATGCAGTTGATTTGCTTCCACTTCCACGAGTTCTAAAAGATTATCTGTTGTACCAATCACAATGAAATTCCATCTTATCTCTTGACTGTATTTCCTCAAATCGTTTGTATAGCCATTTCAATACCCGTATAATTTCTTTGACAATTCATTTTTTCTACAACTTGCAATGCATTTATCGCATAAATCATACTTTCATTTATTCTAATAATCCTAGGACGGATGAATGAAACTTTGTAAAACAAATCTAGAATTGCTTTCATTCTTCCAATTAGCTGTTCTTTCACTTTTTTAACGTGTATAATTTAACATGTATGTAATACGTGTATTTTACGTAAATGCTAGAATGTAACATGTACATAATGTAAGAAGTTGTTGACAGAACACTAAATAAGTTCTGATAAGCGACGGAGTATCGCCTTTTATAATTTTTGCGTTTAGCACTTATTAGCGATCACACTTTTACAAGTTTATGACTCTGTCATTCGCTAGAATTCACACATTTCATGCCGCATGTAAATCTATATAAAATATCATCTAAAGCAAATTTCACTCAGATCCATCGAGGTATATCATTCTTTTTCTATTGTTACAATTCATCGTACGTAACGAGGACATTGTAAAATGAATTTGGTCGCACTGTTAAAATTCGCAAAAATGGATCCGATGTTTTCCAAAATAAATGTATTTATTAAAAAAAAGAAAGAAAAAATTAGAGATTTTTTGAAACATCCAACCTTTTTCAATCTAGGAGCTTGTGATCAAATAATTCAACGAACACAGTAATTGTATCAAGAATGCTTTACATTTTTTTAACTGCTTTTAATGTACGTTATAATACAAAAGACAGTTCACAAATTAAATTTTTAAAAGGATCTTGCGAACCTGCTTGTTGGTAAGAAAATAATTAGCAATATCACATAAGTGAATAAAACGGTTAAGAAAGCAAGCCATCCAATCACAACCGAAGTGTACCTCCATGTCGACTCTTTTTTATTGGGTGATACTAAATTCGTATTGTCATCCATGTTCATTTCGATTGTAGCCGATACTTTCGGATCCAAAATGCTTAATAAAAATATCTGGCCTATTCTACTTTTTAAAACCTTAACGGTGGTGACGGATATCCACGCAGGTGCTTCAGTGTTTATTTCATGCATATATCGCAGAATGCTGGTCAATATGAGAGAAAACGTGGCAAGAGCAAGAGATTTCTCATAGAATAGAACTAAAAAAAGAAAAAAATGCATCGATCAGAAGGATTAGTAAAATAAACAAATTTAAACTTTCTTTCATTTAAGACTTTTTCATTCCCAATCATCCCATCTATATTTCATTCGTTAATTTAAAAATAAAATAATTAAAAACTTACTTAATTGTGGAGGACGGGTCCCATTGAAGGGAAGCTTCCACTGAAGATCCAACAAGCAGAATAAATGCAAAATGAAATTCAAATTCGCTGTTATCATGCGTTCCGTGGACCTTGGCTCTAGCCACAGTACCATCAGCGTCATCGTCATTAAAACTACACGTAAATGTAAAATAATTCTTTTTATCGTATTACATCCATTTATCATAAAATGTTCATCACATTTTACAAACCTATAGCCGACGTCATATACGTTGTAGTATTCATAGAGGAATGTCTTCTTAAAAGAATGTGGTAAGATAATTGATCGGTTGTAAAACCTGAACCGTACTTGGAAACTACTACACGTTCACTTTTAAAAAGATCCACCACTTCCCATTCCAAATTGCCCTCGGTCGAATTCTCTGAAAACTGAGAATGATATGGAGCGTAAGAATTCTTAAATTTTTTTTTAAATTCGAATAATTGATTCATTAAATTACCAATAACATGAATATTTCACATTACCAATAAATTAAACAATCTAAAATTGGTCATCTATAGTTTATAAGGAATTAGATAATTAACGAGAATTAACGATAATTAACGAGATCTTCAAGACATTGAAGTTTCATACATACATCGTTTAATGTGAAGGAACGTAAACTAATCTCGTTACTCCCATGAGACCACGAAGCAATATGAATAGTACAATTCATCATATCATAAGGCCACCAAGTGTGATCAGATTCGCAAAATGTTGCGTATGTTGTCATTGGTACACAAAGTATGACACCATCGTGTTGTACTATGCACTCAGCTTGTGGCATCTCAACATCAACGCCCGTATCTGTTCTAAATATCAAGATAGTAATAATAATAGTTAAATACTTAAATCTTATAAGCGATAGTTTGAAAAAATGCGATCGAAATGGGTTTAACGGATGGACTCTTGAAATTCAGAAGCTAAAAATGTTCGTTACAGAGATTGTTAATAAACGTTGAATCATGCGACACGTATTTTTATTAATAATTAAACTATAGATATTTGCATTTATATCTTTATCAATAACTAGACTGCGGGATGTTTTAACAACAATTAGACTGCGAATATGAATGTAATTAAAAAGATAACACCTAAGTAGAAAATTGCATTAGTTATTAAATATTGTAACAAGGAGTACATACCTTAGATATTTTTGCATATTACGTACATTCTGTGCATTTTTGCATTTTGAAATTTCGCATAAATATATAAAAATTCGCAGTCTATTGATAACTTACGTGCTGTGCGTTACGATATCCGGAACCCAGATCTCGTAGCTTTTTACATGAAGAGAAGTGATAGAATCAAATTGCGATTGGTCCCAAGTGAAATGAGAGTCTTTCCAAACCTATTATTTATTAGAAATTCGAAAAATTTAAATTCCTTACATCTGTTATGTAATAAAAATCAAAAATACATCAGAATGATATTACTCACCAATTTTAGCCAAACATCGAATATAACGCTGTTGCTTATTTCATTCTAACACATAAAAATAAAAAAGGTAATGTATCTAAATCTATAAATGTATTATACGTTGTTATGATAGTTATAAAAACTAAAATCCTTGCAGTTTTATTTATCCATAATTATGTAATTAATGTACATCTTATAAAAAATAAGTGTATAAGAAGAGTTGCTGTAACAATTATAAGAAATATTCAAGGAAATATGTAGAAAGATTCTTATTATGAAATTTTCCAGAGAAATAGGAAATCTTTTTATCTTCACATCATAAAAATTACTTACAACTTCAAATTGTTGTACGTTTAATCCCAAATTAATAATAGTGGCGTTGTTATAATGTTTTGTGGGCCTGATTTCCCTATCATAATCGCAAAATAAATAATCTTTCAGCCGCGTTAACGCAGAAGTGGTGATGATGTCTTTGCACTGCATCGCGCAAATTCCCTGTTTATATAACAGAATGTCGAAGATCACAAATAAAACAGAAAACAAATTCTTCATGTTTAAACCGTGAGGGCACGAAACGAAATGACAGATTCACAACTGTACATCGATAGATCGAGAAGAGCAGTCGCACGCCCAGTGAAACGTTAAACCGAGAAGGTTGAAAACCGCCCCCTTTTCTTCCTTATCATTTAAACTTTTATCAATTTCAGAATTTTCAGTTGTACTATCAAATAAAATAGAAATAGATGATTTTTTACTCGAGAGATCGTTTCAGACAATCGAGACTGAATATAAAATAGTTAGAAAAATCGTGACGTCTTACTGGCAGTCTGAAAAATATTGATCTTCAATCATACTTTTTGAAGTCTAAGGTACAATTAGATACGTCTACAGTATGATCAAGTATAAACAGCTTGTCTTTTATAGTTATACTTAATTATAAAATCTCATTCGTATTCTATAATTATGCTTAACTATTTATCAAGGTGATAAATTTGAAGATCTATATTTATACTTTTCTATCAAAAGGCAATAAAATGTATCAGTATCATTTATTATAAAAGCAACTATTAATAGAATCAGTCTATCGCGATATCGATAAATAAAAATAGATTTATTAGAGACTACTCAGATTGAAATTCAAACATCTATGTACATAATTTATTTGATAGCTTTACAAATCATCAATCGATTGTTGGAAAACACCATCCGTCTATAATTTCACATGCTCAATAGAATGTGCACAAGGAGTAACTGAAACTCCCACAAATATAATAAGAAAAAAAAGGCATCTCCGTAAATGATCGTTTATTGACAATGAGAATCTACAATTGACTTTTGATGAAACGTAGAACAAGAAACGATTTTTCATGTGGATGGTACAAGAGTGATCAGAATGATAATGTAGGTGAAAATGATCACGAAGAAAGATAGCCATTCAATGATGGCCGCGAAATGTCTCCACGACGATTCCTTCGGTTCGTTTCCAGATTTTGGTAAGTCTGAATTATCTTCGCCTTCTCCACCCAATATTCCCGTGGCAGACAATTTGGAATCGTCGTCGGTAAGAATAAGAAAACGCCCAGCTCTGTTACTCAAGATGAACGATGTGGTCGTAGAGATCCAATAGGGCACTTCGATACTCATTTCTTGCATTTTACGGAGTGCAGCGGTTAAAACTAAGGCGAACACGGCTAAAGCTAATGAATCTCGGTAATACAGTACTGAAAGAACAAGTATTTGAATTGTAGAGAATATATCTGTTACGATTATTACGTTGATTACAAGATGAGTTGCCGGCAAGTAAAGAGCAGGATATCTATTTTGATAGTCTAATAGAATATTTCAATGTGACAGATGTGGTACAATAGTTGGATAAGATATTTGCGTGAGTTATGCGAATGTAGAATAGAATTATGTTTCAGTAACATTATATTTATCTAACATTATGTAATAAATACTTACATATATTTGGAGGATTGATACCATTGTGAGGTAGCTGCCAATGCAAATCGAACATACAAAGTATATGGCAGATTAAGTTCACACCGGCGACAGCCATTCTTTCCGTTGATCTCGAATCCAACCAAAGTACAGTCAACGTAAGTAACATCATCGCTATAGCAGGTGTGATATACGTAGTATGCATTATACCATAATGCCGACTTATAGCGAACTCATAAACGATCATCGGATAAGTATCGTTTGGACAACATTTATATTTCCTTAATACTTTGTACGCGTTCAGTACTTTGAAATCCCACTCAGTATTATTCGCGAACCCATCCATTTGGAACTATCAAATCACGTAAGATTAAATATTATATTATGATATTAATCCTTCATGGTCAAGTACATATATTTCCGCATCTCTATTTTCATGGACAAACTGGGACGTCTGGGTCCCACGTCCAATTCTTTTATTGTTCTAAACTATTAAAAATTCCGCAATATTTATTGAAGCTTGTACTATGTTACACAATCGGCTTTCAAGTAAAATAATTAAAATGTTTTTAATTAGGACAATTAAAGATTCGCTTGACAGAAATTCACAAATGAAATTTCACTCTGTGCACAAGCGACTTGGGTTGCCTACGAAGAATTAATATCCTTTATTTAAGATATCATAAATTTTCTCGAATTTCACTCAAGGAGTCTATCAAAATTCTATTGCCTTATTTCGCTAGCTTTGGAACTTCGAAAATATTTATGAAAATTGGAACCATTTCAACTCAATACCAATTACCGCTTTCTTGTCTAGATTAAAATTCACTTCCTCCCCCGAATGAGACCACGAACCAAAATTAATTCGACACCGATGCGTGTCGTAGGGCCATGAAGCAAAGTCTGTGGCGCATTTAGCAACGTGCATCACCGATGGCACACAGCTAACCGATCCTGTGCTGAAGACCAAACATGTCGTCGGTGGTATACCGGTCTGGTCGAACATCATATCACCACTAAACAAAAGAAATGAGATATTTAATGATTAACAGACGATACCTACAAGCGATAGTCTTACATATATTTATATCTTTTATTTCGATCACAAGGAAATTAGGTTAAAAAAAAATTAATATTCTAGCGCTTCTAAGACTTATAATTGAAATATCGATGATTTTTTTAAATCGGAATGCACAAGATGAGTACAAGATTCTAATTTAATAAAAGGACCAATCTTGATTTCGTATTCCAATTAAAATTCATATTTTCGATGTCAATTCCTATTATTCTAAGATTTTTGAGAATGCTTGAGAATATTTTTTAAATGTAATGACGATCATTCTGCTGCTTACGAATTATAAACGGAAATATCAGGAATCCAAATGCTATCGCTTCGTACGTGGATAAAATTGATTCCGTCAAAGTCGCTGGGCTTCCAAGACAAATGAGCGTCGTTCCAAACCTACGAAGAAAAGTGCTCGAATTCTTGCTTGAGAAATACAATAAATAAGTAGGTAAATTAAAGAATAAACTTCACTTACGAGCGTCATCCAACTGTGCAGTGTCATTCTGCCGTTCCAATCATCCTAGAAACCAATTCCAGCAAATAATAGCACATACGTACAATAAGATCGAGATCTTTAGATTGTGAACAATTTAAATAATTTTGAAAAAATAGATTTTGTTTTTTAATTGACACTTACGAAATCCAGGATTTTTGGTAGTAGTTGCATGGTGACGTTGTTGGCAACTTGATGAGATAGAGTCGGTCGAACGCTGCTATCATATTCACAGAATAGGAACCTCTTCAACCTCAACATTGGCGGGACGGTGTCATGACTTTTACAATTGTATGCAAGTTCGACATCCTCGATAAAAGCAATTGCTGAGACAGTAATTGGGATCGAAATTAAACTTTTTGAATGGCAGAACTCTCAAGTAGTAAAGTTGTAATAATAAGATCCTCATAAATCTCACGAACAATAAAAAAAAAGTAACAAAGAGTAATTATAATTACTTAATTAATACGAATTTTGTTAATATTAACAGAAAATGAAAATTAAATTTACAAATTACATAATAGTAAATCTTTCAACAATTTAGTTACCACTAAAGACATCGATACATTACGTAGAACTGAGTTTTCAAAATGATCGTGGCTGTTTTAGCTATTATTACAGCATGAAAATTATTATCATCTTAAGCGATGGACTTTTATACCTTTTTGAAAGGATCAGAATTCGAGTTAATATAATATGTTCATTCATACTACCAAAATTGTTAGCATTCATTTTTAAACAGAATGATAGTAAAGCACCGGATAGAAAAATTCTAACGATATAATATTAAAAAAAAAGTCATAGACAGAACACAATTTTTATAATTTTTTATTTCCTGTCTTAAGTGAAAAGTGAGAGATGACAGCGATGATCGATGACACTTTACCCGAATTATAGCCAAGAAGAAGGAAGCATCCAAGCACCGTTTGTATTCTCATTTTGATTGAAATGAGCCAACAGCCATCAGTCGACTGAACGATTTCTCGTTCGTAGCAGTACGATTATCAGACGCCCCGTGAAATTCGAAGCTACAGATACGCGAGACGCCCCCAGGGTGGTTCAATACTTTTCAAATATCTTCAGATAGAGTAATAATAACGAGAGGATTCACTATGCATAAGCAATCTGACTAGCCGACGGAATTTTCGATGAGTTTATTCAACCGTGTTCCTGAAGAGTTATCGTTTTCATTGTAGAATGATTTGAAGCATAATTTCTAAAATACTTTCGCGATCGATCACATCATACTCGGATTGTATAGGATTAAATTCACTTCTCCTGATCGTATTATCCATTAAACAAATAGTAACTGCTCTTATCAAATCAAACTAAATCTGTCGAAAGTCTTCATATTTCAGGAAGACAAAATTCCATTTAACAAACGATAAAGTAACACATTATATTAAAACAAAGGATTCCAACACTCGCTCCATCCATGTACGTGTATTCTGTTAACTATGCACCATATCCGTTCAATGTACAAAATTGTTTCATAACAACATATAATATAACTTTATTTGAAGGATAAAGAGAAAAATACGAGCAACTTCGTGTATTTCAATATATTTTAAAGAGTAAAAATGTGCTATATAGAGAACATTTTAACCATGGAAAACAATATAACAAACATATGAGTACTACGGTAGAAATTTCTATATTAGTGTTGATAACAAAAGGGTTAACATCCTAGTCGCGATATCCGGCGGAACAAGTTCCCTCATTGTTGAAATGAGTTCATCGCTACAGTTTCTCCCGTACGTGCTTACAATACCGATAAAGTGGCTATTTGGACATGCGTAGTACTACGTTTTCTTTTATATACAACCTACGCGCGCTGAACACCAGTCTGCCGCGCGTCTTCATGCGACCGAACGATATTTGTGTAAATTTGTTTCTCCTCTGGGCGTCGAAATTAATTGGAACAATACGTGAACGAATCGAGTGAAGGATCAGAATTGAATTGAAAAATATGAAATACATCGGGGCACTCGATGTGGGCACTACTACCGTGCGTTTTCATATAATCGACGAAGAAGCGAACACGATTGCTTCCTCAGCGGAGAAGGTTCGTTATGTTTATTATCAGCTTTCACAAATATCGCTTAAGATCAACCAAAAGATATAGGTCTACTGATAATGTTCATAGTTTTTGATTTCTAACAAGTGGCATTTGAAAATTTTTAACGGCTTGTTAGAAGATTTTTGTTAGAGTGTGATAAATAATCAAGCGAGTATGATAGATTTTAAAGGAGGATCTTAGACGGGATTTTTTTAACCTCTTCGTTTGATAGTGGTCACGTAGTTAGGTGTCATTGCTTATCTTGTATTCCGTTTCTTATTTTCTAACTGAGACAGGTATTCTAGAGCGAACCTTAAGTCTTAAGTTACAAATTCAAGTTGGAAAATCAGAAATACAAAGAAACGTTGAACTAACTTTCAGGTCAATATACAACTATGGATGAATCGATAGCGGTAGATTATAGAGTGTCTTATTCTCACACATGTAAGAAACTGTTTAAAATATTAATAATCTGTGACTTACCTCAACAATAAATTTTTATTTCCGAATAATGATTGCATATAAATTTTCGTGCATTGATATTATGTATGATAGGTAGCATAGCTGGAGTATACACTTTTTACTGTTGGTGTTACGACGTGTTATTACATAACAGCTTCTTTTACGTGAGATAAAATATTTTATATCTAAAGACTATTTGTTGACTTTCTTAGCTAACGGGAAAGGTATTATCTTATTAATTTTCCGATTAGGTAATACTGGTAAAAAGGAAAGAAAAATAAATCTATTGAGTGATATAATCGAATCGATTAATTAAAATTTTAAAATATTTCCAGAATACACAATATATTAATTACACGCAACAGCAAGTCGGAAGAATAATATCTCAAGCATAGCAACAACTGTATAATTACATCTTCCGTTGGAAAGAAGCACTTGTCGTAATAACAGGAATAATTCTATTTATATCATAATATGTTATAATTACTTATCTATCATTTTTAAATCGCAATCATCAATACGAAAAAAAATATTCAACTAAAGGTAGTCCATCGCATTTAAATAGCGGATAGAATATTATAACCGATATTTTTCCTTAAACAGATATAAATGGTAATTGTAAAGGAACGATTTAAACATTTTAAATAAACAAATAAAAAAAAGAACTTTATAAAAATATGTAAAAGTAATACGTCACGAATAAAGAAATTCTCCTAGCTTAAAAGATTACAAATTAGAAAATGTTACATAAATAATAGAGAGAATTACTATTGACCTTCTCACTTTGATCTCTGCTTATGTAATAATATAAATCGAATAAATTTTGCCGTGTCATTTTTCTATTCAGAATTTATCATGACGGTAATTGTCTTTTATTGCTAACGAAATTGTCGTTCATAATTTAAATGTATGAAGCGGTTTTGACGGTATTACAGTCTGTCTACATTTGTTTTCTTGTCACAGATAGGTCGTGACAATATGATATCAACAATGGAAGATCCTAATGATTTAAGGATATCACACGTCCTTAGACGCGTTGTTAATTACATTAAGTCAATATTGTATTTATCGCTGACAACTGCTTTTTGAAAAGACAACGCATCAGCAAATGTGTGTTGGCAATACTTTATCGTAATTTACTAGCTTTTGTCCGCTACAGAATATATTAAATTATAAAAAGGTTGGATTTCAGAACAAACATGACGTAAACAATAACCGTTGATCTCTACAGATAATCTCCATATAAAATTTCTATTCAAAATATTCAAATTTCTATTATCCGAGATAGTATAGAGTATTATTTCAGTTATGCAAACACATATTCTTATAAGGTATATATAAGTTATTATATATTAATTATTAGTATATGAAAGCCACAGGTGGAAAATATGCTAATTCACTCGTAAAAAAAATTTACAAGATACTGAATTCATTTAATTAGTGACATAGAAAGGCGAACGAACTTATTACGCAATCTAATCTAGCTAAAATGTCTAAAATGTCTAATTCTCTTATTCTTTTAAATACCAGGTTCAACTTTTATATCCAAAGCCAGGCTTCGTAGAAATAGATCCAGACAAGCTATGGACGATCATCGTGGACGTAATAAAGAACACTTTAAAAGGTAAGCTCTGGAAATCGAATAGAACATTGTAGTTCCGAAGAATCGGAATTATTTTTTTTCTTTTATTACTCTAGAAGCCACAGTGGACCCGGAATCGATCGTTGGTATCGGTATTTCCACGCAACGAGGTAGCTTTACGACATGGAACTCGAAAGATGGAAAACATTATCACAAGTCAGTATAACCAACCATTCATTCTACATTTCTGTAGTTTCTTATAAATGTTCGAACGTTTTGTTTTACATTTCAGCTTTATCACATGGAAAGATCTACGTGCTGACAGCACAGTGAAGCAATGGAACTCATCGTTGACGTTAAAAGGATTGCGTATAGGATCGTACATTTTGCACAAGATTCTTGGTGAAGGACGATTCTTGTTGATGAGTCTTTTTAAATTCCTGAATACACAGGTTCTTGTCTCCTTTAAATTTTCACAAAATTACGTGCCTTCTTTGCATCTTGGCATTATTCTTTTCATAATAGTTTAGAAAAAGAAAATTTTGTTTGCTTTCGAATGGAACGTAAAGTACGAATTCTGAATGAAAGATGAAAAATGAAAATTGTAATCACTTCGTTTTCAACGATTGATTTACTATTTTCATTTTCGGTAATTATGCTCAAAAGCGAGCCTCATCTCCGATGATCTTGACCTTGAGATCTATGTTGTAAAGGGAAAGATTATGAGTAACATGCACTTCGTCTTTTGGACCCCTCACCTCCCATAAAATCTAATCTTTTTTTTTTATATGTGGGGAAATCCTCATGGACACCCCCCCCCCCGTTCTTGAAAGCGGCGGGATAGTGTCGGACTATACCGACTAAAACCCCACGGTGAATCGCCCGACGCTCAGCGGGGCCTAGTTATAAAATCTAATCTAACTTACCACTATTATCGCAATACTACACAAATGCAACTTAATCTAACTTAACCGCCATATAATTTGGAATAAATTTAATCTAACAATATAATCTAACCGTTTTCTGTTTATCATAATTTTTAAAACAAGATCGTTCCACACCTGAGACAAAGTACGTGTTGCTCAGAACCCTCCCCTTTACAATATATTCGAAATTCAACACTATGGGAGTTGGGGCCTCTTTTTATGCATAATTGTCTCATTTTCAATCGATTTTGAATCCTGCTGATTTCTTAAATCTGAGTTAGTCTTCTGTAATCGAAATTTTGTTTGCTTATTGAAAAGAAATATTATAACTATGTATATAGATTGCTATTTTTCACTCTGTTATGAACGAAAGGTTATCCTAATATAATGATAGAATACGGTAGTATAGAGTGATAGAAAATAAAATAATATTCAGAACACGTAGACGGTTATGAAATTTTGATTTACATATCTTTTATTTTTTGCTACTTGTTTTACAATGCAACTTAGATAACTCTAAGGTTATTGTGGGCTCTGCAAAACGTGCCAGGTTTACAAGAGGCGGCGAACGACGGAAACGCCTTATTCGGAAGCATTGATTGTTGGCTTTTGTATAAACTTACGGGTATTCATTTCAACATTATATTTTAAAAGCATATATTTATTTTAAACGAGTAAAGACAATTGTTTTCATTTTATTATTTATTTATAACGTTGAAGACAATTCAGTTTACCAAAATTTTGTTTCAATTTAATTATTAACTATACTTGTTTTAATTTTAATATCATCACACCAAGACGTATTATCTTAAAATGATGAAATAAGAGAATAAGAGAATCGATGAGAATAAATAATTTTCTTATTTATATATAGTAGGATCTTTGAAATAATGTATTTTTTCTATAGGAAAACACGTGACAGACGTTTCGAGCGCAGCAGCAACTGGACTTTTCGACCCATTTCTTATGTCCTGGTCTGACCTAATGATGAATCTTCTGGGAATTCCACGTAATATGTTTCCGGAAGTAGTTGATACCAGTAGGAATTTTGGCGTTATCCCAAAGGACATATTTGGTGTTGAAATTCCTATATTTTGCTCAGTAAGTTGTACAACTTTATTTTAGAACTTGAAACGACTAAACAATTCTCAATATCAGATATTTTGTTTATAAATTAACAACGTAATTTGAAATAGATGGCAGATCAATCGGCCTCGCTGTTTGGTTCCGGATGCATGCAGCCTGGAGATTTGAAAATTACTCTGGGAACTGGGACCTTTATGAATGTGAATTCAGGAAGAAAATTACATGCTTCGATCGCAGGTGATTTTTCGATTAGAGTAACTAATTGTTTTATTTATTTCTAGCAGAATAATATTGCTAAAAGTCGCAGAACAGATACAGGAATTATTCTGCAGTCATGTTTTTAGAAAAAGAATAGGCAATCTAAGTATTAGTAAATCTAAAAGATAAATGTAATCATGATTTTTAATCTTTTTCTCAATAGGTTTGTATCCTGTAATCGGATGGCAGATAGGCGATGAATTAGTATACATGATAGAAGGTGCGTGGAACGACACTGGAACTATTATCGAATGGGCCAAAAATATAGGTAATTACTCTTAACGAAATTTTCAAGTACATCTACACTGTCATTCACAAGTAATATGATTTGAAGTAATACGATTTAAGTTGGTTAACAAATCGTTGGAATTTTAAAAACTCAATTCGTTCCAGGTATAATCGACAATCTTGCTGAAACAGCGAACATCGCAAACTCAGTAAACAACTCTGATGGAGTATATTTTATTCCCGCATTTAGCGGATTACACGTAAATTCAATGCTTTAAAAATCGTGTTCATAAAAATTTAGAAGTTTTAACTCGATGAAATCGATTGAATTAAGAAAATTCCTTACAATTTATTTACAGATTCCAATAAATGATTGCACAGCAGCAGCAGGTTTTATAGGCATAAAACCTACTACAAATAAAAGTCACATTATTCGATCATTGTTAGAAAGTATCGTTTTCGGAATAATGCAAATTTTCTACGCACTAAGCGAAGAAACTAACTTCACTTATCAGAAAATACGGTGAACAAAGAATTCCTTATGAATATCACGTTAGACATAAAAAGAATATCCAAAAAGTTTGAAATCTGCACTAACAATCCTTCTTATTATTGTGTTAATTTTAATCGTGCTTTGCTATTCTTGTCATAGGATCGATGGTGGAGTGTCAGCAAATGATTTTGTGTTGCAATTATTAGCCGACCTAACAGGTCTTGACGTAGAACGAGCGACAACCACAGAGATGTCTATTTTAGGAGTGGCATTTCTCGCTGGCTTACAATGCGGTATGTAAATTGCTAGACCGCATTGAACTCTCTACAACTAGAATCCTTGTATCATAAATAGCCACAACAATAACTTGAAATGGTCTACCATGTTCGACTTATATTTTCCATTATTCTGTTCTTCATTTTTACACAAATTTAACCCAAACTATTGTAATCACATATGTTAGTATCGTGATTACATCGGTTAGAAACTGAGCTATAAACTAAATTGTATCCGTTTGAAAGAAGCATTATAAACGTAGTATTATACGGTGCAAAATCTAGTATAACATGCTTTTTATTCTACTTTCGCACCATACAATAATGAAGAAAGTTCGAAACAGTGCGCTTATTTAATCGCACTTTCTCGCGTAATACAAAATGTAAGGAGACTAATAACGTGAAACTATATTATTTCTTTCCTCTCCTACGTTCTCTGATAACCCTTCTGCTTTCCATTTTAATTATATTAACTTTAATTATATTTTAATTATTTGTTTATTTAGGTGTATGGAAGAACAGAGAGGATGTACAAAAACTTCGAAAAACAGCAAGGATATTCCATCCAAATAAGGAGAACATGATTCGGTATCAACCGATAGTTGCTCAATGGAAACAAGCTCTCGAAAGATTCGGTCGATGGTATTCTCAAGATTCGTAATTTATATTAAATACATAACAAACGAAAAAGAAAACGTTGTACGAGTGAAAAATACATTAAGAAATGCGATATACTGTGATAGCAAAAATTTATTAATTATATACTTACATATTGATATTTATGTATTGTTGTAATAAAACTTGGTTTTTTATTAAAATATCCCTGTTCAATTACACATTCTATTCATAACAAATATTTTAGTGAAACAATTATTCAAAAAAATTAAAAATTTCCTATATGTCTATACCTAATTGGAAATAGTATTGAATTGTCATATCTACATATATACTTAATAAAAATTGAAAATACACGCTTGATATTTTACTTCTATATTTTACTTCTGTGCGCCTTTATTTTAAAATTAGTAGATACACGTCCGACAAAAGTTGCTCGTATCGTATTAACAAAAAAGAGGGGAGAAACGTTTAAATCATTAATTTAGTTCGATAAAAGTCGGGGCAATCGAACGAAGGTTAAAGATAATATGCCTGACATTGAGGATGAGTGGTCCTGAACGCATAAGAAAATTATACATTAGTCTGCAAAGTGAAGGCATTTTCTACTGATATTTGTGTGACTTTTCATGGAAACTTCACCTGTGATATTAAAGATTTCCATTGCATTAAATGGACTTTTACACTCTGGTTAAATTTTTATTTTTCTGACATAACCCACTTGTCCATGTGTTTCATGAAAATACGAAATTACCAAATTGAAGATTCATAAGAGTTTCGAATAAGAAATAACTTCATCTGGAAATTAATGCTGATTCAAAATCTAATTCGAGTAGTCAAGGAATAAGAATTTATCTTACAGAGATATGCCCAAATCATTGTTAAAGATATACTGTCTTTTCTACATTTTGATCGATTCAATAATTTTGATCGTAATGCAGCTTAAAATAAATCGACATTGATTTTTTTAGAAAGTTACGTAAACCAGTTTTCTAACATCATTATATAATTATGGCGGAGATTACGTGATAGACTTTCTCGATTACGTTTACTTCATGAAAGTTTGCCCACACAGGATACATCTGTATCCGTAGAGAAAGTGCCGAAGAAAGTGAACTAAGAAGCCACATTTCACAAACGATCTAGAAAAGTAGGAAACGAAAGCGTTCAACTCACTGGAAGAAATACAATCTCTAATTTAAAGATCAAGTTAGAGAAATTGCATCGCATTGATTTATTTACATTTCTTTTTCTTTTTTTTTTTGTGCGAGTGTTATAACGTTATAAATTTTATGTAATTTTGCAGCCAAAGTGTCGGGAAGAGCATCTTAAAGTATTTTCTTATTCGAATGATGTCAAATAACTCACACCTGAATATTATTAATGCAAATTCAATTCATTTGCATATTATTTAGTTTAAATATTATTCTACTCCAAGAATTCATAAATTTTACTTCGTTGTTATCATAAACATTGCTATAGATTAAAAAATTCTTGCTTTCAAAAACTGATTCAATTCTACGTTTCGAAATTTCTTCACGTAACTTAATGAACTGAATGAAGCTTGTTGACGTTTATCCAGGTTGAAAATATCGCTGCAGATACGGCGTTTGTATGCAAATAAGCACGACCTCGACTTTTTTAATTCAACATAATGAACTTCCAACTCCTACCAGTTCCATCATTATAGAAATCCACGTTCAGTCCCTGATTTTCATCGATTACGTTCGAACGATCGATCACGCAACGATTTTCCTCACAGTGTCTCAGCAATAATTATTGCGTGTTTGTTGGAAAAGTGTACTGGAAAATTACTTGTAACACGTAAGCTTCCCGTAATAAAACGTGAAATATGACTGATCAACAAAAATCAGCAATGGTGAGTACAATATTCGTATGGTATGGATTCAAACCTTATATCTTCTTCTTTCGTTGAGGAATTCGCTAACAACTCACCTTATTAGTTATTTTTCAATAAATACGATAAAACCGATTAATCACGCTACCTTTTTCATTCTAAAATAAATCTAAGTGATTGAAAACGACGGTTTATCATTAGCGTCTCGTTATATAAACAATAGAAAAAAAAATGTGATGATATTAGTAAATAAGGAAAAAATCAAAGAATATAAAAAGACGTTTACTAATCAAAGTAACAGATTGTGAGTGCAAATATAATCTATATCTATAATTAAAAGAGAAGCTTCACGAATTTTTATAAAAAACTCGGTAATAAAATTTGTTCAAGATCAAATCGAAGAGACAAATAATTACAAGATGTTATGACTTATCGAAACCGGCAAGTCATTGCATTTGAAAAAGTAAGCTTAAAATAGAATGAGTTGTTCTGTTTGGCCATTAAAATCTTTGAATCTTGTGTATGTTTGGATTGCGTGAGAATACTTTGTTATAAAAAAAGGGACCTTTGTTCATCGACATTTACTTAGATAATTTGCATATGTTAATTCGTTTCTCTACCAATGAATCTCATATATCTAGTAAAATTAGCGACACACGTTATCTGTTGCATTTTCTCTTCGCATAATGTCGTATAACTTCGATTTAGATGAAAAGGACATTTATACACAACAGAAATAGTTGATAATCGGAGAATACAAGGAAATAATTAAGTGTTGAAGTGGAGAAACAACGAAAGGAATTTTTCGAGAAAGCAGAAATAACTTGGAGTGCGATAAACATATCGAAGGACATAATTTGGAAAGGAAGCAGTGATGAACTGCGAAAGATAAAAGAATATGAAAATACATATTAAGAGAAATTTTTATGAAAATGAGAGAAAAATTTGAAATGAAACGGTGACGTTTCAGATTCTTTTAAAATAAAGAATAAAACATCTTCATGAGATCAATTATTTTCACTATAAAATTACAAGCAATGTTTAAATAATAGCGTTTATACAGCAGTTCTGACCCCGATAAATATTAAATTTCGACTCTAGTAATAAATTATATTATTTCAAGGATAATGTGGTTGGTAATCGTAAATTTACATGGTAAAGCCATTAAGCTTGAATGAAATATAATGGTTAAAATATTATTGGAATAAAATATTAAGATATCGTATGGTTCAATTTCTATCTATTATTTATTATAATTAGATACATTTATATATAATATATTGAAATGTATGGAATTTGTACTTAACGGCACTGTTTCGTTTGTGTTAGAATTTCTATGATATGGTAAACTATCGTACCTGCTTTTGAACAACCATTCGTTTCAGAGAAGTAAAAGTAGGCCGGCCACGTGGACATTCCTTAGCACTTTTGCACAAATTATTTATATCGAAGTTGGTTGTCTCAGAACATTTCGTATTTGGAACTGTTTTACATTTTTTCGTTTTCTTTATTTTGTCCATATATCTTCACCTTTTTGATATAAAATAAAAAAAAAAACAAATTAATCTTAAAACCATCTTTAATTCCATGCTTAACAAATATTCTACTGTCCTAAAAACAATCCGAAACTTTAAGAAGAAGACGAAGAAGAAACACTCAAAGCGATACAAGACGATCAAAAAGAAACAAAAACTTAGATAGCGATTATCAGAAATTCCTCGCCTTCGACCTCTCATGTTTGTATAACTAATTCTTTCCCTTTATGTTCGAACATCATCTTTAAATGGAATTGTCGTCGCAAAAATTTCATTGTTAAGGCTACTAATCCTTTTACGTCATATACTTGCATTGCGGTAACCATTTAAAAAGGATATTTCTGCGTTCAGTCGTGGTCCAGCCGTATGAAAGGCAACGTCGTCTTTTCAGCATTAGTAACATGACTAGTTAAATACTGATAATATCTTAAAGGCGCGACTATTTCGTAAGTGGTTTCGCAATTAATTACGCCTGTGTTACGCTTTAAGAAGTATTTCCTACTACCGATAATCGCTGGAAATCATCGTTGGAAAGATTTCGCGTTAATGGTGAACTATGAACAGTGTAATTTGACTGAAAAACAGGATCAATTAGATAAACTTGAATTTAGTTTGAAGTAATTAATATTTCGAACAATTATTGACTCGTGTGTTCATGTACATATGAACAAGAATCATATACTTATACATAGTGATTTATGAAAGTATTTTATTAACAATTTCATTAACACTGTAATGACTATTATGATCAGATTGGTAAGATCGGAAATAAAACTGAAAATTTGCAACTTCAAAAAATTCATTCACGAAATAAAAGGAAACGACTGTTAAAATGATCAAAATTACCGTACGTATTAATAACAATGGATAAACTACATTTACTACGCACCAAACTAACAAATTCTAGTACTTCGTTCCGTTCTTAAGCTTCAGATCAAAATATTTAACTGGTAAGAAATATTAATCACTTGGGATTATCTCGAGTGATTACATACATATACTTCAATACTCTGATTCAGCAAATTTAATGTTCTTGCAATTGGAACAAAAATCAAAATAAAAAATTGGCAATTAATTAGAATCAATACTTAATGTGGTTGAATTTCGTCGTAAGGAGCATTCAGACGATCAATTTTATCATCAATATCCACAGTTTTCAACTATTGTTAACAACATATATCGATCGTTTAATCTAGAGGGTCTCTTATCTATGATAATGTTTTGAACGTTAAATATTACAAGAAATATCGAAACTTATCAATTTAAATAATAGATGTTTGTTTTTGTGATAAATGAACTTCACTGATATGCTAATTGCTATGGTTATTTCCAGAGAGAAGTGGTACTCGAAATGAGCGATACGAATGGAGAACCGATTCTTCCCAAGCCACAGAATAAAACGTCAGTCGTAGAAGAGCACCGGATCGATATAGAGTCAGAATTACCAGACGACAACAAGTCCAGTGAGTGATCTCGATTAACATTATTATTATTATTCTTTCATTCCCCGTTCGTCGTATCTTCATTCATGTAATATATAATAACATATAAAAATAAATAAATATAATAATCGAGATGATTAATGATATGAAAAAGAGAATGATTTTACGAAGACTTTAAGAAGATCCAACGATGTTAAATCGATAAACTTAAAAGTGATTATTTTTGAGGCCACGAAGTGAAATTTTAAAAATGTGAATAGATAGTTTAGTGCCTTTGGTTCCTCGTTGCATTAAATTTGAATTATTTAATCTCTTCTATCTTTTTAATCCAAATTTTATAAGATAAAATTTTGTGTTATTTAATGAATAATTAGTATTGTGTTGTGCTATTGATGTTTCGACTTTTGCACGTCGATTTCTTAGTGGTCGAGTAAGAATCAATCTGTCCATAACGAATAAAATATAGTTAATAAAAATAAACTTGTTTAATGATGTTTCTTACGTAGAGCAATTTAATTCTAATCACTTCTTATATTTACTGTGTAAAACAACGTAGAATGTAAAGCAATCACGGAATAGGAATACTCATTCCTTTATCTCTTTTATTTAGTGCGACCCTAGAGAAAAATGCTGTAAGTAACAAAATCTTTAATTTTGCATTAGACAAAACTGTGAATAAAGCTAAATTTCAATATTTCTATAAGGAAAAACAATCGGTATGCTTTCAACATTGAAACTTTTAGACTTTTCTATAATTATTATTTCTTTTAATATAAGAAAGAGAGATCTCAAAGAAATATTAATTCCAATTTTTATTCTATTATAATTTCGATTCATACCTGTAAAAGTTAAAAAATAAATTCGCAACAAAATTGTCAGAATAAATATGAATCTTCATGCATCGTATTTCTTTCTGCTTTCTTCAATGAAGTTTGCTTTCATTTGTTTCTTAAATCTAATCTGATAAAATCGAATTATCTGTGTTACGTGTCAACCCAATACGTTTGTACAAGAGACGACAGGGGCAATGTGTTTTCGCTTCGAGGACGTATAAATTATTCTGCAAATCACTGATCCACGCTAAATACATATCTACATTTAAACTTTCTTGACTGTCCATCTGTATGGTTTTCGAACCAGCTGAAACTTATCACAGCTCTCTTATTGCAACGCGTCATTACGTAGTGACGTAAAGCCGTAATACGTGAAGCTATGCAATGCAAAGTTTGTTAAAATAAATAAATAATAATCTAATAATAAATCTTCTCTATTATATATCTTTTAACAACTTTCAAAATTCGATCAAAAATCTAGTCTTATCGAAAGTTAAGAATTGCTACTTCCACGAATTTGCCAAAAATCTTTAATCTTTCACAAGTTCTCAACATTCTATTAGATCTTTTGCTAAAAATCTTTATGTTTCAAAATTTCAGCAAGTATTTGGAATTTTAAGAATCGACGAGTATATATTTAAAATATTTTATTTCCAAATGCCATCGGGCTTCTTCGCAGGCGCGAGTATCAACGCGCTATAAGAAGGTATAAAAGCGCTTGAAAACTTATTCTAATGGATTTGTTGCACAATTGCGCTCATAGATCTGTCAGCGTTTGAATCTGATCATTTGTGCGCGAGCATTCCAGTGATCATCTAGACATTGAAAAATATATATAAGATAAGAGAAGTATATGTAAGTTTAGTTCTATTAAAGTGCGTATACCCAACGATAGTACACAAGTAACAGTGTTTTATAAATATATTTGCGACTGAAAGGTGAGTGACAGAGAGCCATTTTTTAAACTTTAGAACAACAGAAATTCTATCATAGATGTAGAATGATTAAGCAATGAATAAATATTGCAAATCTGTTTATTCGAATTCCTTGTTCAAATGATTGAACGTTGAAAGTAGTCACCTTCTTCAATCGCAATAACCTTTATGCTATTTAAAAAATTGTCTGCCTTACCTGTATTCATACTAAGAGTGTATTATGTGTTTTTAAAGACTAGTTAACTTGCATGAGTTGTAAATACGTTATTTATTTTCTTCCTGTACGTAGTGTATTACGCAAGAACTTTTAACAAATCAAACACTTGTAGTATTGCTTTATTATCTTAATATATGAAAATGCTACTAAATTAGACGTATGTGATTATTTATATATACAGTACCGAACATAAATAATGGCACACCCACAAACGGAATAATCTTTTTTAAATTGTACCAAACGACTTAAGTTTTTTTGAGAAGTTAGAGTTAAAAGGATTAGTTTATTAAATGATATGTAACAAAAAATGCGTAGAAAAAATTGCAATTGGTTGAAACCATGATGGAAATAATCCTCTTCTATAATTTTTTTATCTGAACTTGTAACGAACATTTGAAGAATACTATATTTATATAATATTTATATCTATTATAATTTATATATATTATAATTACAAATGGTTTTCATCAATGGAAAATCTCAGTTTCCCACGATTTTCTGCTATAACTATAATAAGTCTAAAGATTTTTACATCCTTTGATGCCTGCAGCTTGTTACTGCATCAACCGACTTCAATTATTCGACATTTTCATTATAGGTTCAGATAAAAAAGTTGTAAAAAAGCAACCTTTAGGTATTATTTTCTTCGCGATTCCGACTAATTACAATTGTCTTAAAATTTAAGAATAAAACTTTTTCTGCCCTCTCTTTTTTCTTAATTCTTTAATAAATTAATTTTTCTAATTTCTCAAAAAGATTCAAATCGTTTAATCCAATCTTTAAAAAGTTTTAAAAGTTGTACCAACACTTATGCTTGGTATTGTATATGCAAAAGTTGTTTTACATGATAATTGTGTTAAAATTTCATATTCCTGCGTAATTATCAGACTTTTTATGCCTTTAAGGAAAAAAGCAATACAGATCGTCAAAAATCAAAGAATAGGATAGCGATAAAATATTACGGTGGAACCATCAGTAAAGTTTTACAATAATGTTAATGGTATGAATTTTATGAAAAAATATGATGCACTGCAGTATGTTCTGGTGCACATCTTTCATTTTGTTATGTTTTATGTTTCTTTACTGACCCATCACAAAATTTGAATTTCGCGCGCGAGCGATCGCAAGAAAACGCGCTCATAATTCTGTTCAGCTATATACTTCGATAATTATATCATAACTACTTAAATTTATTCTACAATAGCATAAAATAATATATTTGCTATATTCATCATTCACTTATATTGAAAATAAATTGGCGATGACAAAAATTAAGATCTACCTTCGATTAACAGAAATCTGAAAACAAAGTTAGGAAATTCTTATTTCTTCATTCAACCAAAGAGTAAGAATTACATTTTTAGTCGGCTTAATAATAAAGTCAAATTCCTTAGTTTTCAATTAAACAAATATCAATTTGAACACACACTTTATAAAACTGATACACATAGAAATTGGTATAATACATTTATAAGATATTACCTATTTGATTCATCGTAAACGTTTGACAATTTCGTACAACGTAAACTAGCAATGCTGCTTATCATTAGTAGTATTATACATATCTATAATATGATTAAAATACCTAACTATTCTTTCATTAAATACTTGAAACATCTCACATATAACATACCTGAACATAAAATCATAAAAATAAAAAGCGTACTGCGTGAGCATTAACATTCGACATCATGAACTAATAATAGACTAATCTTATATGGGAATCTATTTCTTTTTAAATAGCTATAGTACTGACATCTATAAAGAAGTATCAAACTGTCTTCTTTATCGATTCAGTACCACATACAAAGCAAATTACTATGATAAATTATTCTTTTATAGAATTACTGCTTGCGATAATAAAAGTATCCTCCTTTAGTTTAGTTTTATCATTTTTCAGAGAACAAAATACCAAAATATCTGCAAAATATATAAAAAAAATGCGACATCACCATTGTAGATAGATTTTACCTTTTCACGATTTGATAGAGATTGGGTTAATAAACATACCGCAAAATTAACCTTTACTCAAAATTTCAAGATTAAAAC